>VUYV01000041.1:275170-366533 GCA_008711295.1 Anarhynchus alexandrinus
CCAAAACCAAACAACCAAAACCAAACAAAAAAACAACCCAAAGATTGTTTAATATTCTTTCTGTTCCTTTAGCTGAAGACCCCTAGGGGGAAAACAAACAAACAAAAAAGCATCACCCCTACCCCCCAAAAAATAAGCCAGCCAGAGTTGCTGCTTAACCAAGAGAGCTTGTGGTGAATATCACATTCTCTCTGTTAATGGCTTAAATACTTGATTTTTCAGTATTTCTAATCATTATTTCATCTTACAGCTTGGGCAAGGATTGAAAAACAAACCTGGGGCTAGTACCTGTGCATGCAGACTCTTACTGATATTACTTGATCAGCATTTTGAGCAGCAGTAGTAAAAATACCTTTGAATTTGTTATGACCCCTTCGTAGTTTCTTGCTGCCTTTGGATTCAGCCCTTTCCCACTTAAGTCACCTTCTTTACATCCCTTCAAAACTGAGTGTTTTGGTCCCAGTGAAAGTTCTTAGGTCTAATAGTCTGCTTAAAATTATTCTAAGATTCAATACATGTAACATAGAATATATGTTTGCAAGTGTGGTGTATTTATACAGGCACATGTATTTTTTTGTGCCGGCTGGCCTGTGTGTGACATTCAGGAAAGAATGGATTTGTAGGAAAACATTTGCACTTCAGTCAAAAACCCTGTCCATTGTTTGGGGCATTTCTGTTGCAGGATAGAGAATGCCCTGAGGGATGTAGCCTCACCTCTACTGTAGCTAAGTTAATGCTAAACTGCCCATATTTGCATTTTTCATTTTTTGTTTTAACTTGCTTTTTACAGCTAAAAAAACTATGTGGGAACGTCTGACAGCTCCTGAAGATGTGTTCAGTAAATTGCAACGGGAAAACATGGCAATTATTGAGAGTTATGGGGCGGCTCTCATGGAGGTGGTCTGTCGTGATGCTTGTGATGGTCACGAGATAGGCCGGGTAAATAAATCTATTCCTTTGCAATCTCTGTTCAGTTTGTTTTAAAGAACATTTTACTACTGTGCAGAAAGGGGAAATTTCATGAGGTAGAACTAGAACAATTTTTCTAGATACTTAATCTCTTTCACATTTCTGTCCTCCCACTCATCCTTCAAGCTGTTTAAAGTAGGGGCAATACGTGCATATTAATTTTTTTTTTCTCAAAAAAGCTAATCTGACTTATTCTTTAAAAATAAGGGTAGCAAGCACTGCTGCAAAAGACTGTAGGTATGAACTGCTGTGGCATTTATTTGTTACTATTTTTAAATCATGGACATGCCAGTTTATTTTCCCGCTTCGGGAAGGTTTGGTGACTTCAGGGAGAAATATTTTCCGATACTAACTTCAGTGGACAGGAATCTAGTTAGAATGCGAAGTAGTTTTAAATAGCAATAGTGCTTGTAGCAATACTTCATTAAAATTTTTGGCATAGTTATTGTTCATCAATATCTGAAATATTGTTCAGCAATATCTGTAATATTTTGTTGAAGAATAAGAGAGAAAAGGTAATTTGCTCATACTATACTAAAATGTTGAGAAATCCTAAAATATTTTCCACATGAGGGATTGTGATTGTAGTGCAGAAATGCATTCTGCTTTTAAGAAGCCATTAGAAGGAACTACTTAGCATTTCATATTTATAGGTATTTGTTAGAAATCTCATTGAGCTCATAGAATTAATTCTGATTTGATTGTTTTGTTTTGTTTTTTCTTCCCCCATCCCAGATGCTGGCATTGGCTTTGCTCGATCGTATTGTTTCAGTAGACAAGCAGCAGCAGTGGCTGTTGTATCTCTCCAATAGTGGCTACCTGAAGGTGCTTGTGGATAGCCTGGCAGATGATGATCTGACTCTTCAGAGCTTGCTCACACCTCAGCCTCCTTTACTTAAAGCACTGTACACCTATGAGTCCAAAATGGTAATAGTACTTCAGAAATGATTTTGTGATATGGTGCTTTTTTTTTTTTGAATAAAAGTTGTTTGTCTATGCTTCACATTGATCGTACTTGAGATATTTTACTAAAATAATAGTATTTGAAATGATGTTAAAATAAAGAGAGAAAATAGTCATAATAAGTCTCATTGTGCATCTCCAATACTTAGCCTTCTCTACTCTTCCTTAGGCATTCCTCACTAGAGTAGCTAAAAGTCAGCAAGGGGCATTAGAGCTGTTGCGGTCTGGAGTGATTGTGAGGCTGGCACAGTGTCAAGTGTATGATATGCGACCCGAAACAGACCATCAGGGGTAAGTGTTGGTTCCCTAGCTGATTTTGAAACTGTAGTATAGTCTTGGAAGCATATGATGTCTTTTTATAGCCACAGGTCTTTTGAGTAAGTATTTGTGGGTATATTTGTGTGTGTTTCTTTAACTTATCAGTTTGGTTTAAAACTACCTTTTATTGAGAGAAAAATTCCAAATAAGTGGGTGTGTAGTTGTACTTGCATGTCCAGTTACTTAGACTATGTAAAATCTTATTTGTTTGATACCTTAGATAGGAATTGTATTATTATTATTATATCATTTAGATTGTAATGTTTGAAAAACAGCCTATGTGGTAAATTTACTTCCGGGGCTTTGTAGTTGGTGAACAAGTGCAGGGTTCGTCCTCCCCCATAAAGCACTAATGAGTAACAAAGTAAATGTTATTTCTGAAATATTTAATGATGTTTAAAAAAAAATTTTAAAATTTAAAAATTTCACAGTTATATATTGCTTGACAGGCTTCTTGATGTGTTGCCATGTTCTTAGTCATTGTGGGATGACCAAGAGAAGATCTCAGGGAATGAAATGGCATATCTAGGGGAGATCACCTTGGCTGATTTCAAACCTCGGTCCTTGCTTTAAATTTACAGTTCTTACTGACAGACTGGGGGTTCAAACACTTCGGAAAAATTTAAGACTTAGATAAATACTCTATTCAGAAGTGCCAATGAGATGTATAAGATTGTATGAAACCTACAGGGCTTTTGTAGAGGACCGTATTTATCAGTTGCTTTAGAATTAAGCACACCTCTTCCTAAAATATGTGAGAATATTTAATCTTATATATAAGTAAAGAAAACAGATGTAATATTTCTACATCAAAGTAATCTGATTTAAGGTAGTACAGTACAAAAGTAATTTTCTCTGCTTAGAGAAGATGTCTGGCAGCAGCTTTCTGGGTAAATTGCAGCAGCTGTGTATCATAAATTTGTTGCTTTTCCAATATAAACTCAGTTCAAGTACAGACCTATTATCGAAATATGGATGTTCGCAGGTTCTTGAGGGTGATTGTACGCTGAGGCTCTGCCTTGCTAGTAGGCTTCACTTTTCTTGCACTGTTTATCTTTTTTTTTCTTTTTTTTCCCCTTCTTTTTAAACCTCTTAAGAATGTATGGAATGAGAGATCCCCCAGTCTTCATTCCTGCTCCAGTGGAACGTTACCGCCAGATTCTTCTTCCAGCTCTTCAACTGTGCCAAGTGATCCTTACATCCACCATGGCACAACACCTGCAAGCAGCAGGACAGGTAAGTTCCAAAAGATGCTAGAGTATCCCTACTACTGCTCATTCAAAGAAATTATGTGTCTTTTTGCTCTGAAAGTAAGCTTTTTTTTTTTTTTAAATCCCATCCTCACTGGCATGGGAGATCACTTTAAAATTCTCAAAAAGTAAAAGCATTGCTTTCTCTCTGCTCACTGCTAAATTTTGAGTTGTTCATATTTTCCCTTTTCTTCTTGTGGTGCAGGTTTTGCAGTTTCTAATTTCCCATTCAGATACTATCCAGGCAATCCTGAGGTGTCAAGATGTTAGTGTTGGATCTCTGCAGGAGCTGGCCTCCCTGACAGGAATAATCAGCAAGGCAGCTTTGCCTGGTAGGAACTGAAGTTTTGAAGTCTCTTAGCCCCATCTGCATGAATCTTAGGCTTTGTTTTCTATAAAGAAATAATAAGACATATAAGGGAATATCTACTACAATACAGAATTTTCTTTACATGTAGAGCTCTGGGGAAAATAAAGAAATGTAAAATAATGGTTCTTGGAGTAAGTACGGTGGACTTGCAGTGGACATAGTACCCTTATCAATTTGCATTTGACTTCTCATTTTCTTTTCATTATGCTACCTGACAGTAAGTATTTTCTGTCTTTGAGATGACTTGCAAATAGTAGTGTTCAAAGTGCATGTGGTATCTTCAAAAAGAATTTTCATTCAGCAAATTCTATGACTAGGACATGAAGACAGATAATTGTTTGCATACCCGTATCTTTGTTAATGTCTTCGCCATTTTTATTTATTTAAAAAAGAAAGCTTTGAGGGAGAAGCACCGTGGATTAGCATACTGACATTTCTCGTGGCTGACTTATCTTCACAGAAGAGTAATAATTATTGTGATGGATATAGTGATTTCTTCTGCATGCTAGAAGACTTGCTTACCGTTTCAAAATAACTTCTGTGTTTTGGTTTAATGGCTTGCTTTGTTTGGGAGAGATGTCTAATTACAGTAGAAAGGAGTGCAGAGCTGTAGGTTGAGCCCAAATGTTTCTTTGCTTACAGTATACTGAGCTTTGCACAACGGCTGCAATTTTCATGCCAACCTCCCTTCCTCCCTCCGCCCCCTGCTTTTTAATTACTGAGCAGAACAGTAAGCTACATGCTCCCATGCATCTCCTAGTAGCTGCATTAATATCTGAATGTTTTCCTCAAACAATGTGCAAAATACAAGTAGTATGTTAGGCTGAAATTTTTCTGATCAATGCTTGCATTTAAATGTATATACTGCATAAATCTGTTTTCTTTTGGAAAAAAAAACAACAAAAAACTAAACAGTTAATTTAGTGGCTATATCTTATATCAGGAGTGCTAAATGAGCTGGACTTTGATGTTAATGAGGGGACACAGATGGAGCTACAAGGACATATAGGCCGATTTCAGGTAATAAAGTTGTATATTTAACACTTGTATGTTTAACACATGTGAAGGAGTGCAGGAATACTGTTACCACTTTTGCCACAAGCATGCCTCCAGCTTAACAGTTTGGAGTATCAACGTGCTAGTGTTTTATTTCTTTCCTCCTCTTTTAAAAATAACCCTAACTTAGAAACCAGAATGACAGTCAAAATAGAGTAAGTTTTGCTCAAAAGCTGTCATTGCAGACCTCTTCAGATTTCAGCATTCAGCACCCAGCAATGTTTTTGAAGCTTTGTGGTTCCTGTGAGCAAGGACTTTCATAAAGAAATATTTCATTGAAAACTATGTGTAGGAAAGGCTCCATTATCAAATACTTCTGATTGAAAGAGAAGGATGTGTTCTCTGGACACTTTGATGGTAACTATTAGGCTGATCAGCCTGAAGCAAAGTAGCAAGCTGTAAATGATAGCTATAATGCTGGGGTACTTGCTATTCTGCTGCATCATGTCAGCAAGAAATTCCCATGGGAAAGCAGAATATTTTTTTTTATAATGAGTTTTAATTAGTTAATTTGAAAAATGAGCTGCTCTGAGCAAAACTGTGCGAATCAGTCATCTGTTATTGTAACTTTTCTCTCTAGTTTGTCCTCTTACTCTCATCAAGTAATAAGTGTTTTACTCTTCCCCGAAAGCAATTACCAAAAATCTTTGATATCTTTTGTTGCTGTTCCACACAAAACTGACTTACAGTCTGAGGCACTCTGGTGATCTTAACAGCCACATGTAAACTAAAACCAAATTTATTGATTGTTACTTCTTTTTATGAAACTACTGAATTGGTTTTCTACTCTACTTTTATGGAGCTTATTATCTTCATATCCAGATTTCGTTAGTTTGTCTATATAGGTAAAGGTGTTTTAAGTGGGAATGGGTAAACCTCAATTGTCATTGATGCTAGTCAGTATACTAGTCTGGAAGAAACATAAGACAAAGTTGTGCACTTTTGAATTGCATTAATTTCTCAAGGAACTGTTTTAGGGTACCATTATTTTTTTAAATTAATTAAAGGTGAGTTGAAAAGCGTTTTAAACATTTAAATTTTGTTTACAAAGTGCTAAAAGTTTTATCTGCATTGCTCTCCTGCTATTGTGTTTTAAGGGATACTTATCACTTAAGTGAAAAGAATCATGCGTTTCATTTGTTGAGATACTAATTAAAACGTTAATTTCTTGTGGCAGCGCCAGTGCTTAGGACTTCTAAGTCGGTTTGGTGGTTCAGACAAACTACGTCAGTTTAAACTGCAAGATGATAACGCAGAGGGAGACAGAGTGAACAAGAGGGATGAAATTGAGTTGGCCGTGCAACAGGTAAGGACACAAGGACCATGTTTTATTTCTATTTAAAGTAAACCTTGAAAACTTGGTTACTTAAATTTGCATTAGCAACCATTATTGTTTTGGGTACAAACTCTGTGAACTTTGAAGCCTTAAATTGACCAGAAATTTTTCAAATGAAGGCAAGGTATAGAGGGTAATGGTTAACACTTAAGTTACAGCCAAAGGGGACTTAAAATTGACCAGAAATTTTAACTAGCAGGTGTGGGAAAGAGGCAAGGTTGCAAGTCCTAGACTTGAAATAGAAGAGAGGCTGTAACTGATCAGAAAAAGAGAATCACCCCATTCTGATGAGAAGAGAGGAATCAAAACATGTTGTTTATTGACATTTATCCATTTAAAATGTAATGCTCCAAAGCCTGTAGATATTGTAACTGACACGTTGTCATTTTTTTTTTGGCAGATCTGTGCAAACGTGATGGAATACTGTGAGTCACTTATGTTGCAAAGCGCCCCCAGTTTTCAGCACACTATTTGTCTGTTTACTCCTAGCCTGTCAGAATCAACCAACCGAGATGGGCCTCGTCAGGGTGAGATTTTTGGCTTGCTATTTTATGCGACTGAATGGTGTGACATTTGGGCTAGTAGAAAATAGTGAAGCAGAGGCTGTAGTTTCACATACATTTTAAATCACTTTATGCTGGTGCTGTAGCTGCCTGTTTTCTAATTCTGGAACACGTGCTTGCACAGCCTTGCTCTAAGCCAAATCAGGGAAGTAACCCAAGTTAAAACAAACGTGACTGAAAAATCCTTTTTAATTCGCTTCCCTTGGCAGCCTCAGAAACACATATATCAGTAAAAAAATGTGTACATAAATAAGTAGCACAAGACAGGGGAAGGTGAGGATTTCTTTTTTTTTTTTTTTCCCCCCTTTCCCCCCCCAGCATCTGTGCTGAATTACATTCTGTGAAACTAGGACCTTGTTTATGACATATAAGTGTGTTTTGATTCTGACTCTTCATTAGGCCACATGGCAAGAGTTTACAGTGTGCTATTATGCAGCTGAGTACCTAAAATATTTAACTAGTAAGTCTTCTGGTCTAGTTACATTTCACGTGTTACACTCAGTTCTGTACTACACTGACTGCCTTCTAGTACTGCCAGCCACAGAGCTTTTTGCCTAGACTTTATTTGTAGTACCTGACACAGAATTATAAAATACAAACTTGCCAGTGCTTTCATGTCTTTCAGTACTTTATTGACAGAGAGCATATCTTATTATATATTTGTTCTTTTTTAAGAAATAAATGAATAAATAAAAAATTATAACTTGATCATCATCTTTTCTAGATACACAAACACCAGTGGTCCCGTACTGGCACTTGCCTGGCTTGGGTATTATTGTCTACTTGCTGAAACAGAGCACTAGTGATTTCTTCAGTTACTATGATAGTCATCGTCAGAGTGTTAACAAACTGCAAAACGTGGAGCAGCTCCCACCAGATGAAATAAAAGAGGTAATAGTTCTTCTGACTCTGTAGTCTCTGTATTGTTTGTAAGTTAGGCATAGCTGTAACAGAGACACCAAAGCATCTTAGAGAAGTAAATGGTTCCAGTTTTTGTGCGTAGTCCGTTCTACTGTTGATGAAGGGGTCCATAGAATGAGTGACCTAAAACTTCACAGAAAATATTGGGCTTAACTTTCTAAAAGTTGTGATTTTCATTATAGTTGCTTGGGGATACATTTAATTTCTCCATTTTTTTTGGTCAGCAAGGTTATGCAAATTCAAAATAGAGAGCACAGTTTCGAAGAAATACTAGCTGACAAGGAAGTTCTAGATATTAATAAGTAATTTTATTTGCTTATTTCTTTTGATGCTCTGTGATTTGCTATCATCTTCTTGTTTTTCCTCCTTTCATCACAGCTGTGTCAGTCAGTTATGCCAGCTGGGGTTGACAAAATCTCCACTTCCCAAAAATATGTTTTGGCAAGGCGACGCCTGGTGAAGCTAATAAACAACCGAGCCAAGCTGCTTTCTCTCTGTTCTTGTATCCTTTTAAAATTGAAATGACCCTCAAGGTAGTGCTCCAGAAAAGCAGAGAAATAGGAACAGATTCTCTTTACCTATTTTTTTGACCAGTTCAAACAACACTTTTTGCAGAAAGGAAATTTGAAATACTGAAAACTAAATTAGTAAGAGGGTATTGTTCTGCTATTGTCAGAATGTAAATATTTTCAAGTAAGTTAATCCCATCACGCAGACCCTGCTGGGACTTCTTGTAACATTGTAATGGAAGACTTACTACAGCACAGCCCTTCAACGCAGTATCCACACCCACTGAACATTCACATATGTACAAGTGTGGTGGAAGAAATATTTTGTAAAAACAATTTTGAGGTGCCTCTCAGAGCAACTGGAGTTTCCAGTCTTATAGTCAACTTTACATAAACCTAATTTCATAAACACCAGTAATTCTACAGAAATAACTGGTCACGCACAAAATAATTGTCTGTAGCGGATCAGAATTTTCCTCTGAAATCTACTTTGGGGAAGATGTGCTCTTACAGTCTTCCCTGTTGTAACTTAAGATGTTACTGCCATCCCCAGCTTTATAACCTCAGCTTTAATTCACTGTCTCTGCAATTGAGGTATTATTACAAATCACGTGAGCGCTCGTACTCTGCTCTTGTGCAGAGTGTTGGGTTTAAAGCCTCTTCAGGGTGAGCAGCAGTAGCACTACTTCAGTACTACTGACGTAACGTAGCCAGCACTGCAGGTAAAGAGCGTGCCAGCGATCCATTACAAGGCCATAGCAGTGGGGGTGAGAAGCTTCTGCTGGAGGAGGTGACAGGTGGTTGAGCTAACATCTTCAGCTGCTTCGAAGTGTGTAAATATGCTCATATAGTAAATGTACAATCCAAAGACAACAAAATTAGACTTCTTTACTTAGATGTGTCTACAGATATTATAGAAACATGTCTCTTCATTCTTTGGCGTCATCTGGAACACTATCTACTGAATTGCACGCCCACTGACTCCCAAGACCCGCTGCTGTCCTCCAGGTTGTCATTTAAGAAAGGAAGGCTGCAAGGTAAAATTTCACAAACATCAAAGTGCCTTTGAATAATTTCTGATGGTTAACTTTACGACTGATTTGTTAATATTAATATTTTGCTAGTTATATTTAATACATGAGATTTTGTTTGGATTTGGACACACCTTTGGATTTTCCTCTGGAGAATTGACAGTACAAATATTGTTGAGTCATAGACTTCAGGGTTTTTTCTATTACACATAACCTCCAAAGAAAAGTAAAATGAACTAATTTTTTTTATTTCTGTTGTTCAAACCAAGTGAAGTTCAAATAACATAATCAGATCAGTGATTCAAAACAGCTTATATTAAAATGCTTTCATATATAATAATTACAGAATCACAGAAGGTCTCAAGTTGGAAGGGACCCATAAGGATCATAGAATCATAGAGTGGTTTAGGTTGGAAAGGACCTTGAAGATCATCGAGTTCCAACCCCTCTGCCATAGGCAGCGACACCTCCCACTAGACCAGGTTGCCCAAGGCCACGTCCAGCCTGGTCTTGAACACCTCCAGGGATGGGGCCTCAACAACCTCTCCGGGCAGCCTGTTCCAGTGCCTTACCACCCTTAAAGTGAAAAACTTCTTCCTAATGTTCAATCTAAATCTACCCTCTTCCAGTTTAAAGCCATTCCCCCTCGTCCTTTCGCTACATGCCCTAGTAAAAAGTCCTTCCCCAGCATTCCTGTAGGCCCCCTTCTAGTACTGGAAGGCTGCAATAAGATCTCCCTGGAGCCTTCTCTTCTCCAGGCTGAACAGCCCCAACTCTTTCAGCCTCTCCTCATAGGAGAGGTGCTCCAGCCCTCGGATCATCCTCGTGGCTTTCCTCAGCACATGCCCTGCTGTCCTCAGGCTCAGGGGCTTTGGGCTACAGCTGCCAGTTTCTACTGGAATGGGGCCCAGTCTGTACTGGGAGGGGGCCAAGGGGATCCAGTTTGTACTGGGACAGGGGCCAGTCCGTACTGGGAGAGGGCCCAGTGGCTACTGGGCCTAAGTAATCTAATGATCGAAGATGCAATTAAGAACAAAAATGAAGACTGGTAATTTTGAAAGTATTTTTAGAATTGTAGGCATCATTGATTCACCAGAAGATTTTAAGTTCGTTGAACTTTTGTTTTAAAAAAACACATTAGAAATGGAAGGAAGTCAGAAGAGGAGAAGTGATCTGAAGAGGAGCTTTTTGCTTAAAATGCTATATGTGTGTGATCAAAATTATTTATGGCTCTTACTTTACTGATTTAGAGAAAATACATTAAGTCAAAAAATTAGTGTCATTTCCAATGCACAAGTTTACTGACCAATTTGAAACACTGCATTTTAGACTAATTTTATAACTTGATGTGGAGAAGATAGTGTTGAGCAGCCAACATAATTTGAACGTCTCATTTTCTATCACCAGATTCCTTTGGTTCAGAGCCTAACTTGGATTTCAGTAGCGGACTGAATCGAGTGAGCCAGCATGATATAGAACAGGTGAGATGTGACAGTCTACCGAAAAGTACAGAAAGTGCTTGATTACCATACAGCTATTGAGAGCAGTCTGATGGTAGTTTTCCTACCTCTAAACAACCTGTGGTAACACCAAGAGGATATAACTTAATTTAGGATTAATGAAATCTTATAAAATATTTTTTTGAAGTATTATGAAGCAGGTAGCAGTTGTGCTGCTGCACACATATTTTCAAGTCTTAACATAAAAAGTTAAATGAAAAATGAGCTAGACTTAAAAAAAAAAAAAAATCATTTTTTTTCTCTTTAAATTAGTCAGACAGTTTGTGTCTTTTAATAATAGCTTTCTGAAAACATCAGTTGTCCTTGAAAGACTCACAGTATCGGGATTCCCAATTTTCTGATCCTCTATAGCTGTTTATGACAGGTCAGCTGCAGCTAGGCTGTAGAGAAATGAGATCAAAAAGGGTAACAGAAACTGAGGAGACTATAAAATGTGAATGCTAGCAAAGAAGTTATTTCTGCTTGTACAGCTATTTAATAGTTTGTAAATTTGATGCAGAGGTGGCAGAAAAAAAAATCATTTTTATTCATAAATCCCACTGACATTTCATTTATGGGCAGAAAAACCTGTGCAGTCTCAAATACCTTTGTAAGATCAAGAATTATAAGAACAGTTGTATGTGTTTTCTGTGATGAGGCATCTGTCTCTTATTTCATTTATTCAAAAGTAAAATATACAGTAACATCTTGCTAAAATACTTAGAATGTAATTAATTTTTTTCAGGGATTGTTTACATATGTATTAATGAAAAAAAAAGTTGTGTGTGCACATGGACTCTTAACTCCTGAACAGTCCTTAAAGGACTAGGAAAATTTTAATTGGAAGAACTGTTTGTATGACTGTAACTGAAGAAGCTGAATTATGTAAGACTGCTTAATTCCTACACCAGGAATTTAATTCCTAAAACTTGGAGAGGTTGTAAAGTGGTAAAATTTGGATAATCTGTAAATGCTCAGTCACCCAAAAACTTCCGTAGAAAGGCTATCCATTATTTAATTTAGAGACACAAATATAAGGGAAGAATGCAAGTAGTACTTATTAGGGGAGTCAGAAAAAAGATACTTTTGAAAGTGGTTTAGAGAATAAATCATGGTAAAGTGTTGATAGGTGGTTGATGATGGATAAGCAGACATTCCAGAAAGAGAAGATTTTGTATTGATGACTGCAACAAATCTCTGTTTCTCAGCTTCAGATTGAAGCCACGAACAGCTTTGGTGAATCTCTGCAGAAGAAGCTTCTGGACATCGAAGGGTTATATTCTAAGGTTCGGTCACGATACACCTTTATTCAAGCTCTTGTTAGACGCATCCGTGGTCTCCTAAGGATATCAAGGACCTAAAAGACTCTGATATGTGTTGCTTGTCCCTTGAAGCAGTGTACCAGGGCAGGCCTACTGGATCATCGGATTTTATAGATCATACATTTTCTAAATAATGTCAAAAATATTTTGTTACTTTTTTTTTCTTATCCCTATGGATCATTTTTGTGTATTCTTTCCTACTGCTCCCAACTTGACAGGAGAAATAAAGGATTGTTTTTAACTGAGTTAAGATGAATGTAAAATTTCAAGCAAGAAAGAATTATAATGGAGGACGTAGAAGGAACTAAAGAAGTTCTGCAACGGTGATGATATTACCTTTATGGATGCTTTCAGAGCAAACAAAAAGGTCTGTGTCTGTTTATGCTTCTCGCTTCGCGCACAGCTTTAATGAAAACTTGGGGTTCAAGTTTCAGCACTCACAGACTGTCCTCACGCTGGTGTGGATTCTGTATGAAAGGTGATCGTTTTGCGCTGTGAACTGCTTGTTTCTGCTCGCTCTTCTCCAGCCTTTTTTCAGCTGACAGAAGTAACAAGCTGCTTCTCTTTGGACAAGTCTAGATAAGGAAAAAAAAAAGAAATATGGGGAAAATCGTGGAAGGTGACTGCCCTAGGTTTGGTTCTTATGGCTCAGGGGAGTATAGTTTTCTGTACTGTTCTTGCTGGAACAGGAGTGTAACGACAGAATAAAATGCATGAGGAGGAGGCCAACACGCGTGAGTGCTGGATTGCTTCTGTAGTTACAGATCGTTCTCATAATCTCTCATCTCCTTGGCTTTTATGTAAAAAAACAAACAAACCTCTGAACCATAGCGTAACCCCTGATTATTGTAATGAGATCTGCTGGATTTCTCTTACTAGTCTCATCTTGGAGCCTGATTCTCCACGTGTGTCTTGTAAATTCTGTCTCCTCTGAGTTTTTATTACTATTTCACATTTTTTACGATTTTATATTTATTCTTTTTTTTTTTTTAATGTGAATTACATCATCTTTTCTGTGATTTACATGAATTATATCATCTTTTATGCAGGGATGACGACACCCTTGCTGCTATCTGACGATGGTTATTAACTACTCCGTAAGAGTAGCTTAAGATATTAATGGTTTACAGAGCTGGACTTTGTTCATTCCCAACAGGGTGGGGTTGGTTTTTTTTGTTTCTCCACCTCGGTGAAAAACAGGGAACAGCGTACCGAGTTCCTCATTAAATACAAGGATGCGGCTCTGGAATTCTGCCGGCTCGGAGGAATTCACCGCCTTTTAGCAAAACACCGTTACGGTCTGCGACGTCGGTGCCGTTTTTCACCGCGACGTTACCCCGCGACGGTCCGTGTGTCCCCCCCCCCTGTCCCCCCCCGCGGCTCACCGGGGTCGGGCGGCCGCCGCCGCTACCGCGAGGGGGTGGGAAAGCTCCGCCCCCGCTCCGGGGCACGCGCGGAGCCCCGCCCCGCCCCTCCCTTCCCCTCAACCCCGCGCTTCCGCCGCCGCAGATTCGTCACATTTTCGCTCCGGCTCTTTTTTTTTCTTATTTGTATTTTTTTTTTTTTNGGGCGCCGTCCCGTCTCCCGTGTCGAAACGGCGGACGGCGGGGAGCGAGCGCCTCGTTTACCCGCCGCGGCGTTCGACGTGGAGCCTGCGAGCGGCGGCAGGGCCAGCGGAGCCGGACGGGACGGGACGGGACGCCCGCGGCGCGGCGTAGCGGCTCGACATGGGTGAGGAGCGGGGCCGGGGCCGGCGCGAGGCAGCTGGGCCCTGGCGCGAGGTGGTCCCGCCCCGCCCCCGGCGGCCGCTGTGGAGGCGCGGGGGGAGGGGAGGCCGCTGAGGCGGAGGCGGGCGGCCGGGCCGGGTCGCTGTTAAACGAGGCGGGATGAGGGGAGGGGATCGTCTCCCGGCCGCGGCGGGCAGCGGAGGGCCGGGCCTGGCTGGCCGCGGGAGCGGCTGCTGCCCACCTGCCCTCAGCCGGAGCTCGTAGCGCCCAGCGGTCCCGGCCGGCCCTGAGCCGGGGGGCCGTGGGGTTCCCGGCGCCGGTGTGAGCCGCCCTGAGGGGAGGGGGGGTGGGGTGGTGGCGGCCGCGCTTCACGGCGGCGTCACCAGTGGTGCGTTGTTCCCCTGCGGTGGCGAATCGTGTGAGCAGCGCGGGGGGAGTCCGCCTTTGGGCAGAGATCGTAATGGTTTTGCACTGCTGAGGCTTGTCTAAATTAAGCTGCGATTCAGGTACCTAATGGGTTGCTGGTAAGGAATTAATTATGAAAAGAGGTTTAGTAGAGTAGTAAATAAAGTAGAGGGAATAGTAAGAGGCCCCGAATCTAGGGGTTAAGTGATTAACATACACGTGTCCTATTACAGGTGGTGTTTAAGCAGTGTTTTAGTGTGGGAAAAGCATCTCAGAACATAAGAAGAGGTAACGAGAGGCGTTTGGCAGTAAGCAGAGTTACTGACCGAGAGGAGAGTTACCGTCTCTTAGGCCTCCACTCGAAATGTTTCTAATGAAATACCTTTTACAGCCCAGTTCTGTTAAGGTTATTTGCCTCTCTCACAGTAAACAGTGCCTTGAGCAGCACTATGCAAACTGGCAACAGATGGTCCCTTACACCTTCTGTTTGTTTTCCAGGTCTGTAGTGTGCGTGCAGGGACTCTGTGGTGGGATGGGCTCAGAAGTAAAGCAACCTGTTATCAGTTCGAGTTCCTTCTTATGCATCAGCACGCAGCTCATTGCCCCCTCCTTTCCCTGGAAAGGCATCACAGGTGCCTAGAAAGGCAAACACAGGGAATAATTTTTAGCAAAACCTTTTTCAATAAGATTTGGGTTGCAAGCCTTTTCTAATTTGTCTCCTCTCTGGTATACTTATCAAATGTGATTCTAGCTTGTCAGGTGTTTCATTACCTTTTGCAGGGTTTAGGTGCATTTACAAAAGTATTATTTACCACTAGATATGTTTGTTATAAAAGTCATTGGAAAAAATGTCGTTGTTACTGGCTTAGAACATTAGTATAATTTCTACACTTAAACATCTAATAGGCACAAATTAGATACTAGCCTGGCCACAAGTACTCTTATGTGCATTTAAAGAATAAGTGAGATGTTGGGGCAAGCTAGTTTTGGAAAAAAGAAAAAAAAAAAAGGGGCATTTAAAATCAGCTCCTAGACTTCTCTGTAGCATTAATGTACTTTAGTGCAGCTTCATAGTTTGTAATGGACTGTGATTTAATGCGTATCTACTGATTTATACTTCGTTTTAAGAAAAAAGTGGATGGTCCTGTGGGAGACTGTAAACATCAGAAAGAATTCTTTCAGGCTTCAGCGTGTCCTTGTGTAGTCTCTTGCATTGAAAAGATAGAGTCTGACACAAACAAAAAAGAAGTTGGCTCAGATTTTGGCAAATGAGAGAAAAGGAAAAAGATTCCTAACCACAATGAGGAAGCTTAATGCTGCTGCAACGTGATTTTGCTGGATTGAGGTACCATAAAATAGCAGCATAAAACCAGAAAAATATAATGTGGTTCAGCACACAGGTATCTGGGCGACAACCTGAGAATGCACGGGAGAAAAGCAACATATTGTTGCTCAGTAAAAAATGGGGTCGGTCTGTCTGCCCCTTTCCATATCCTCTGCATTGCTAGCTGACACTGAAACAGCTTTCTGTTCTGGTTTTTGTAGGGGGCTTTTTCTCCACCATCTTTTCCAGTTTGTTTGGTACTCGAGAGATGAGGATTCTCATCCTGGGACTGGACGGAGCAGGAAAAACAACCATTCTCTACAGGTTACAAGTTGGAGAAGTTGTTACCACCATTCCGAGTAAGTGATCAGTCCCTTAGTGAAAATAGCCGATTTGCCTGTAGCTCTAACACGTAAGCTTTGTCAGCTGAACTCGCTACACACTTCCTTCATAAACAAAAGGACCTTACGTTGGGGGAGCCTTGCGCTGTTGTGTTTTAAGAACTTTTCTTGCATAACAGTATTACAGTGTGCTAGAGAAGTACCACATAAAGGAATATTTTATGCTGCCCTGCTGAATGTAAAAAATATTTCACCTTAAGATTGTTACCTTGATTTGGCAGGCTTTTCTTGATAGGTTAATGTTCAGTAAATGGCAATTGTTGACTGCGTAAGTCTTTTGTCTCCAAATATAGCTATAATATGAGGTCTAGAGATCATTATTATTGTACAAAAAAAAATGTACGTAGGATGGTGTCAGTGAATCATACCTATTTAATTTCCTTTTTTTTTTTTTGACGAGTCTTCAGTTTGTTATATGAACACTTCTGTTTAACGCAGAGAAGAAATCATAATGGTTAAACTTTACATTATGTAGAAAGTGTAACAAAACTCACTGTGAGATCTCATGGAAGGAGATGATGCTTATTTAAAAAAATGTAACTGATTTCACCCATTGTCTTAGCATCCATGCAGCCGTACCCACCTGTTACAAACACCCAGATGTGTGTGCCAGAGTGGTCTGGTTAGGATCACTCTGTGTAACGTGAAGGGCAAGGGACACATGGCTTTTGAGACCCTGTCAATGTCTCTTGGGTTCCTCCTGAATGGCCACAATAAACTGACTTTGGTCAGGTCTTTTTTACCTTTTAGAAGGCAGCAGTTTACTATGCCATAATCCTTTTGCCCTTGGGGCCTCCATAAATTTTAGACAATCCGCATCCATCATTCACTCCCCTGTGTTGTGTTTCTCTGGGCTGGCAGGAAAAGGAATGACATATGTTGTGTGCTGTAACCTTATTGCCATCTTCCAGATACCGCAGTGTCAAGTCTTCTGCTGAGAAGTTGGTTCTGCCATGGTCTTAGCACAGATCTGGTGTTGACACAAAGGGACACATTCTGTAGTGTCTTATTGCTGTCAGTTGTGTACTTTGTTATCAAAACAGGCCATTCCTTTAACGCTTGCTCTGTTTCTTTTGGTGATTTCAGGCATGCTTCTGTTCATTTTTAACAACCTTAGCATTCATTACAAATCTCTACAAGAGGTTTACAATGTGTTTTTATTGTTCAGACAAAAAAAATACTGCATTATTTTGAGCAATAAATGTTTGTTGGGGTAACTTTGCAAAGGGCACGAACTTTATTATGTAGCTACTGAGAATTTTCAGGCCTGAAAATTTTAAACGAAGCGCTGTAATGTTCTTCAGAAAAATAAAGAAAAATTACCAACCGTGGAATTTTTTAACTTTGTTTCAGCCATTGGCTTCAATGTTGAGACAGTGACATATAAGAATCTGAAATTTCAAGTTTGGGACTTGGGAGGACAGACAAGCATAAGGTAATAGATCTCTTAAAAGATGTAATTAAGTTTCTCTAAAAAGTGCTAAGTTCTTGGAATTCTTATAGCTGGCGCTTCTGAAAATTGGTTTGCTTTGAAAAAGGAGTTTATTTGTGTAGTAGGCAATTGTGTAGCATTCTGAGAAAGAGGGAAGTGAGTGATGTATACCCAAAAAGATATTTAAATTGCAAAGCTAGGAAGTTTAATTTAGGTGTGCAGACAGTAATTTTTTTTGTAGCGAGCTTCACAAGTTTTGTAATGAGTCATTATATGTATGATTTAAGTTGATCTCTTCAGTAGCCTGTATGATCTTTTCATGATGCCTTTTTGAACACTAGGTAGTAAGGTGCAGCGTAGTTAATAAGTAAGGTGCAGGTTCCTTCCCTTTTTAGTTTCAGTAAGATAATTCTGAAAATGGTGTTTTGATCTTTGTTAATTACTTGCCTGTATGAATTAGTTATTTAAGATTTCTCTGTTTATCTTTCTTTGGTGACCATAATGATGATGCATGGCAGAAGCTTGTGCGTTTAAACTTTTGTTGCTCCCCTGTCCTTCAGTTATGGACCTGATGTCCTGCAGGCTGATTCCCAAATAAATCTGCCCCCAGCACTTCTGTCCTTTCCCTGTTTCCAAGCTGCTTGCCTTTTATTTCAATTTTTTTTTCTTTTCTTTTCTTTCTCCGCTATTGAGAGTATTTGTGTCATCTATTCCTTTTTGTAGCCTCTTGAAGATATCTGCTGCTTGTTTCCTGGGGCCTTTCACCCCAGAGACAGTTTTCACTTCCTTCTGGGTAATCTGGTCTTCATTATCTGGCTAAAAAGCACTGCAAAAAGCGCAAATTATATGACTGGAACTTATCTTTCTTCTGCAGGCCGTATTGGCGGTGTTACTATTCAAACACAGATGCAGTCATTTATGTAGTGGACAGCTGTGATCGAGATAGAATTGGCACTTCAAAATCGGAGCTTGTTGCTATGTTAGAGGTAAGAAAATGATGATGATGATGGTATCAGTAGAACAGAAATTGAGAAATTCAAACCTTTTTTTGGAGCAAATGTGAAATTTGATTCAGCGAAGCTTAACTTCACTTATGAAACTTCAGTCCTCAGAATAGGCACGTGCAACACTTGGGCTGAAAAGCACTAAATACGCTGCAGCATATTTAGCTATTTTAGGGGTTTGTGCAGCACATTAGTTAAATTTTCATATGACCCAAAGGCTACATGTATCTGTCTCCAGGAACAGCTGCTCAATACTTCAGTGGTGGAAAAATCAGGAGCTGAAGGATTAACAGTAATTAGTATCCTACTATGTTTTGAAGCTGAAGAAGAACATATGTAGAACATGGTAATACGAGTAAGAAGATGAGCTGAGCAGAGTGTCTTTTTTTGTTTCCAAAATTCCTGCAAGCTTTTTGATATGCCTTCTTAAATCCCAAGTACCAGCTTGTTTCATAATGTAAAAAACCTGCTGTGTTTGAAATGGTTCCTATGCTGGGAGCAACTGGAATTGAAAGTAAATACCATTCTTTCACTGAAGAATTTTCTAAAGACCAAACATTGGCAAACTGAAAATCACAAGTGGCTGAAGTTTCTTTTCATTCTATTGTTTTTATCTGCTTAAATAAATTCAGTAAAAGTCTCTGCAACAACTTACAAAATTCCCCTTTTTTTAGGAAGAAGAGTTGAAGAAAGCCATTTTGGTGGTGTTTGCAAATAAGCAGGACATGGAACAGGCCATGACTCCCACAGAAATGGCGAATGCCCTTGGCTTACCAGCTTTGAAGGACCGAAAATGGCAGATTTTCAAAACCTCTGCAACTAAAGGCACTGGGCTTGATGAAGCAATGGAATGGTGAGTAGCAGTATAATTACACTAGCTTCATTAGAAAAATAGCTTTTACCGTTTTGTTTTTGAAGACTGGATCTGTGGAAAGTCCGTCTGACATGACAGACAAGAGTCCACGTTAGGAGAAAGAGTAGCTTTCTCCTGAAAGAGTCTCAACATAATTGAAGTGACTTTTCAGTAAACTGACTTAACATTTTTCCTAGGCTGGTGGAAGCCCTGAAGAGCAGGCAGTGATACAAAGCTGACCCCTGCAAAGACGCTTCACCTGTATCCAACATCCCTCTTTTGGCAGTCAAGTATTTTCAGGCCACAAATACTTGTAAATAGGACAGATTTGAGTTTGACTCCTGTAATGTGGATGCCTCTCTTAAATTGTTAAACTGCACCAAGTGAATGTCTGTGTACATTATGATATTCCATTTCTTTTTTTTTCTGTTTAAAAGGATGTACTTATGTTAATTTGTATGAAAGTCTTACTGGCTGGCAAAGTGTTTTTTTGCCCCTCTTATCCCCCTTGGTGGTTTTAAGTTTGAGTGGCTACTGTATTTGTGTAATTAAAACACTAATAAAATCTGGAACTGTCAGCTGTACTCAGAGGTGTGGTGCTTGCTGGAGGCTGCTCGCTTACAGAAACAAGTCCAACTGCTGCCAGTTCTAACAGCCACGTGGCTGAACATGTAAAGAGGTTTCTTTAGGCTGATGTTGTTATACTTCAGTGTAGATACACAGTTACGATGAAGTACAGCAACAGAGCTAAATGCTGTACCTCTGGCTGTTAACCTAGCATTGGTTTTCTGAAAGGAAAACAAATCTTTTCACTAGCCACTTACCCTCCTGATGTGCCAGGGCTGTAATTTGAATTTAACTTCCACCTTCATGAGCTGTTATTCCCATACTCTCAGCTTAGCCAGAAATGACAGTTAAGTTGCTCAGTCTAGCTGCAAAAACTGAAAGCAAATCAAAGTCGGGAGGCACACTGTTTTCTCTCCAGGAGCGAGGATAGTCACAGGCATGAACACAGTCATCACATAATCCATCTTTTAAAAATGAGGTAAAATTTAATACAAAAAGTCACGGTGGTTGTCCATTCAACTGTACATGCTCTGGTAAATATACAGATTTGGAAAAAAATTGAAAACCTTTTTTTTAAGATCCTAGATGAAAAAGAGGACATGAAAAAATACTAATAAATACAATTAAAATATGTAAATAATTTTTTTTTTTTTAAAACCCAACCAAACAGTAATTAGTTCTTTAGCTTGAAATTACTTTTTATAAATTAATCCTCCAGGAAGGAAAAGCCTTTTCATTCCACCATTGCTAAATCTTTCAGTGAATGACTTCGAGGTCTCTTGGCCTTGTAGGCAGGGCGCAGGAATTCTATTTTTCTCTTCCTGGTTTCCTCTTTATTCTTATGTCTCTTCAGCTTCCTCCTTGCAGCAATGTCGGGGTTTGCTACAGTCTAGTGAAAAACAGTACATTTGTTTAGTTGCAACTAACAACTGTCCATGTAAACGTCAGGTACTTCCTAAGGAAGTGGTGACTGGTAAAGACAACACACGGATTTTCTTAAGCACCTCAAAACTGAGGGAACTGTGGCTGCTCTGCCCAGGTCAGTGGGAACATGCAGCATTGCTGCCAGCCAGAACCTGCCCAAGAGGCTGATCTTAAACAGTTTCTTGTGAAGGTTCAGAAATGAAACAATGAAACTGTCCCAATTCAGGATGAAGTTCATCAAACTCACCTCCCCGGTCAGGTCTCAAGCCTCTAAAGAAACGCAATTTCTGTTTCCCAGGAAAGAAAGCAGAATCTTACCTGCAAAGCTCTCTGCTTTTTCCTCATCGCTCTTTTCTGATTGGCCTGTTTCTGCACAGAAGAAAAGGCAAGCGAAAAAGCCTCCAGTCCAACTAACTTCTTCAGTAGTTCTATGATTTCTTGGGAAAGGTTCTTCAGTGTTGGATCTAATAAAACAAACAAAATTAACTTGCTTAATCTTTTCAGTGTATGAAATGAAAGCCAAGAGCCCAATAAGGATTCTCCTTTCTTTACTAAAGGATGACTGTACTGATTCATCTTGCCCAATATACTGTAGAGACCAGAGCAAAGGTGCTTGTGAAATCTGCTGGTTCTTCACCAGCTTTCCCAGAGGACCACAAGTGGCACTTCACACAGGCAAACAAAAAAAATAATGCTTCTGAGAAACAAAAGTTTTTTTTCAGAAGGATAATGGCATCCCAGAGGTTATTAAAAGTGCCGTTTACTGTATATAGCCACCAGGGCTCTTCTGGAATAGGCTTTGTTGGAAATAGAGATGATTCCAGCCTTACTAAGGTCAGTCAGCATCTCTGTCCAGTATGCACAATAAGGCCTGGCTTAATGTTTAGGCTGTTCCGTACCTAGAACACCGTCACTGCTCTCCTCCAAGTTTTTTCAGTTCTTTTGTATCCTTTCTGAGATGTGTGGAGCCAGTGCTGTGCACTGAATTTTCATAGCATATACAAACCAGTTTTAGAGTAATACATCTCTTTTTTTTTTTTTTTGTTTGTTGTCTGTTCTTTTCCTCACTAGCTACAATATATTAACTACAATCACTGGAAAAAAAAGATACTGGGGGGGAAAAAAGGCTACAAAGAGATGCTAAAGGAAAGCCAGGCAAATTTCTCCCTCAGTCTTCCAATAGATCCCTCTTCCAAGGGCTTGTACAGCCTCCAGAGAAGCTCATGTAAGCTGTGTGCATCCACAACCTCCTCTAGGGACAAGTTCCCTGGGCCCACATCCCCTATCATGTGAAAAACCATCTCTGCAGTTCTTGTGAAAAATCATTTGAAGGCCCCTGGTTCTTGTGCTGGCAGAGAACCCAAAAAGTTGATCTTTATCCACTCATGATGCTGTCAACCTCTACCATTATCTTTTCCAAGTCTCTTACTTGCTTAGCTAAAAAAACCAATAAAGGTAGCCAAGGCAGCTATTCCGTACCTAGAACACTGTTACTGCTCTCTTCCAAGTTTTTTCAGTTCTCTTGTATCCTTTCTGATATGTGGGGAGCCAGTGCTGTGCACTGAATTTTCATGGCGTATGCAAACAACAGATTTAGAGTAATATAACTCTTTTTTTTTGTTTGTTGTCTGTTCTTTTCCTCCCATTGGATTTTGCTTGACTTTAAACATTTTCATGAACTATCTAAACACCAGTGTCTTGCTCTTAAGCCAAGAGTCCCTCATGTTAAATGGGAAGTTGGTTTGTCTTTCCCTTACCAGGCATGATCTTCTTAAGATCTTTTAAACAAAAGAGGATCAAGCATTGTTGCTCAGGTGAGTATCTAGCAGGACAGTGACCTGGCCTCATTCAGGAGGAAGGAAGAAGTTCTGTGCACAGTTCCGTAGGTGTACGCCTGTCTGCCCACACCCCGTGCTGTGTTCCCATAGCAGACGGCTCTCTTCTCCTGCCTCCAAAGGTTACTTTCTTTCAGTCACTGTGCACACATGGCACACAGTAACGGTCATTTTCTCTATTTCAAAAGGCGGGAAAACATCAAGCAACCGCCAAACTGGAAATTCCAACCTGTACAGTCCCTTGCTCTACAGTAACACAAAGTGCCATAAAACACACCCTGTTTTACATTAAAACTGAAACACACTTTTAACCATAGGGCATAGATCTTCATGCCCCTGAGCCTCACAGCAGATCGAACAAGGCAATTCAAAAAGAATGGCACTTAGCAACAGCCTTGTTCTGGCTTCCTTAACACCCACTCTGCTCCTCTCCTCAGCAAGGACTCCATCAGTCATGCCACCATGAGTCCACCCTTGATTACTACGCTTTTTCCACTACAACACATGCTCAAGCTTTACCCATGTCCGTGTAGGAGCCTGCCTAACTTTAGTCCAGTCTTTTTTTCTTTTTTTCTTTGTCAACACATAGATTTTTGTTCCAGCTGTCAAACACTCTCCTCCCTTCCTGGTATTTTGACTAGACTGCAAGTAGGTGAAATTCACCGATTATGCCATCTGTGCCTCAACAGACAAAAGGAATGACAAGCGGTGTTTGTGCCAAGGCAGAGCTCTGACACACTTTCCTCTTTGCTAGTGTTTGTGAGGGAAATCACTTACCTTGCTCTGCATAGGTGCTGTTCAGCTCCCTGTACAGAGGGGTGAGAATTGTTGGAAGGTACGGCTTGATCCTGTCTTTCCCCAGATCCACTGAGATTGCTCCCAGGAACTTAAAGATGCAACTTCTCTGAAAAGGAGAGTGTGGGACATGAAGTAAGGAAGGTTGGAAGGGAACTGCCTTACTGAACTGCTGCAAGAGCACTGTGCATCACTGTTCAATGTGCGAAGCGCTGTTTCAGACACCCGAGTCAGAAACTCACTGCTGTTAAAAGGTCTTACTGCAGCCAAGTACAGCCGTTAGATGAGACACAGCCCCGTGGGATCTGCAAACATGTGAGCTGTGACTTCATTGGGTTGGCAGCTGTTAACACTTTGAACAACAGGCTTGTTCTCACTGTCCTGTACTGAGGCAGCTGAAGACATGAAAGCTCAATCTTTCTAGCTCTGCACCACGGGGAACCACAGTGCTTTTCCTGGTTCTCTCCCACACCCTCCCCCTTCTAGCAAGTAACTTCTGGCAGAGCCAGAGCACCACTCTCCCGTGCCAGTGCCTACCGCATCAAAAGCAGTTGGTCTAACTCTGTTCTTACCTTTAAAGGGACCTTAGGGGAATATGCTGCTTCTCGCTTTGCCATGAGAGAGAGCTTCTTCATTAACCATAGCAATGTGGCTGGCTGGCCTTTCTCTTCTGTGTCCTCTTTTTCTCCCTCTCCTTGAGCAGAAATGTCTTTCTCTTCCTCATCTTCTGAGGCCTCCTGCTGTTCCACTTCACAGCTGAGTTCTCCTTCAGCTTCTTTACCTTCTTCTGAGGCAGGCGCTAGCAAGTAAACAACTTTTGCCACAAAAAGCAAATTCTTTATAACCTGAAGTGTAAAAACAAGAGTAATCAGTTACTGTGGGTTCCCCCAGTGTCAGCACCAGCAGTGCCCAGGGTACATAAGAGGAACTGGCCAACCCAGGAGGCTGTAATGGGTTCATCCCCTGCATGTTGCTCCCAACAGAAAGGCTCACCTCAATATTCTCCTGTGGTTTGGGAGAGTCTTTCCCCATGAGCTACAACGCTCCAGCACCCCCTAAGGCTGCTCCTTTTGTCTTCCCCACTTCTAGCAGCCCCTGGCTCTCCACAATCTCCACAAGGAAATCTCTGACCAGGTTCACAGTGGTGTCAGACCTTCAAGCAACAGCATAAAGCTGTACTAAAAGCTCCTGGCAAACATCCACAGGGCTCCAGTGTAGCTGCAGGGAACCAGCAACAGAGATCTGCATGTCCGCTCCAGGATCCAGCTGCCCAGCCTGCTCCAGTCTGGGCTGCAGAGCCAGACTCTCCCTGATGGAGGGCTGGACAGAAGGGACCCCAGTCATGCCCTGCATGGTGCCTCCCCTTTCTGTCCCTGCCACCCTTCAGCCCTTCCAGCAGGCTGACACTACAAGGAGGACTCTTCTGGGCCCCTCTGAGATACGTGCCTGCTCAGATGCCCTCAGCACGGAGCAGCTGGCCCTGCACTGTGTATTTGCCCCAAGCCACCACCGGTGCTGTTGTCTTGACTAGGACATTCTATAGATGAGGTGCTTAGGGACATGGTTTAGAAGTGGGTGGGTGGTGTGGGCTTTTTTTTTTTTTTTTTTTTCTTCAGGGTAGGTTAACGGTTGGACTTGATGATCTTAAAGGTCCCTTCCAACCTCACTAATTCTATGATTCTATTCTATGATTCTATAACACTCCCTCACAGGCCAGAGCCTGTTCTGTGCCCTCCTGCAGCCCCAGAGCTGCTCCTGCTCGTACCTGCTCTCCCAGAGACAGGTCCAGGAACTTGGACTGCAGCTGATGGCAGAATGCAAACACGAGTTCCTTCATCTGGGGAGAGGACAAAGGAGAAGGGAATTATTCCATGAAAGGGAGTCGGTAGCAGAAACTCAAAGCAGTGTTTCGCAGTCACCAAAGGCAGTTCCCGGGGGAGGCCAAGGGATCAGCAACACAACTTCTGCCTGCATCTTACAGCCTAGAGGGTGATCTTTGTGCTGCTGAGAATAAGACCCCAGAGGAGCCCCTTCCCAGCAGCAGAGACACCTCCTCAATGCTTTAAGTGATCAGGATTAGGCAGCATACAAGCAACCAAGAGAAATGTGCGTGTCAAACTATAACACTATTTTATGTCCCAGCCAGGGAATGGGCATGGGGGGGAGGAGGGGGAAGAACAGTAAAGACATCATTACCTTTTTGTCCAGTTCAGCAGTCAAGAAGACTGTGGATGCTGACAGCTCTGCTGACATCTTCTTCTTCCCTGCCTTTCTTTCCCTCCACTTGTTGACAAGATCTTCTGGCTTGTATGATGCAAACAACAAGCCAAAGATCTCAGTAGCTGTCAGCCAGACCCAGCTGTGTGGATACCACAGGTGAGACTGGACATGACCTGGGGGAAAGAAAACCTCTTTCAGCACAGGAGCTGGTCCAGTGAGAGCAGAAAAAGAACCAGGTCCCTCCAAATTACCACAACACATGCTACAATAAAAAGGTGAAGGAAATGAAGTGTGCTCATCTGCTCAGAACATAATCAAAGGCTTCCTAGCAACTCTATCCAGCCAAACCAGAGAGTGGCAATAAGCTACAGGTAGCTAAATGCCCCCATGGTGACCAGGTGTTCTTGAATGCATCCACAGCACTTCCAAACATCCAAAGATGGGGTCATTGCTGGAAAATGATGGCAGCTGGGCAGGAAAAGTGGGCATGACACAAAAAGACACTTGCTCTGATCCCGGTTGACAAGTCATGTTTCTGCAGCAACTATGGTCCCCTCAGGGACTCTGTGCCACAGCTCATCTGCCCATGATGTCTGAGGACTGGCTGCCATGAGACTTGGGTGAGCTGGCCCTGCTGCAGATGGTCAGGTCAAAGCCCTGGATAGAGGCTGAGGGTGCTTCAGAGAAGAGATGAAGTTGCCCTCTTGTCTCACCTCTGTCCTAGCTGCATATCACCAAGCAATCCAGGATTTACAAGAGTTATCTCGTATCTCACTAAAGGCACCTGGCATGCTCAACTCTTTGAAGACATTAACCAGCCAGATCCAGGCCTTCTGATAGCAGCAAATAGAAGCAATTAAAAACAAAGCAACAAGATGCCAATAAGCCAGTCTGACATTGTCCAATCTCACTCATAGGGAAATTGCTTGAATCAAATAACCTCCAGGCCTTAACATCCCAGCAGAGACACAGTATTTACCGCACTATTACCATGTGTCATCGCTTGCTGGCTGGTATGTATGATCTCATCAAGAAAATCTCACCTTCCCAGGAGAACTGAACGTTTTCATCCAGGAGGATGTAATTAAGGTCAAACACGCAATAGTTTGCAACTATTTGCTCTTGGGATATTAGAAAATACTTTCCAGTGACTGAGACAGAGGGTGTGTTGTTTTCATCAACCATGTAACCCTTTGCATTAACATCTTCTCTTTCACTGTCCAGTAACTGCAATGTATTATCATTTTGCAGCATACAAACCTTGTATGACAAAGTTCAGTTGTTTATATTAGACTGTGAAAAACCACATGGCACACAAATAACCTTCCTGGTAACGCAGCCGTAATAATTCTTGATACTTACCCCAGATATTGCTCACAACATCACTGTTCTTGGTTAACTGAATCAAGTTGCACTCAGTGATTAGCTTTGTCACCAGCACAAGAAAGCTGAATAGCAGCCTATCTGCAGCCTTCTCCTCCTCCTCTTCAGTTATCTAATAAAATCAGCAAGTCAAGAAAGATGCTTATGAAAATCTGAAGACAGTGCTTATTTACTTTACTAGATAAATTGCAGATCAACTCTGCAAAGAAACAGAAGACTGACTTGTACCCAATTCCCAAAATAAACAGAAGAGAAGCAGCTCCGCTAGAGCATTTCCTCTGGAGACTGATCCTCTGCAGGAGAGATTATTACTACAATCATTCTTGGTTTTTTTATACAGACGTTACTGTAACAAACTCTTCAGTTTCTAAATGCAAGCAATTACACACACAGTGCGTATCATTTACATTGACAGAAGGATTTGTGTACATTTGATTCTCATTATTAGAGCCAAGCTGAGCTCAGATTTGCCTTTGTCACCTGGGAAGCCCCATGTTGTTGACAACAGCGTGTGCACTGTGTTTTACTAAATTGCCTTCAGGTCCTCACCCTGCCTGCAACCACCAGCTGGCTTGATATAACTAGTCAGTGCTTCACCTGCATGTCACAGCACAGGGGGTGATTACACTCAATTTCTCCTCACTGCAGGTATTTTATTTTCATCTCCTGCCAATTTACATACCCTGAGGCACTTCTCTCTTGTTCAGCATGCTCCCCTTGCGCATTAGTAACATACGTGGCCACTGCCCAGGCACAGTGACTGGGATCCCTTTGGGATTATCACATGCCAAGCAGAATCTGAGGCAGCCTTGTTATTCTGAGTTAATCATGTGCATTGAAAAGATTTTCCATAAAACAAAACCGTGGTCTGAAGTACAGGAAGGGAACTCCTTTTCTCCTGCCACCGCAGGGAAGGCCAGAAGCAGGGAAAGCTCCCTTGACATACATACTGCTACATGCTGTCAACCCACCAAATCGTACAGGTAAAAATGAAAAGCCTGGACTCAAGGGCTGTCTCAAGAGCCCCATCCACCCAAAGAGATCTTGACAGAGGCCAGGGCAAGGAGCAATATATCTGCTGGTTACGCAGTATGGCTGCAGGCTCAGGCCAGGTGGCTTTGCAAAGTTCCTTTGCCCCTTGTGCTGTGTGACACATGACATCAAATTTGGGCTTACAAACAAAAAAATATGTTTCTAGGTCAGTGAGGTGCCCTTCAGAAGAAACGTGTGTGTTTTGTGTCTTTCCTCAGTCCCAAACAGTAGGTCCAACAGTTAAATCTCTCTCACACTTCTCTCTTTCCATTTTCTTAATTCTCCTTCCCCAAACCTCACACATGGGAAAAATTACTTACGTCTTCAAACTTAATTGGGTTGATTTCTTTTTCAATCAAGGTGAGGACAGTTTCAAGCCGCCGTTCAAACATCACTCCCTCCACTTCAACAAACAAACCGCATGCCTGGGCAGCCAACCTCTTGTGTGAGCTCTGCCAACAGAAAGAATAACACCCCTCGTTACTTCTTGATGATCAAATCCTGCAGCACCCACATGCAGGAGCTGGTAGCAACTCCTACTTTTGCCTGTAGCAACAGCGTCATAAGAGTAGCTGTTTTTCAGAGTACTATTGAAAAAGGAGATGCTGCCAGCTAGGCACAAAAGTGCCTGGCAGCACAAGTTATCCCTGGAAACACACCCTAAACCTGAATGCCGAAAGGCCTTTTCCAGCCCAGTTCCCAGATGCAAAGCTCTGGGCCCCACTTTGCACTCTTTGATTCTTCACAACGCAACAGGCAGCACACAGCTATAAACCAGAAATGAATGTACTAGAGATGAAAAGGATGAAGTG
Organism: Anarhynchus alexandrinus; assembly: GCA_008711295.1. Classification (NCBI taxonomy): domain Eukaryota; kingdom Metazoa; phylum Chordata; class Aves; order Charadriiformes; family Charadriidae; genus Anarhynchus; species Anarhynchus alexandrinus. The sequence continues at coordinate 303,992 of VUYV01000041.1, forward strand.
TTGAAGAACACTTACTCTGCTCGTGTAGAGCGACAGAACCTGAGTCCAGTTTGAGCATAACTAAACATCCAGGCACCCAGATCAAAATGGGAGATCTGTAATACGACTAGGTTTGCCACTTTCCAGCTGCTGGCGACAGAATGAAGTAAGTCTGAGCTAAAGACAGCACAAAAAGCCAATTATTGGGATCAGAAGAGCTTTGAGGAATTTGCTCAAACCTTTAACCTGAGCAAAAACCACACCTGGTGAAATCCCTGACCCAAAAGAGGAACTGTTAGAAAGCAGCACAATGCAGCTGGGAAACCTGTAGGCTGACCTACAGCAGTAGGAAGTTCTCCACTTTTGTGCAGCTTTATGAAGCTATACCATTTCTTGCTCTTCTTACTAGCAAGCGCTATGGCCCTGAGCACAGCTTTAAAGAGCTTTTCTTCTAAGCTGAGTCTTGTACATACTCCTTTCCTAAAACTACTAACTCAGGTGTAACTGAACCCACCAATCCACCAGACCTGGTATTAGCAATCTCCCACTTGCCTTAATCTTACTCAGCCCCCAAACAGAGTTCAGACCTGGTCAGTGAAAAGACCAAAGAATACCTTCTTGCTGTGAAACCACTCTGTGACCAGCGAAAACATCAGATCTTGTTTTCCACTGTTTATCTTACTGAGCAGAGATTTACACGTCAAAGCCGCCATCTTTTTGCATTTGGCAGAGTCATCATTTATCATCATCATACAAAGAGAGAGAAAAAACAGCCCACAGTATTTGTGGAGGAGATCCTAGAAAGAAACAACCATTAGTCATTAGCCATTAGCACACACCCCAAGGAGCTTCTAGCACTAAAAGGGGAAAAGAGGGGTATTTGTTGCACAGCGTATAGGAATAATGTCAGCTCTGAGTGGGGTCGACATCAAGGCAGGTGAACTGAAAGGATGGGACGATCCAGCTGTTGGAGCACACAGGGAATGTACAGCAGCCCCAGCCCTGCTAACCCGTCCCTGGGACAGCAACGAGAGCGTGAAACCTTAAAGGGCATCTTCATGCCCAGCTCTCACTGAAACAGGCAGAAGTCCCACAGCATTGCAGCAATCAGCTCAAGGGCCCTTCTTTCAGAGACAGCAGCTCTTTGTTACTTTACAGAGTTGCTGGGAACTAAGCTGAGATACTAAATCTAATCAGGCAGTGGTGGAGCACAGCTTACTGTGCAAATTTCTCTTCCTTCCTCCCAAATTCTTGCTTGATTGCACTTCTCTCAGTCTCCTGAATGCTCAGTCTCGCTCCAGCTGCAGAGCTCGGAGGCAGCTTAGCATTTTGCCTATGTTATCCTGCATGGATGCACGGTTATTTTTCAGCTTTCATTTTGATCCCCCCCTTACTGAGAAGCCCTCCCTCTCCAGTCAGGCCAAAAAAATAGATATGGTACATCACACACCAATTCAGTCAAAAACATCTCTCATAAATGTTAAAAAAAACCCACAATGAGAAAACTCTAGACTTCACTTTCTATTCATACCCCATTTCCTAAACTGGTTGTGTTTCTTCCTGGCATAAATCGCCATCAAGTTTATCCAAACTCCAGCTGACAGAGCTTTATTTTACTTGCAGACTGAGCACATTAAATAAAGAAGTACTGCAGACTTTCCAGCATGTCATTTCTCTTTTGGAGCAAAGCCACATTCTCTGGAGATAAATGAACGTTCTGCTCATGATAAGAGATGATAGGAACTACCAAGTGCTCCCAAAATAAAGTGCTCTGAAAATGCTGTTACTGCAAGTTGCAGTAACTGCTTGATGCTTGGAACACCAAGGAGTGCTTGTTACCTGTGGGAACATGTCAAGGAGGTATGCAATCATCTCCAGTGCAGATTCCCTTCCAGTTTCATACTCGTACCTGTGAGGAAACGATTAACGGTTAAGACTGGGTTAATACTCTAGAAAGTCGCTAACAATTTACAAGAATGGCCAATACCAGAAACACACACTGACAGGGATCTTTCTACAACAGCTACCAGACCTGGTCTGATATTTAAGAGAAGCAAAAGGCCCATCAGCTCCATCTCACAGAGAATGGGCACAGAAAGACAAACAGACAAAAAAGGGCTCCAGCTAACTTAAGTCAGCACAGCTGCACTTGTGCTATGGTACTGGGGAACACGGTAAACTACTGACACCTTCAGCAAGGGAGAGGTCATGCTCAGAAGGAGATTTCAGGCACACCGCTCCTGCTGAATTGGTGCAGTTGATCTCAACTGTGCCTGCAACTGCAGCTGAGACCATTGCCATGGGACAGCAGTCCTATAAATGCACCTTCCCTTATTCTTTCTGGATTTTCCAGTTCACCTGGTTCACAACCAGTGGAGCTGGTTAACTGCTAAGAAAACAACAGAACCTTTGCTTACAAAAAGATAAAAAAAACAAAGCCAGCTGTGAAACAGGGAAGAGAAAAAAGGCTTGCTTTATCAAACAGCCCATCTCTGAAAAAGGGAAGTGTTTTCGAAGTAGGAAAATCAAGACTTCAGCCACACCCTCCCTTCCTCACAAACAGCCCTTTAGGTGGCGACTAAAGTCACATTTAAGCAACAAGGTTCTGTTCTGAGAAATGTCTGGAATATAAACTCACTCCAGTTGTGCGAGCATGAAATCCAAATTGGGTTTCAGCTTGTCACCAAGCGGGTAGTCCAGAATATATTTTAAGTAAATCTGGAAAGAAAAAACAAAACACAACACAGAGAGGAGTTACAAGAAACATTCAGGAAAGCTTGTAAAAAGGCTATGAAGAAAATGGATGGAGCAGCAAGTTTATGAGTATCATCCCTTTCTCCTGTGTGTTTAACTTCCTATTACACAAGGGGCCAACAACTGCTCTCAAGCTCCATGCTCGAGACGGGAACAGGATCTGCGGGCATTTGACAACTGCCAGATCAGTCTTTAGAGTATTGCTCTGAATTGGGCAGGCTTGTGTTAACAGAGATTCTGCATCCTTCAAAATTAATCCTGTAACTATGGAAATGCAAAATTCAGTTATGCACAGCGCCTGCTGCATCCGTGTCCCAGTGCTTGAAATGAAGCAGCCAATTCTGTCTTTTGGTTGCTTTTAGCTCGTAAAGAAGGAGGAAGCAGTGGGAAGGAATCATGGATTTGTGGCAAGTTCTCTTCTGCTGGGATTCAGAAAAGGGCAGGGGTCTTAGTTTCATGGGCCTAAAAGCCTCTAAAGGAGGCACCGTGTCTCTGCTGCTGAGCAGCTCTCTGAAGGTACACCATGGCAAGCAGTATCACTACAGGCAAGCAGTCTGCGATTCTGCTGTGCATCAGTCACAAGAACTAAAGCCAGACAGATAACAAGGGGAACAAGGGTTAGTAAGGAGAAATGGGGTTAGGGGTTCAGCAGGGCCAAGGCACACGTCTGTGAGAGCTGGGATGGCCACACTAAGCCCTCTAGCCTGCAGACTGCTGTAAGTAAAGTAAGATCACAGACTTTCCATTCTACCAACCTGCCTGCACTGGACTCGCACCGGCTCACTCTGACCTGTGATGGCCAGCTGGGCAACCTTCTGCAGCACATCATCAATTTCAGGGACAATCAGCTTCCTGGATAAAATAGCCTACAAACGTGAAAGCACAGCTGGAGTCATGTCATTTCACTTGACAGTGTGAGATGCAGTACCTGGGAATACACTGGTCTCAGGTGATACATTAACACTGACTTTTTCACATTTTCAAACATAGCCAGAACAACTTAAAAAAAAAAGTGTGAAAAAAGGTGGCTTACAAATCCATATCTATTTCTTTTGGAGGAAACAGAACACCTGGTCTAAAGATTAGGGATGTTGATTCTTTAGCAAAAACTTCCTCAGACCCAAATACCTCCTCATATGCACATGTATAAAACAGCCTCCCAAAAAATTTTAAACACCGACTACAACTCAAACAGGAAAGCTTTGCTGCTCCCTGCACCACCCCCCAATAGAGAGCCTTAGCAGCATTCTGTGATTCTGTGGCCTGTTCCTGATGCCTTTCACCAAGAGGCAGAATCGCTGCAATTCCAGTGGCTCACAGAACCCATACACCTGCCACACAGAAATACCTTGAGAAGGCCAAAGGCAGTGGCTTGACGTGATGAATCATAAATGTCTTCTTCAGCAAAGCCAAGCAATACTTGGAGCTGTTTGCTTGTTATCTGACTCTTTGCATTCTTCACAAGTATTGTTACACACTACAAAAATCAAATTGCACATTGTCAATACACATGCTGTGCCATAAAACATAATCCCACATCAAAGCCAGACTGTTTATACCACTTAGGTTTGAAAAGACAAACTGCTGCTCTGAAGCATGCAGCAAACACTGTTCACATTTTGCTTTCAGCTGGCAGCTCTGAGACAAAAACTGAACACAAGCAAATACACAAATTCAGACCAGACCTTGAAATCAGGGGGGATGTTCACAGACATGAACCATGATGCAGGAACGCAGCAAGGAAGAGGGGAAAATTCTTTTGGCGTTGGCAGTCAGCATGAATTACTCTAACTTTCTCTTATGATCGTGAAGCTGTAATTAATTCAGCAATGCATTTAGAAGACATCTACAGGAAGGCACCGCACACTGAAAGAGTAGTTATTACTACTATTAATTGCCTCCTTCCCTTGTCTCACTTCAGCTGCAAGGGTTTACTGCAATTAATCATGTTAAAAGCAAGCTATTCAAGTACAAAACTGATGCCTCTCAAAAGTCAGGGTGGTAAAAAGATACTATTACAAGGAAGAAAGAAGGCAAATATGCTTCTGTAAAAATACTTCTTCAGATCCAAGCTGTGCATTTTTGGGGGGTAACTTTAAGTTTTCACTTGGGAAAGAATCAGCAAAGCTACATTTTCCTTGCTACCTTGTGATCTCCAGACTACCTCTCCAGGGACAGCTGCAGGAGGGAACTGCCACTGGAAGAGTCTCACTCTACAAAGTTAATCCTAAAGTAGAAAAGGGCAGAGCTGGGTCTGACTTACTTTGAAACAGCTCACAACCAGATGGAAATTCTGGCCTTTGGCTATTCCTGTCTTGGCAAATTCTTTCAGCAACAGGAAAAGCTGCTTGATCAGTGACTCCAGATGCGTACTGACAGAAGGCAAAGGGAACTTTAAAATCCATACCAAGGACTGCAGAGCACCAGTTATCACCTGTAATAAAGAGACAAATGACAGCACGTGGGTACAATGACACTGACAGAACACTTTTCTCACTCTCTTACTGTCCTGGTTTGAGGTAAAACAGAACCAATTTGGTTCAGTAACTTTACTTCTCAGCTGGGCCTCTTCTAACTACTGAAATTAACAACATATTGTGCAGTCAACGTGTAGACAAACACAGTCAAGGCTATCTGCAGCTCTGGTAAAAAGGAATTAGCTAACAAAATCAACCTCTTTCAAACTCTTTGGAACTCGATGATCTTCAAGGTCCTTTCCAACCTAAACCATTCTATGATTCTATGAAACCATTCATGTAATGCAAAGGGTTTCTCAGTTCTAAAAACACTATCTGCCACTCCCTAATTCTCTAACTTTGATTTTACTAGGTAAAGACATTAACACAGTGCTGATTCAGCAGATGGCAGGAACTCTTTCTGAAGCAGAGGTGCCTCCAAGGCATAAAAGTTGCTCTGCCAAAACCCCAGGTCACCTGAAAGCTCTGAGCCAGGTATTGGATAGCATATGAGGCATGCCTTCCATTCCCAGGAAACCCAAGGTTTAACAGATTCACTCCTAGGCTCATTCACAGCCAAAACTGCCCCAAAAGGAGGCTGTCTATGGTGCTGGGAATAAAGACATCAGAGGTGGATCAGAAGAAACCACAGTTATGACAACACCGCTCCCAGCAGCCACAGGACCTCATGAACCTCCTCACAGACAGCCTAGGAAGTCTGCAAAGTCCTTGTATGAACGTGCTGCAGGAGAACTTGTCCATACTTGAACCTGCAGCACTGGGAACAGAGCATTCAGTTCTCCATCAACCACAATCCTTCCTTCCCCTTGGGGATATCATGTCCTCAAACAACTCAATCTGTACACCTATGAAATCAGGTCTGAAAACCAGATGGCTTTCTCTTCTCTTGCAGATCAACTGCAAGATGACATTTGTGGGCAGGACCCTTCTTAGTAGAACAGACAGAATAGACATACTCCAACTCAGAACTGTACCTTGACATCCATAGATTTCAGGCAGTCTATAAGCAGCTGAACAAAAGGGTCTAACATTTCCAAAGCATGCTCCTCAGAAGAATTTACTTTGGACCTCTTCAGGCTCATGTGCAGCAGCTGGCGTAGAAAGCACAGGACATTCATCCCAAAGTCAGGCTGGGACTTAAATAAGTCAAGTAAGGTCCCACATTGTTTCAGGTTATAGCAGAATTTATGCCATACCCCATTCAAGTATCTGCAACAGACTAAGCTCTTTTTATAGCTCTCTAAGAGGCACTTTTGGAGTTACCACATGCAAAATAAAGTTAAGGGTAGTGGCTGTGGTGTTAAGACAATATATCCAGAATACTTTCCTTTGGATACCGTTAACAAAACTTTTGATTGCAAAGCTTTGTATCTGAGGAGATCCTTACCCGAAGTCCTGAATCAACCAAGATATACGTGTTGGTCCTACTGCTGACACGTGCTTTCTGCCCTCCTCTAGTGGGAGTGGGCTGGAGCAGCAGGCAGCTCTCTGGTTGCAGTCGAGGATCTGGAGGAGGGGCAACTTTTTTTCTGAAAAGCAGTGTATGGAAAAGGAGAATATTCAGATTTCAACCCTCTCCACAACAAGCTTGCTGTTGGGAGTGAAGAGAGCTGGACTGTGCTCAGCTGCTACCCACACAGCAAGCAAAAGCAGATCACAGCCAGAACACAATGAAATAAAACAAACTTGAGAGCACCTTGACAGACAGGACCCTCAGACTTAAGAAGAATATCACTATTACGAAGATAACAAATGCACACTGATTTGCATAACATCCCCACTTGTTTCTTCTCAGTGGACAGGAAGAAGTTTGGTAGTCCCTTCAAGGAAACACACCTCCCACCACTGTTGACTGTGCTTCATTTACATTATTTCAGTTTCTGATGGCTTATAAAAAAATGCTCCAAGAAGCCTGCAAACAGCTGTCATATTCTAGAGCAAGCCAGCCTACATAATGTAGGAAATACAAGACACCCAGATCAAGCTCTGAGCAGTGACACCACCAGACGGAGAGGAAATCTGATAGTGCTCCCCGACTTCTGCACAAGCACTGAAGTAATAAAGTGACAGCCCACAGTTTCTCTTGTTCCTGACTCCACCAAAATATCCAGGACCCCAAACCCCTCTTATCTGCCAGTTTATAGCTCCCTCCTAAACAATGCCCCTCATCCCTTCATCCAAACACACAAATGCATATACCAGCTTACCAGATGGTGAAAAAGCCTTACTGAAGCCCCTGAGCACTTGCAAGAGCAGACTCCCATGAGTTCAGGAAGTGATCGCTCCCATTTCCAAGCTTTCTCCTTGCCCTCTGACTGCCCAAATCATTCACTCACATTGAAAACAAAAATCAAATAAAAGCAAGGAAACCCTTATAAACTTGATCAGTTGGATTTCAGAGCTGCCATTTCTGCAAGCAAACCTCCTAACTGGTAGCAGACCATCTGGATAACATCCTGGAACTCACTTGGCCTTCTCAGTGAGCAGAGGCAAGTTTTCACTGATGAGACCATGGCTGAGGAGGAGGAGGGATTCTGCATTCATGTCTGAATTGAAGATCAGCCCTGTCATTATGTGGCGCAGCGCCTCGTGCACCTTCCGGACTATCTTCAAGCTTGTGGTACTCTCCAGAACCTGCAAAGGCACAACCACGACAGTCACGAGGGCAACATAAAGGCAGTGATCTGCCATCTGTATTCAGAAATCATGGGAAAAGCCAGAGTAATTCCTCTATCATCACCTGCTGCCTTAAGTCCCCAATTCTCTATGTGAACAACATCCTATCACCTCAGCTCTGTCCCATCCCTCCCTTTCTCTCCAGCCTTTTCTTAGTCTCCATCCGGTTCACCAATCACCACCAGGACATTCCAGAGCTCCTGAGCAAACCAGGGCTCCATTTCTGTGTGAGCTTGCACTCTACTCAAAAAAAAAAAAAAAAAAAAAAAGGCATCTCTGAAAAGTTAATTATTGCACACGGACAGAGCCTGGGCATAATCTGGTGACATTTCCTTCATGCACAACAGATCAAACCACAGAGCTGCCTTGCAGGACTTTGAAGATCCAGAGGAAACAAGAGTCGGCAGAGGGAGAGGGCATGGAGAACTCATAGTGGGATGTTTCCTCTCTAGCAGGGGCTGAAAGCTTCCCAGAATGCCATTCCCTGTCCTGGACATCAATAGTAAAGTCTCATTTTATGAGCTGAGTGCACACTGCTTTTCAAAAGATAAATGAGAAGCCAAAGCAGGATTATATAGGTAATTTCAGAGTAGCCGCCTGGAGGTTCTAGAGTTTCTTTTAGACCATACAGAATTTAGAGTGCTCAGAGTTAAGAAAGACTCTGGCTGACTTTTCTTACCTCTTTCAGTGGCAGAATAAGTTTTGTCACCTGGCCTTTTCCTATGAACTTTCCGAGAATTTCATAGGAATCATAACTCTTGTTCTTGCGTGCTTCCATGACCTTGGAGACAATTCCCTTCACTTCCTTCTCTTCAGCTACAGTCCCAAACAACTCTTGGTTGAAAATCTTTGGAAATCAGGCAAGAGAAGTGAATGAGAGGAGCAGAAAAGCAAAGCCAGATTCCTCCAGGAGCAGCAGAACAACGTTATTTTTTCCCACTCAGAAAAAAAACAATTGTCCAGTTTTCCCACAAATCATGTCTAGCTTTTCTTTGTCAATGTAGTTTGACACCTCAGTTTGCGCAAACCATATGAGGATGCTGTTCTCACATCCCTCTGTGGTGTTGTGATAGAACAAGTAGGACTGCAGTCAGACCAAAACATCCAAACATAACCCATCTGGGCGGACAGCTGAGCTCCTGGGCTCCATGGACTGCATTGACTAGATGTCTGTTGATTTGCTCAGCCATTTAGAGTATAGGGAAACACAGGTATCTTAATCTTGAACCCATTCCCTTCTCAGGACGCAGGGCTCAGGATACAGCCTCAGAGATACTTTGCTACTCTACAAGGGGTCTGATGATGCCTCAGTAGAAAACAGTCTCTTTCCTTTGCAGTACACACACAATCAGCCCTGTTTGCCACCAAGTCTGAGACAATCTACACAAAACTTTCTCCTCCCAGAATCTGCCCCAGGCACTTCATGATGCTCTTTCCTTCAATCTTGAATAGTTTTTACCTCAATCAGGATATCTAAGCAGGGGTCCAAATCACCAGCACTGAGCCTGGTAGCAAGGCCCTTCAGTAACAGGTTCACAGTGAAAGTCAGCACATGGAGCTGCGGAAAAAGAGAACAGATCATGTTTCCAAACTCCTGCATAGACCTCTTTAATAATACTGGATGGAGAGACTCCCATAGCAGACATCACAACTCACACACTGCACTTGAGCTCTTACAGGAGGGGAAAAAAAAAAAGAAAAAAAAAAAAAAAATCACAGGGAGGAAGAGAATCCATGTACCAGCAGCAGAAAGTACCTCGTCCCTCCACACACCAGCAGGAGAGCTGAAATCTCCTCTTTGCCCAGTGCTCTTACTGATATTTTTATGCTGTGCTAATTGGCACTTTCACAGCAGCTAGAAGCTCAAGCTATTCCACTGTGGCAATTCATGCAGAAAATTATTCTTAACCCCAACCCCATGGAAAGAGGAAAGATGAATTAATAGTCAGAGCCTTGGCTCTGGAACTAGGAAGCAAGACTTCTTAGCATCACCACATACTGTCTGTGCAGACTCTGTGGCAACTCACTTCAGATGATGCTTGGCCCTAAAGACCTTATTGGAAAGATTTCCACTAATCTTAGTGGAACCAGAAACTCATCCTTCACCTCCATACCTCAGCTCTTCACTGGGAAAATGGAGATCCTCTCTTCTTCCCTGCTTAAAGTTTAAGTTCTTTGGGTACAGACCCTCACTTGACATGCGGCATAACAAGGACCAATGTACGCACTAGCAATAGTATTTAGTTGTATTATACCAAGCTATTCTACCAGTGCAAAACAATCTCAGTAGCAACTTCCCTTTGGATTCTCTTCCTAACACATTTAAGAATTTCAGCATTACCTGGTACCCATGGACGAGAGTGGACTGCATCTCTTTTAAGATGTACTGAAGGTACTTCACTCCCAACACTTCCATGATTTTGGTGAGAGTGTTACGGGCAATGTCCCGGATTTCCTGAAATCTGTTCCTCAGAAATGTGCAGACTTTCAGCAGGATGCTGGAAACAGAGATAAACAGGTTAGTTCACTCCCAAACAGAGCAGAACTAATTACACTGCTAGCTAAAGAGGCTACTTTTCAGGCCTTTTCACAGCCAGAGCTATACTCAAAGACAGCCTCATAGAAAGGCTTTATAGTCATACACATACCTACTGTCCTTCGAAACATTTTACCCATTATCCTTTCTTTCTGTACGTTATTCCTTCCCCAGCTCCGCCTCCCCTACCTGTGCACCTTGCTTCACAGCTCTGCTCTTATTTACCAAGTTCCTTTAAAACTTAGCTTTACAGAAGTCAAATGCTGACAGAGAAGAATGTCACTAGGAAAATGAGTTTCAAAAAAAAAGTATTTAAGGACCGTTAGGATGCCCCTCTTTGATTTAGCCTTGTAAGTAACCATAGCTTGAGAAAGAAGCCTGCACTCATTCCCAGCACAATGAACAGCATTTAAGGAGCTCCAACGGGATTTACCTTGGCAGGTTGGCTTCCATCACTTCTTCGGGTAGACACTGCATCATCCTGACCATTGCAAAAGCTAATGGAACACGAACTACCTCATCATCATTCACAACGTTGGATTTCACAAGCTTGTGCTCCTCATCTCTTTTAACCTTTTTAAGAGACCAAGACATAATGCACTTTTACGATACATAAACAAATCCTGCTTTTTCTCAACAAACCCTAGAAGAGGCCAACAAGGCAAGTTGTTATCCTCTGCTGACTACAGGAAAACCTCAGACAGCTAAAGGACAGGTGAGACGAATCCCTGTGTTCTCAATACAGAAGCTAAGCTGGGTGCTAGCAAGTGGTTGAGAACTTTTCAACAGGCTGCACAAAGTCAATCATTTCATTTGTGTGGTTCAAGCCAGTTCTCAACTGGGAAGTAAAGATACCACACCCACACTGGCCAGAGGGTCTGTCAGTAATATCCATGACACAACAAAGGAGATGAAGCCTCTTTTATGCTTTCAGGTGGTCTCTCTCCAGTTGCGTCTATTTTTTTTTTTTTTTTATGTGCTGCATTTCCACTGGGTTCTGAAGTGGCACCACAACCTTTACAGTAGAAGCACAGTCCTGCAAAACACCTTTCCAATACCAAATCCTCACCTTTGCAACAATACACCTGTGCAATTTAGGCAAGATGTTGACTGTAACTGTATCTTGAATGTGTTTGATCAGACACTCCAGCTCCTCTTTATTTCGGGGTAAGAAAGAAACAGGTTTGGTCACTTGCTCAGCATCTTCAGATGTCTCAGCCACTTGCTCAGGTTCTGCTGGCTCCTCAGGGACATTCTTCTCTTTCTTTTCCTCAACCACCTCCTCTTCCCCTTCACTGTGCTCCAGCTCCATGGCTTCTTCACCCTCAACCACTGGCTCAAGGTCCATGGCAGCAGCTTCTGTCAAGTAATTGTCAAAAATTGTAAATAAAGGAAGCCACAAAAATTGAGCCCTTAAAAGAGACTCTTGTGATGGCTTTGTTCTGGACAAAGCTCCTACCTATCATCAGCAACAGCAAACAATGAGTAAGCATCAGAGTTGTTTTACTGGGTAGAGAAGCTCTGGCACGCCAGTTTCTGATAATCACCCCTCAGGGCTAGGCTTAAAGCAAAGACTAGGTTACTCTTTGGCTGAAGTCCGTAGACAGCTTAGCAAAGGTTAACATGCTTGAACCTTAGAGAACTGCCATTCACTTACATTTGAGAATTCCACAAGGCAAAAGGTACTGAGAAGCACAGCTGTAAGATATCCTCCTCCTTCCTCAGGATATCCCAAAGGCCACAACATAAGTAACCACAATGGTGAAGAAGCCAAAGATATCACTTCTTCCCATGAAATGGCAGGGGAAGCAAGGCGAGGACATACAGCACCCTTCTCAGGCTGCAGATAACCGTGAGAGCAGCCAACATCAAGGACAAAAAATTCAGATGTGACAGCAGCCACATGGGTGGGTGCAGACCTTGGAGAACCCCCCAGATTTGCATAAACCCAGCCCAGGCTGTTTTGGCTTATGGAGGCCTGGGATGGAGAGGTAACATGGAGGTGGTTCCCCCCACCTCTCATCACTTTATCACCACACAAGAGGATGGTCTGCATTGCTCCTGAGGAGGCAAGTCAAAACTAGCTTCCAACATGCACATTTAAAAAAAGCTGGAAGTAGCTGACATCAAGAGTAAACCACAAAAATTTGATTAGCTGCACTTTGAGCAGTTAGAGGTAGTGTTTCTACAGTCAGGAGCAGAAATCTCACCCTGGTAGTCAATGGTCACAAGCTGCTTTTCAAGCGTTTCATGGTCAAAGTGAAAGGCTTCCAGCACTCTCTCTAACAAGCTGCAGAAGGAAAACATGACGAGAGATCAGTCTTTTACAATAAAAGGAGAGGCTGCATAGACCAACACAACAGAAAATTTTAAAAGTGCTTTTTGGAAAACTTCAGACTCAGTGACATTGCAGCATAAGGTTTGCCCTGAAATAACAACCCAGGAAATAAAAACTGTTTGCTTTCCAGCTAGATGCATTCTGTGACCTAGCTTATTGTGAAACCTCACAGACAGTGGTAGTGGAGCAATGGAGGTGTCCCAGGAGCAGAGACAGCCTGACAGAAGCAGAAGCTGCTAATGCTGGCATGCACTCAGTGAGACCCAGCATGAGAAAGTAACGACCTTTTAATCCTTCACAGTTGCAGGCTGCAAGGCCATGACCACTTCCACTTGCATAAACCCACCTCAAAGTTGGCTATCTCTCATCCCAGGGAAGAGGCTAACATCCATGGGATGCCTCTTAAGACACTCAATTTTGCCTTAGCAGTCTTTGGAGAAACCTAGAGCAGCATCGCTCACAGTACCTACCTGACTCCCAGCTTCGGACTGATCTGTCCCGTTTGCAGGACATGGATGAAATGTTTTAAATGGTACAAGTATGCTGACCATGACAGATGTTGGCAGACAGCTCCAACAACTTCAACTGAGGCTGTTACCATATTTTCATGCTGCCCAAAAGACAGAAATTCATTGCTGTTAACATTAATGATGAACACATGTCTAAGGCATACTTTACTCAAAGCGACAAGAGCCAGAAGTAGTAATATTTGTCTATTGGGTATTCCGCTCTTTTAGATCTCCTCCTGACCACTGGGTAAAAAAAAAAAAAAAAAATTACAGCTGACCAAGTAGATCTCCAGACCCACTACCTCCAAATATTTCTGCACACATTTAAATTTTCTTACATAACTAAATCTATGGTCTTCTTTAGTTCTTCACTTGTGTGAAGGACTGAAAACCCATCAAGATATCTAACCACAGACACATGGCACATTGCTGGGCTACACTGAGCAATTAGAAATACATATTGTTAACCCATTTCTGATGTGAAATAAAATGTGTTTGTGTCTTCACCAAGGTTTCTTCCATCAATGCATTTTACCTCCCATTGGTCAAAGAACGACTGCAGTCGCTCTACTGACGGGCACAGTCTGTATGTATGGCTGCAGGTTCTGGATCCTGTGCTTAAGCTCTAATTGTTTCAGCTTCGGAAGAATATTTCTGACAGCAAGTGAATTAGACGCTTGCTTGGTCTGACATAAGCAGCTCTGCTGTTCTCCTGATAGTGTGCAGGGAACTGTACAGAAGTGTGAAGCCTTGCTTTTCCAAGTCACAAGTAGAAAGTCAATCCACATTGACATTATAAGTAATTTCACTGCATAGGTTTTCAATAAAATGTATGGAAAGTGACTAACAAAATGTCACCTTTCAAACTTTAATTACAAAGCCGTTAATGATTTCTACTAATCATTTCAGAGGTTTTCAGCTGATTCCTGCAGGTCCCCCGTAACTCCAGAGAAAACAGTATTTATTCCCACCTCAATTACTAGGCACAGCCCATGTTCCCCACCACACACATTCTGCTGCCAAAGAGTGACTAATCTCACAACTGAACAGGAAGACAGTGGTTCGGAGACACAGGGTAAAAATAATAACCTGATTACAAAATTGCAAACAAAAAAACCCAAACCCCAAACACTTGAGATCCATCTTCAAGAAACAGGACAGGTTTAACAGATATAGGATTGGGCCCAGACTGCATCTGCACCTTCCAAACCCTCTTTCTGCCACCAAAAGAACAGCACTCTTGTCTGAAACAGGAACACTCACTCCACAAACCTATCAGCCTTTTAAATTGGTTAGTCTTTTAAGGAGAATGGTACAAAAAAGATGAAAATATTCAAAATGGATGCATTCGATTTAAAAGCCTACCTTAAGCATTTTTTCATTAAAAATGGCAGTAGTAGCATAAGGCATGATGTAGTTCTGCAGGGATTTGGAAGACAGCACAAGGTTTTTTTCAGTGAGCTGCTTAGCCAGTTTCCTCAGAGCTCGTGCCCTCCTGTGGATCTGAGCCAAACATGAGACAGTGAATAAGGTGGCCCTTGAGTCACAACTAGCACAAGGGAGTACATACATTCAGGAGTTCTGAAAATGCCTCAATTTTAAGTAATTTCATAAACATATTACATTCATTTTCAAGGACAGGCCATGCCTTTCTCCTTCAGCCTCTGGGCTTTCACTAGCCTTTTGCCTCAATAAATATTCCAACTCAATGGGATATTTCACTGTGAATTCACAATCCTAAGACTATGACATCTTCAGTTATCAAGCAAGGGAGGCAACTGATACAAGATGAGAAGGCTTGATAAAATTACAAGGGAAAAATTTAGACTCTACATATAACTACAGATGTAGCAACAGCTCTCTCAGATTGCATCTCTAAAAGCAGGAGAAACACTGTATTTTCATACTGCAAGAAAAAACAGGAGACCAGGCTTCGTGCAACGTTTATAATACAAAGGCCTGTGAATGAAAAGGGGCTGCAGAGCCTCCAGACAGAAAGTAGCAGGGAACAGGCTATTAAAACCAAAAAGACCTGTTCCCTACCTATGTCAGAGTGGTCCTCAGGACACTGTTGCTGACTGTGGGCTGGGTCAGGGTCACACACAGGTTGTAATGTGAAGTTGCCTGCTCAAGATCATGAACAATCACTTAAAATTAAAGCAATTCTTTTAGCTAAATTAGGAAGTGGTAAAAAACAGTGCTGCTAAATCACAGAGCCAAGACATTTCTAGATAGAAATAGGACTTTGATTCGCAATCACCCATGTGATGATGCTAACATTCCCCCTCCCCNAGGTTCAATTTCTCTGTAAAGACAGCGCACAGATGCTTTAGAAAACATTACTTCATAGTAAAATGCTTTTGCTTTGGCAGAGGGAGAGAGGCACTAGGGAATGCCTGTTGCCTTTTACCTGCATGTGTTTCATGTTCTCAAAGAAGTCCATGTCGGGATCATGGCGGTTTGTCAACTGGACCAAATCCCGGAATTCAGGATTTGCTGGGAACGTTTGAATGAGGCAGGAAAGTAATGATGTGTAGTCCTGTTGGATGCTCTGCAAACAGCAAGCAGCGAAGGTTAAGTACCCCTCAGAGAGGCTGCTACACACTCCTCAGAACAGCAGTGCTGTCATTTACAGAGTGTTTCAGGCCAAGCCATATTCTTTAGTAACAGCAAATACACCTCTGTTTTGGACTGCACATAAGTTAAAGTATCTCTTCCAGAGAATGAGCTACAACTGAGAAACGCTGAACAAAGGCAAAGAAACACAAGACAGTGGGGTTCTATAACTTGTTAGATTTTTATAAGATTTCAAATGAAGGGAAAGCTTGATTCAAGTGGGTATCTGCACTTCTTATCCGAGCAACAGACTCAAAGAACTCATCTATAAGAAGTCTCATATGCCCTGGCATTCTGAAGACAGCTGGAGATGTGTAATCAGGAAACAGTGTCTCACCTCAGTCTTACTCTTCAGCCCTCTTCTCACAGACTCCAGGAGAGTGTGCTGGATTAGCTCCTTGTAGTCATCTTCTGTGTGGTTGATTTCTGCCAGTCGGCGGATAAAACTGGTCAAGCAAAGGCTTGCATTGTCACTAAGAGCCATATCCCCTAGCTGAATGGATGAAGAAATTGTAGCACATGAATCTGGATATGACATCTTTTTATCCCCAAAAGACTGGATTGAACAATAATACTGGACATAACATAACAAAGCCTGTAGAGATTAAATAACTCGAGACCCTTCCTGTAGAAGTTCTAGCCCTGAATTAATGGCCACCCTTTCAAACAGGAAAAATTCTTTTAGATTTACCAGCAGGTCCACACAATCAGAACATGCTGCTACAAAAAGTAAAGCAGCCTTTCAAGACTGTAATATGCCTTACACACAGCACAAATTGACCAAACAGTTCCAAGGCTCACTGACAGAAAGCTGCACTGCACTTTGGTGAGCCTTCTTGCTGTACTGTATTTGCCCCTCTGGACACACAGGTGAAAAGGCAAATACACACAAATTAAAAACAGGTGTTTGTAGGACTCAAATATGCTCTCTGAATGTTTTGCAGTGTCAAAAAATAGTTAATGGAAATAATCTGGAAGTTAGATACATCATGGACACGGTGCACAAAGCAAGAGAAGGAACATTCAGCCAACCTGGATGGTATAGAAGCAGTTGTGCATAACGGGGATCAGGAAGTTGATATCCACTGCTTGCATTTCTTTGATGTGACTTGTGATTGACTGGAATGCTGACAGACGTACATCGAAGTCGATATCATCAAGATGCCGTTGATCAAAAGCATTCAGCTAAGAAATAGCAACAAGTCATTCATGAAAAAAGGTCAGAAATGTGACAATACAATGTCAGGGAAAAAAGTGAGCAAAGAAACTGCTTACCTTAACAACATCAGTAATGTACTTCAATTCACTGTCCAAATCAGATAAAGTCTAAAAAGAAACAAGAGAAAATAGTTTAACAACTGTTATAGTTGTTAAAAATTTGGAGAAGTCAAGACTTTACCACTGCAGACAAAAAAATAAAGACAACAGCATCAATTTTTCTCCTGTTAGAAGCTTAACAAGAGCCATTCTTCCATAATCTTCCATAAGTTGGAAGATGTGCATTTTAAACTCCTAAGTTTCTAAATATCTACACTGAGCATTTCCTGGGTTTTCCTGATGAAAAAAAAAAAGTTATGCAAGTCACTTCAAAGAAGTACAAAACAGCCTGACTGCTATAAATCTGTGAGAGAAGAATACAAACAAAAATAATCTTCAGGATGTTGAGAGTCATTCTTATTTCATAAAGATATAGGATCTGTTATGGACAAAGCGTGCTTTATTTTGCTTCTCTTACACAAAAGAACCCTGGTGATGCTCACATCAACGAGGCCGTAAGCCAAAACTTTTACAAGTCTTGCAGCTCATTAATTTCTACCATATGCAATTCTGTTACTTTCACTTAACAGATATGTAGATTGAAAAGGTTTTTAAGCTCATATACAACAAAGATAAATATTGCTAATTATTTTGTTCTTGATCTCTTACAACAAATAAAAAAAGCACAGAAAGAAACGTAAAAATGCAATACCTGAAATACTAAGCACAACTTATGTCGAGACAGTTTGTTCTGAATGACAGAAAAAAGCTTTGCCAGTGGTTTGAGAAAGCTTGTAGGATTTGAGCAATGCCTCAGCAAGTTCTGCACTGTCTCCAAAATGTCAATCTCTGTACCCTGAAAGAAAGAGATAACTGTCAATAAACACTGAAACCTCACAAGATTATTTCATTTGCTTGGGAAATATTTCAAGACACAGAGTGAACTTAAATCCTTTGCTGTATTTTATCCAGATCACATATACTGAATGAGAACAAAGAATTAGGAGGACACACTCAGTGCAATCATCAAATCTCTCAGAAGTGCTTGCAACCTTTCAATTAAACACAAGCACAGTGTTAGAGAAGAATGCCATGACGATGAAGACTTCTTTTTTGTGTCTTTCCTCAAATGACTCAAAGGTCAGAATCACAGAATCACAGAATGGTCAGGGTTGGAAGGGACCTCTGGAGATCATCTAGTCCAACCCCCCTGCCAGAGCAGGGTCACCTACAGCAAGTTGCACAGGACAGCATCCAGGCAGGTTTTGAATGTCTCCAGAGTGGGAGACACCACAACCTCTCTGGGCAGCCTGTTCTAGTGGTCTGCCACCCTCAAAGTAAAGAAGTTCCTCCTCATGTTAAGATGGAACTTCCTATGTTCAAGTTTGTGCCCGTTCCCTCTTGTCCTATCACCAGGCACCACTGAAAAAGACTGTTCCCATCCCCCTGGCACCCTCCCTTTAAGTATTTATAAGTATTGATAAGATCCCCCTTCAATCTTCTTTTCTTTTCTCCAGACTAAAAAGACCCAAGTCCCTCAGTCTTTCCTCATAAGAGAGATGCTTCAATCCCCTAATCATCTTTGTAGCCCTTTGCTGGACCCCCTCCAGCAGATCCCTGTCTTTCTTGAACCGGGGAGCCCAGAACTGGACACAGTACTCCAGATGTGGCCTCACCAGGGCAGAGTAGAGGGGAAGGGGCAGGAGAACCAATAGAGCTTTAAAAAGTAGTCTTGTTTTGATTTGTGAAACAAACATTAACAGCACCATTTACTTGTATGATCTCCCTGAATGGAAATCATATATGGTCCCCTAATGATTCAGACATTTAAAAACCAAGAATCCTCTGTGAACAATTAAATGACCACTTGCAAGGCAGAAGCTACAGGTTGCTGCCTATCAGTTCTTTCTGCAAACCGAAAAAATCTCTTATTGAGTAACTGCATGTTTTTTTTTAAGAAAATCAAGACCTAAACATTGATCCAAGGACTCAGGCAATCAAGCTGAATAATCAATCGATTCCTTCATTGTAGATGGGACTACATTTCTGAAAACAAGGTTTGGCAGAGAGGGAAACCCAGACAAAATATTTACCGATATCCTCAGTGCTTGATTTATTTAACAGTTTACAAAAGCCTAAGCCATGGAGAGCTCTGCTTCTTTCTGCAGCCCACATGCTTTGCATGCCTGAGGAATTAAGGATTTTAGGGAAGTTTCAGTTCTGAGATACACTTTTGTACCCACAAGTGGATTCCTTGTGAGTGGAAGGAGAGTAGAATGGAAGCAGGAGATATGGGACCATGGTAATAGCACTGTACAATGTTCGCCTTTCATCCTGCAATAGATGAATGTAGCATTGCCACACAGCATGTACTACGTACTCAACCATATGTATTCATACTGCTGTCCAGATGCTGTGCCTTTGGATTTGGGGTGCATAAAATCCACAGTGAAAAGAAGCGTTTATTTCAAACACTGCAAGGAATTTGGTAGATTGACTACTGTGGCAAAGGAGGTAAAGACTGCATAAAAACTTCTGCTGACCTTCCCCATGAAAAGGGGGAGCAGAGTCAGCCTGAGCACTGGCATCGCTGCAAAGCATCCAGTGACTTGTACACATCAACACGCAACAGCATGGCATGCTGAGCAAACTACAAACACACAAAGACTTGATTTCAGGCTAATCATGAGAAATGGCATGTGATCACTAAGATTTTTAACTGCATCTTAAACAAATCTACTTTATTAAAATAAAAATATATGTTTAATGGGAAGGGAAGTAATTTCTACCTACCTGCTCCATGTTGCTTTGATAAAGGAAAGGGAGGAGAAGGCTCACAAGTACTGAATTCTGACTCTTTTCTTGTATAAATTTGCTGATCCTGCACAATGAGACAAGGTAATTTACTATTTTATATCAATCCAATCACCAGTATACAGCAAAGAAGAACTCACTCAGCACTAGTGCCATATCAGAAGGCTTTGTCAGCCCATCCATCTGTACCCAGGCTAATAGAGTGTACCCACCAAAATCACGGTATCAGCCCAAGTATTCAGTTCCACATGACTGCAAGCATTTCTGTACCTTTTCCTACACCTAAGAGGCATTGGCTTTGAGTACCAGCAATAGAAACAGCTAGAATCAATTTCTGAAAACTTTTCCCCTCTCAGTCACTAGCAATTTGCAAGGTATTTTCAACTGCTCTAAATTTAAATAGTTTGAGACCTAATGTTTTTTAATTTGCAACCTATTATGAAAAGCCTCTTTCTTCCTCCCTCCATCCAACTTTTTAATTGTTTTGAGCTCTAAGGAATCACTTACTTGGAAAGTATACTCAGCTCTTTGCTGACTTGAGCTCTATACTTCTTCTTTTTCACCTTCTCCACATTTAACATTGTTTTGCTGAAGTACTGAAGTATGGCAGGAACATGAGGCAGAACCAAGCAGCAACCTAGGCTAAGGGTCTCTGTAAGGGATACAACAGTTAGCAACATCCAACTCTGTGCTGCAAGCAACAGAAGGGAGATGCAACCCTACACAAACAAAGGGGGAAACGCAGACAAAGGAACTTTGTCATCAGTGGAATTAAAAAATCAATAGGAGCTATGAATGCTTAGGGCACCTGGCTGCTGGGGACATGCACCAGCACTTGCTGAGACCAAGTCTAACGTGCTGGGACCAAAGAAAGCACACACAGAGAATAAAAGCTCTCCTCACAGATTTCAGTAACAGCTCCGCTAAGTGTGGGCTTAACAAAAGGTACCAAGGAGGTTCCTCAAAGGTAGTAACTGTCTCCTAAAATGGCTGGCACATTTATAGATGCAGTTTTCTTTATTCTACCACTGACCTCTTGTGCAAATCAAAGCTGCCATAACTCAGGCATAGCGATAAGTGCTCTCCTTCCCACTACCTTTGAGTGTTACAGGCGAAAGATGGCTCCACAGCATCAAACACAGCATACCACCCTTCCTGTCTATTACCACTCAAAGATAAAAGGAATCACTGGCAGGTCTTTCTTATCAGGGAGCAGAGATTAAACATCAGTGATACATGACCATGTGCATATTGGGAGTGGGCTTTTATATAAAACTTGATGTTAGGCTCAGAGTCAAGTCAGCAATGCAGCTCTTGAAGTTATCCTATCATTCAAAGCTTCACAGACAAAACAGGTAGACAACACAAACATTTTCCCTCTTCGTAAGGAATTTCTGTACGTTCAGGACCCTGACACTCAAATGTGGATCTCACCAGTCATGAGACAAGCAGGACTTTACAGTTCTTGAGCATGCCAAGACAAATTTGTACGTTGACTTTTCCATCTCCACTGGGAGTTCTCGTTCCCCGGTATTCTCAACCAGTACAAAGACAACCTCAACTTAATCGAACACCTCCATCCAAAGCACCGAAGGGGCCTCTCACAACTCTTACGCAAACATACCTTCTGTCACGTCTCCAGTGACTGTGACAACACAGTCAGTCACGCTCAAACTGGAAACCTGCTCCTTGGGTTCAAAATCTGGGCTGTTGAGAAGGCTATCAGCTATGTCCATCACAAGACTGGATGTGGCCTCAGACAAATTCTTGGCTGACAGCACAGCAAAGACATTTGACAGTATATCACACTCTGGGTGATCTGGCCGCTGTTTGGCCAGCAAGGGGAAATACCTGAGACAGAGATTATAAAAAAGATAGGCTGAAAATTTAAGTTTAGATCTTTGTAATTCTTTTATGCAAAAAGAAACCTGCTCTTAACCTAATGATCCAATACCATTTTTTACATACATTTATATATAAGTTTCTCATGCCTACAAAGCACATGTCTTAAAACACATACTGGTTACTTCATCAAAGGAAGAGCAGTGAGTCTGTGGAAGAGGTAAAAATGACTCAAGACAGCTGAGGTGGAATTTCTCACAGTGTCTGCATCAAAAACAGCTCTCTTACAACTTTCTGTGTCAGAATCTCAGTCACAGATTCTGTGCTGAACCTGCTCACATTCTTTCATAAGCTAGAAAGAAATAAGGAATCAAAAAACATGAATGAAATGATATATTGTTAAACTCACTCCCCACCTCCCGAGACTAAGAAGTGACTGTTTAAAACACAGACATATCCTAAGAAGTCAGCCCTCCTCACCCATCAGCTGGGTTTGGGCTACATATCTGCTTGGTTGTTCATATCTGGGAAAAGCAGCCTACTAAAAAGAGAGTAACTACATAAACTGGAAAGCTTCCCAACTGCATCTGGACTGCTATCAAAAGAATAACAGCCTAATGGAAAAAAAAATAAATACAGTTTTGACACAATTATTCATAACCTATTAAGAGTAACATGCCCTTTCTTTCTTTAATTTTGTATACTCAGAAGTACTCATGCTTCTTTGTGAGAACACCTACCTGGGATTCTTACTCCAGGTATGAATGAGTTTAAGCAGAAAAGTGGGAGAATACTGACTCTCTGAAGCCAACCTGCAGACCTAAAGGAGATAGAAATCACACACCAATGCAACACAAGTAGGTAAAGCCACTCAAAAACCTCATCTCGAACAAAGACCCCACTACAAGCTATAGTTTGTAGAAAAGAATTTTATCATAATTTTTCCAGCTCCCTCAATATTTGTGGAACCACTGTTAGATTATCTTACTCCTATTTATACCCTGCTCCAGCTACCATTTTTGTACTCCTTTTGAAAGCGACTCCCCATGGAGCCTCACATTTGCTGCAGAGACCTAGCAACCTCTCCCGGACATACCTATGAGACCTCAAGCGCGACACCCAAGACTCACTCCTCCCACACTTCCTACGCCCTGGCCACAGCACCTGCCATTCCAGCATCTGCTCTATTGTCCCCATGACCTCAGCTGCTATAAAAGCACTATCTCTGCTCAGGGAGAGGCTCGAGCACTGCACCGCACCCAGGGAATGGGATCTCCTTCGAGGGTTCTGTGTCCAAAACAACCCCACCTAAGAGTTGCCCAGTCTATGCCCCACACTGCTCCTTCACATGACTGGGCACATGCAAGAGACCCAGTGCACACATCTGGCTCCCTCCTCTCTGCCACTCTGCAACCCGACAGGCTGCACGCACTGCTGAGTTTCCACCCTGACCACAGCTGGACTGTCAGCAGGGCACCATTAGTGAACACGCAGGCAGGGGAGGCGCCAGTGCATTCAAAGGCAGTAGCCAGGATGGTGCATGTAGGATTTGGACTAGCGCAGTCTGGGCTCAAGACCTGAGCATGACAGAAAAGAAGGCAGGTTTGACCATCATAGTGAGGGTCTTAGAAACCTTCTTCTCCTGCCCCCAAAGGCTGGTAAGGTTATTGCTCTGCATAAAACAGAGCTTTTCTGAGAAAAGTAAACTGTTAATTCAACCCTTCAGGAATGCTGCTGTTCAGGGTAACAATATTGAGCCTCTGCAGCAAAATCCTCGAGTATGAAGAGCAGCAAACTCCAGTTCCAAGTACAACAGGCTTAAAACAATTTTTTCTCTCCACGAGTTTTTATACACCTCAGTTCCATAGCCTTAAAAAAGGATTCTTCTGCCAAAACCCAATCTTCATGGAGTTCACTGGTGGAAACTCCCTCTAGAGGGAGCCTCTGGACTGTACAAGCTCCAAAACCAGATGTCAGGAAGACAGAGCTAGCAGGACAACAGGAATTCTGACTAAAACTAATTTTACATTGTGTTCAGATTTACTCAGCATTTCCAAACACAATGCTCCCCAAAAGCATTAAGTGCTTTGCTGACTTAAAGCCTGAACCACATGCTTGAACTGCTCTGGGACTGCAGTAAATGTTCTCTGCTTTGCCAGCATGGCACCCTGGCCTTGAAAAGACTCCATGGACAAACCAGGAATATACATCTCCCTGTTGCCCATCTCAGTGAAATACAGAGCTATCTGCACTGCCTGAAAGTATTGTATCTACTGTCCACATACACATGCTACATATCACATATCGTTACTGGAAGAGCAGAGAAACAAGGTAGGAGTAAACACACACAACGTCTAGAGAAGCAGATCTGGGGTTTCATAGATCACAGCAGTTACTCCTGGTGTTCTTTGAGAGTCTTTTCTGCTGCAAGGCAGTTGGACTTTTGGATACTTCGAAAGTCTTAGTGGATGAGCTCTGCTGAAGTCAGCCCATCTTGTTCAGTTACCCTTTGGGTTGAGGCGACTGCCTTTAGAGAAGAGACAACCCAGCAGCTGGTACAGGCCCTTGCTGCTAACCTCAGATGCTGTCAGCACACTGACATGGCCAGCACAATTTCATTTTCAGTATTGTGTGTTCTCTCTCCCTCTCACAACAGTGTACTTTCCCAACTCAGAAGTGACCTGAATTTCTCTGACGAAGGCCACAACCCTGTGCTTTGTTGCTGTGCTCACATGGGACTCCCAGCAGGCAGGCACAAGAGCACACAGCCCACCAACAGACCCTGTTGGTTCCTTCCTTTCCTGCAGCAGCACTTGTTTCTGCAATCCTCTACCACAGGCCCAATAAACGTCAGACAGAAAAGTAGCAAAGCGCACCTAGAGTGACTAGTATTATTTTGCTTTTCCGAAGCATCCAGGGAAGGAGTTTGCTTCTGTGGTTAAAGAACAAAGAAATGGAATCCATTGTATTCTGATGAATTAATTTGTACTTTAGCCTGTGACTTGATTATTCGAGGACTAATCAAACATAAGCCAAGAAACCGTCTTTGCACACACACACACCAGAATGCCAGAATCTGTCTGAGGTCACAGCCAATCTTGTGACAGACATAGCTGACACGATGGACTCCAGTGCAGCTGGAGTCCTCTGCATGGTACAAGTTACACACAAGCTGGTTTGGAGGAACAAGAAATACTTACCTGAGGCCACACCACTGCATGGAAAACTGCATCAATCTCTTCCACACTAAAGCTGTAGGTCTCATAATCAGAAAAAAACTCCGCCACAAGCTTGAGTCCAAGACGTCTCAAATTCTTCAGTGGATTAATCAACCTAGGTTGGACCTGTTAAAACAAAACAAAAACCCAGTAAGACCTTTGCTGGACAGCTACTAACTACTTGTTCTGAAATTAAATACAGCAATTCACTGACCACATATACAACCTTTGCTGGAACTATCACAATGTTCTGTTTTCTCCTGTAACTTGTTCACAGTAGCAATCTACCTCTCACAGCTGACCTAAATTTTTCTAAGGGGCACCTGTTCCTGCACTTAGTCAGTTACACAGGACTTCATCTCATGAAAATCCATGCTGACAAGTTTGAAGTAGCATCTGCCCTCTTTGGACAAAATGCAGAAAGCTACAACACAGTTACATTTCCAGCCCTGACAAATAATTCTGTTTTACACAGGAAAAGGACCCAAATCAGCTCTCAAAAGCGGATTTGTACTTTGCACACTGAGATCTACTGAGAAGAAAAGAAATCGACAGACATGGAGAAGGAGGTGGAATAGAGAAATTAAGACTGTGAATCACCTCCTCCAATAGCGTGGGGGGGAGCATTACAGGAGGATACTTCCTGTACCCCTTTAACACTTACATTCCATAGCCTTTCTTGGGGAAAACTTTAAGGGAATTAGCCACACAGCTAATCATTAAGTTATTAATGCACTGCTGCATTCTGACTCTTCTCCTGGAGAAGATTCTTGACTTCACCAACCTAAATTATTTCCATACTGTGCAATGCAGCTCACAGCACAAACACATGAGGTAGCTCCACAGTGCAGAGGCACTGAACTCCAGTCTCAGAAACAACAGAGCTGTGTCAGAGCAAATAAAGCTCCAGTCTTGGACAGTGACCTAAGTCTTGGGTTCCTCCAGGTCTCCAGTACATATCCTGACCCACCACATAGAATAAACACTTGTATCTCTTAGTGTGCAAAGCAGTTTTGGTGTCAAAGCCTCACTGAAAGACATCACAACTTTTTCATTTGATGTACCTACGTACTTCTGAAGAGACTACTCTCTACCATATAATAATACACTGCTATGCTCCCTTTACACCCAAAATCACAGGTAAAAAGACAAAGAGGAGATGGTGGAAGAGGAACCAAACATGCTCTTGCCCAGGATCTCCCAAGCTGTGCTGAATGTGTACTGTTGGTGTGCAATCAGCTCCCAGGTAGCAAATGAGCTGCTTGAAGAGCCAAAGAAAGCACTAACCAGGCTGCTATTGCTAATGAATGAAATAATTTTGGGTCTCTCGCTGTTCAATTGCCATAAGAGCAGTCCTCTGAGATCATGTCTTTGAGAGGACAAAGAAACTCAATACTGAACACGAACAGTAGGAAACAGTAAATTAATAACCTGGCTTAAAACAGTCAAAGTTGATGTTTAACTCTCCAGGCAGTATCAGCCTGCAATAAATTACTCTCAAACTCCAAGAAAGTCTTCTAATCATTAGCTAAGATAAACAGATTTCTCACACTCTTCCTCGAGCTTTTAACATCTCACGGGCTAATGAAGTGCTAAATTAAGTTCGGACAAATGACAGACCGTCACTCTGCACGTTACACAACAATGACAGAATTACTGTGTTAACCCTGGCAAAATGTGAATATCCCAGCAACGCTCGAAGCGGCTTTTAAAACGCTTTTCCCGGTATAACACATGAAAGCATATAGAATCCATTGTTTAAGTCAGACCGTGGGACGGTGCTGTCCTAAAATTTGCTTGTCACCTTCGTAGGTTACAGTTACAGGGTTCTGTGCAGCCCGCAGGCAACTATGGGACCTTGGATGCTGCCTGACTGCAAGGGCTTGCTTCATTTGATGGACTGTTTTCAAGACAAGTTCTAACCTTGAACGTTCACAGATGGGTCTTGGCAAGAACACACACCTATAGTGACAAAACATTCATTACCTAACACCACTTGCTCAGTCTATTATCATACAATTCCTTTCAACACACCACTTGCTCAGTCTATCATCTTATAATTCCTTTCAACACTGCAGTGATGATGATGACTGCGCAGTTTGCTTGTTTCACACCTGATGTACGATCAGGCTCTGCACCAGACCAGACTCAAGCTTTCCTTTTCCTGTTTGGATTGAAACCTGGCAAAGGCACTGGTTTCAGAAAGACAGAAAAGCCTAGTTCAATGTCATAGCTTCCAAATAGTTGGCAACAGACCACCGGAGCTAGCAGGGCAAGAGCTCAGGGATCTCTGCGCTGCTCTCCTGGCCACAGGGCAGCAGTAAGTCAACATGCCCCATCTTTAGGCATAGCCAACCTTTAACAGAATGTTTTCCTCAACTGACCCTTTCTGCACGTACAGCCAATGCACAGCAAGGGAAAAAACATGTGCAGTGCTCTGCAGGTATGTAGCTGAGACTCAAATTGTGACACTGGATTAGCATGACTGCTCCTGACACAAGTGCTGAACGTGCTTCTGGTGTGCTGAAAGCATGGCTGGTAGCCACATTCTCCCTGTGTTCCATGGCAGGAGACAGTCACAGTAGATAATCACTGCCATCATCCACAATGCTGAGCTCTCCTGGAGTCTAGCACCATTACAGAACACCTCAAAGAGAAGTTTTGCTCTGAAGTCCTCAGGCAAGTAACTTCAAATCCTCTCCTTCCCCTGCTCAAATGTTTTATCCTTGCAGCCAAAAAACTACAACTTTAAGGCCAATTTAAACTTCCTGCCATAAGATCTCATTACGTCCTTACAATACACCATTTACCTTTCCTTTCTGCCCATCTGTCCACAGAGCAGGCAGGTAGGCAACACACAGAGATCACCACCAACTCTCTATTCAGTAATTCAAACAAAATTGCAGTCCAAAGCAGCTTTCTAAATATATTAACTCTGCCTGCACTGCTTGAGCCCTGTAGCACTTTGAGAAAAATATCTGTCAAAATAGAGGCCAATGATATCTAATTATTAAGCTTCACTCCATGCTGGCATTAAATTTATCTTTATCTGAACAAGTGAAGGTGCACGTGCAAGGTAAAGAGAGGAGGAGGGAAAAGAATTTAATTTACATGTTTGTATGTATATGTGTACACATACATGTGTATGTATGCATATATCATACCTTCTCTCTTTGCTGGAGGATGCAGGATACCACAGCCGTCATGCAGAGCAGAATCTGTAGAATTTCAGGCAGGTACTGATGGATCAAATGTCCCATGTTTTTCAACACAACTTCAAGAACGCTGAAGAGGCTATGCTGACGCCCAAGAGGCAGGACTTTAGCTAAATCCAGCTCTGACATACTTCGAAGCACTGCAGTCTGGCAAGGCCCTGCAATAGGCAAAGGGACAACAACTTGTCTGAAGAAGCACCATGAAGATATCCACTATCAAAAATAATTTTCAATGAAAACTAGTATAATCTGGCCCTAAATTACAGTTCCTCACATACAGCTTTTTAAACAACCACAGCTCCAGGTCTCCATCTCTCTGTGACACTCACATGTCTCCCACTGTAACAGTATCAGAGCACTTTACAACCTCTGTTTATTTCCATCATACGCAGGATAGGCTATGATGCCAGTGACTGCTCATTCCTGCCCTACTATAGCTTACTTGCACAGCTGTGGCAAGTCATTCAGTTTTTCTGACCTGGATAACAGAGCAATCGTGCTTTGTAAGGAAAAGCTCAGAGGAATCCCACTCCTTATGAAAAGGTTACTTTCATCCTTTCATCCTTCTGAGGCACTGTTAGAGACAAACTGAAGCACGTAACAGTACTATGCATATTTATCTTCCCACACCTCTACAGGTCAGGAAGTACCATACCCCCAGGTTCTACTGCCTGTACCTACCATTACTGAATTGCTTCACAGCTTCAAAGAGCAGATCCAAGAACATCCGCATCTCTTCTGGCAGCGAGCCGGCAAGAAATCGCAGAACGATCGACATGCGAGTGCCTGCTGAAGACTTGCCCTGTGTTTTGCTCCCTGTTTTGTTTCTCATTCTGCCGTAGAGAATTCTTCAAAAGCCAAAAAGAGATTGCATTAGCTTTCAGCAAGCCATCTGTTTCCTAGTCTCATTCTGCAGCAGAAACTCCATTTCATTTAAAAGCGTTCTCTAGTGAGAACAAACTGTGTGGAAATCCACCCCCCCACCCCCCCCTCAGGCTCTCCACTGAATTACTACACAGTGGCCAAAAAACATCCCAGTGAAAGTTCAGCTTTTGCTACTACAATAGAAGCTTTACTGGAGACTTCAGATATAAAACTAGAACACCTCCAGGCTAGCTTGAGGGCGGTTACTGCTGAAGCAGCTACCTGCATGATAACTTGCATCACTGTATCTTAATAAAAATAAGTGGTAATACTCAGTGAACTGAAACGATCTCAGAGTTCTCTGTCAGCCTTAGAAGTATTTACTAAAATGCTGTTTTTAAAGAAAACACCATTTGCATAACACATTACATAAATGTGTTAATAAGGAAACCCTACAGAACATCAAACTAAGTCATTGAACCCTACCATTAACCATAGGTTTATCTCAACTGTTTAAAATGAGAAGCAGCAGCATTACATCTCTGCTCATAGGACTGTGACATGAAACCTTTAAACCTGCACTTCATGACGGACCTCATAAGAACAGGGATGAGATCGGGTCGATGCTCTGTTTTTACTACTGCAGTCTCCTCAGAAATACTGAAATGGACTATTTCTTCTTTAAAGCTCTTGTCTTCCAGAAGCCTTTGCAAGTTCTCCCTGAGAGTAATAAACAGTATTTGAGGGCAGGTAGGGGTTGTAAAAATAAACAGACACACACATGCATCTATATCTACTTACCCACCTATCTAATCTATGCTGTATATAAAATATTAAAGTACTATGTTCCCACACTTTTACAAAAAAAAAATATTTTAAAAGTCAGCAAGTTCAAGCTAATTACATAGGAAAGTACCTCCTGGACACATTCTGAAGAGATTATTCAACCACAAACTACAGTTTTATGCTGTCACTCTCTCTGAGTGGTTATAAAGCGTCAGTACAAAAGACCTCTTTGAAAAAAATGCAACTACTAATCATACAATCTTCTGGGACAGAATAAAATTGTTGCCATTTTCCTGTAAACAAAAAAAAGAGACACTGACCAACCTCAAGGCCTTATTTCTTGTTTTATATAGAAAATATAGAGCTGGCTAAAATGAAAATTTATACACGTCTTCAACAAATACAGGCAAGGCTCTCTCTTTGAAGCAACTGACCCCAAGCAGGCTTCTTATATGACAGCAGGCTCACTCACCAATACTAAAGAAATATAAAAGCTTTTACCTGTATGGCAGTAGATGAGGATGCTTGTATGTCATTATACAGTCAAGAGCTATTCTTTGTACATTCTGGTCTTGATGGGACAGTAACTGCAAATGACAAAAGAAAGAACATGAGTCCCTATCTAGGAGACAGAACTGCTTACTGAAAATAGTGGAACAACCCAAAGGCTCCAAGCTCAAGCAGGTTTTGGACTAGCTTATCAGAATGGAAACAGCATGTATGTGTTGCCAGTATAAAGCCAAGATGCGAATACACAACTGCCGCGGACATGGTTGCTGGTAGTTCATATATACTTCTCCCTCCTATCTACATAGAATAGTTACAATATTTGTTTTTTCATAATTGTCTTTTGGACCACTGTCAGCTTGCATTTTCAACCTCCAAAATCTGTTACCAGTTGTGTATCTGGGAAGACTGGATTAAAAAGCAGACTACCCAAAGCATCCCAAGACACCCGTCTTTCTTTCCTGTAACAAACTCATAAGACTTGATATGCACTTGATATGCAAAGTCTCACTGAGATTTCCCATCTCTTGAAGATGACACCTCATAACCTAGGCACTAAGAAATATAGATCATTTCCCCAAGCAGCATTCTTATCGGTTCTTCCGTCTCCTACCAAACAGCGCAGGCTAGAATCACCAAAGGTCACTTCACCATGATGTCCCTGTGCCAGACCGACACACCAGCCATGACAATACATATGCTAAGACACAGAAACGGCAAAGAGTAATAGATGAAGTAAACTCTCTATAGGAGTTGTCAGGTTTTGACCTGTACACATTTGTTCAGTATTTTCCTAAGAATACAGGCAAGCAAACACATGGCCCAACTCTCTTCCTAAGCCAAATTCTAAAGTTGACTGAAACAGACTGGATGTTCATTAGAGATTCTCTAATCTGGGGATTAATGAACCAACTTTCCAACTCCCACACTGGGTGCCAGGTGAAACCCAGGGAACTAACAGGTTCGCACCATTTAATATAGTTCTACAGACCACTGACCACAACCTCAGAGAACACAAATTGGGAACAATTCGAGCAAACCCCAATGATCTGAACAAATCCAAAAACTGTGAACCAACAAAACACAGTAAAATTAATAAAATACCCTTTTAAGGAGAGCAGGATAAAGACTTAGAATCCCTCTTCAGAGTCATATTTTTGACAATTCCTTCAGGGAAATCCCTCAAAAGGGAATCTTATTAAACGGAATATTCTTCAAGAATAAATTTTGTTTTCTTTTTTTATGCCATTCTTACAGACTGTGACAATTTCAATCTTGTTGATATTGACAGTGCCTTATACACTATGCACTGACAGTGCATATGCCTATGACAGGCAAAGGAACAGTGTCACCAGCCACTAAAAACAAACAAACACACACCAGAGAGAGAGAGACACACACACAAAATATATGTATTTCCTCTCTCTTTCTGCAGAAGTATGCTTTTTCATAACGATGGCCATGACTGCTGTCCTGATTTGAGGTAAAACAGAACCAATTTTGTTCAGTAACTTCACTTCTTAGCTAGGCCTCTTCTAACTAATGAAATTAACAGCATATTGTGCAGACAATGTTCACTCTCTCAGAGTGATAAGACCAATGTTTAGAGTTGATGCCCAGGCATGGTATGCAGAGAGGCTCTTGCTTATACTTATTGTTATAACACCCAAGGCCAACCAACTTTGTTATTTGCCCCGTTGGAGGGTTGGAAGCGGAAAAGCATAGTGGGGTCCCACCTGCAGGGAGGAGCGGACAGGACAGGTGACCCAAAACTGACCAGTGGTGTATTCCACCCCATCTACCTCATGCTCAGTATAAAAGCTGAGGGATCAAAGGGTCAGCTCTCTTCCTTCAATAGCCGTCTGTCTGTGATCCTGATCCTGAATGCTGATCCGGAATCCAGTTCCCGTCCGTCACTGAGTCCAGCCTGGGACCGCCCCAGTGCCAGCTGGTGTCGTGACTGTCATCTCGGGAGCTTGATATGGTTTTGTATATATTTTTCATTATTTCTTTTTATTTTATTATTAATAATTCATTGAAGTAGTTTAGTTCCTTCTAAACTCATAAGTCTCTTTTTCTGCCTCTGCCTCTCTCTTTGAAGAGGGGTAGAGGAGAGTATCTGTCGGTCCCATCCGGGGTCCCCCAGGTCCCCAGTAGCCGATTTGGCCTAACCCGTGACAACTTCCCTTCCCCTCCCCAAGTGCTAGACAGGATGAGGATCCTGAATTTCCCACATTTGTTCCTCAAATCACAATGGGAAATGACAAAAGATGCAAAACCGTAACAATATAGAAAGAACAGTTGCTGCAAAATGATCTGTTGTTCACACTGACTATATTCTTTGTAGACACAACACTGTAGGACAAGGACAAATCTCCTTGGGTCTTACCCAAGCTTTGGATTCAAAATCCTCTTCCAGATCCTGCTGCTCCCTCTACAGCCACTCCTCCACCTTGCCAAAGACTACTACTTGTCAGCTGCCAGATTTATTTGCATGAGCCACTCCTGGCAAACTAAGCCAGGTATCTCAAGCAGATCTTTGCTAAAGGGGCTCATTTCAAGTGAAGCCTGCTGGGAAGCCCTCTCAAGCACAGCTCCTTTTTCAGCTATCACGGCTGGGTTCAGAGAACAACAGGCTTCTGCAGTCTCAGACACTGCATTCAAATAAGGATGAGTTCATTTATTAACAGTAATTCTAAAAGCCAGCAAATAACATTACCTGGGTATATAATGCATTCAACTTCTGCTCCAGATACAATGCACGAGGATTTGAGAATTTAGAGAAAACCTGTAAGTGCGCTATTAGTTGCCTGTAAAACAAAACAAATATTTTTTTTTAAATGACCAGAAGAGACAATCCTGCATTATCATAATGGGGGACTTTCATTAAAATTGATTAACAAGAAAGAAAAAAACAACACAAGAGGATCCCACATCTGTAAGTCTCCATTTCAGAGACACAGCAAGAGGTACCCTGCTCCCTCTCCTAAGCAGCTCCTCCCAGATCTCACTTCACTACACAGAGAAGGCTCTTTCCTCAGTAGCACTAGATGGGCTCAGCTTTTGGTGAAAAAGGAATACAAACAGCCAGGATGCAGCTTACCTCCTTCTGCCAGCCCACCCTGGAATACCAAACAGGTGAATTTGCCTCTATTTATTTACTTGTCCTTAACTGGTACCCATTTCACTTCCATCAACATGAAAGGGCTGCATTTAGCCACAGGCTGTGCTGGACTTACACCAGGCTGCAAACACAGATGAGAGTCAGTGCCTCTAGAAGTCTCCGTGTCACCCACATCTACCCTACCTCCACTTCGTGGGAGGGGAGAGAGGTGACCAAGGTAAGGAAGATGTGAGATCTCCTCTACCATATGTGGTGTGGGGCTGGCCAAGGCTGCCTCATCCAGCTGCTCCCCGTGGTACTTTAAACTAAACTCTCCAGACACTCGGCTGGGCTGCCCTCCTCCATGGCTGGGCTCAGCCAAAGGACGAGTACAAAGCCTTGCGGCAACTCCACATGAAGCCTGGGGCAGGCACTGGTCCTGCCACTGCCTCAGCCAGACCTTGCAGGCAGCAGAGAACAGCCCCACGAGAGCTCTCCTGCCACGGCACAGGCCTGACTGCATGAAATGTCCAGGGTGAAGACAAAGGGAGGTCACTCCAGAACTCATTAACACGCCTCCGGTAAATCTTTTATGCCTTTGTTATTGCTACCAGGAACTAATGTTTCCACTTAAGTATATGGACATTTTGAGATGGAAGTTCAAAACAAAACAAACAAACAAAAAAAAGAAATCTTGGACTGTCACTGTATTTTAATTGCTGCTAATTTACAGATACAAGCCAGAAAGTGGGAACAAAATGAAACACCTATAAGACACCTGTGATTAAATGACAATTCAGGTTACATGTCAAATATCCATCGTGCTCCAACATGTAAGGTGACATTTTGAAGTTCTCTGTCATTACAAGGGCCATCCTTTGCAAAAAAAAAAGTGGCAAAATGCAAATCTTTGTGATGTACTTGTAATGGACATCTGATAGAGGTCATCAGGGTAAAAAGACTCTGATCAGAGAAACTGTACAGCATTCACACAAAGTATCACTTCCTCCATGTATTCAGCACTGCAAACAATTACATTACAACAGCATGTAGCTTCAGTCTAAAACACCACCAAATAAAAATATTTGTTCCTATGAAGAAAAATGAGACCAAGATTTATAACAGGTAGGCAATGGTAGAATCCCAATATTAAAACACATAAATGAATAGTCTCATTTTTCAAAGTGTTTGGCAATGCCCATGGCTTTAAAAGACCAACAGATACACACAGAGCAGCCAGGGAAATGAAGGTACAACAGCCTTCAAAAACTTCAGAATGGCTTCAGAATACCACATAATTTTTGCTTAAAGTAACACTAACCACAGTGTGTCAGCAGGTAGTGAGATAATGATAAAACCTGGGCAGGGTCTTTGGAAGTTTAGTACTGTGCAAGCAGAGTTTCTGACTCTAAAGTGCTTATAATCCACTGAAAAATTAGGAAGTGCAAGCAAAAGAAGAAAAAGGAATACATATATAAGCTTAGCTTTTATCTCAGCATGAGCTGCTGAATCTGCCTTTCCATGAAAGCACTACCAAGGGAAAACTAAAAATACTTACTTAGCAGCAGCTCTTCTTGTTTTCTTTTTTGGTAGTCCTACAGTAACTGGTTCCCCTTCTTCCTTTTCTTCTTCCTTTTCTTCTTCCTCCTCCTCCTCCATAGCAACATCATTCACTTCTTCACCAGGTATTTCTTTTGTTGCTACTGTACCACTACGTTTCTTTCTAAGATCCTGAGATGGAGCCACTAATGAATCTGCTGGGTAGTACTCATTTCTATGTTTTTAAGAAAGAAAAAAAAAAAAAAAGGAAATAATTAAGAAGCATAGCATTTTTCAGGGTTTCAGGGCAAGAAAAACTAGAAACTCCACAATCCACCATTCTCATTATAGTGTCTTGGGACACTATATGGCTAAAAATTTCCTAAGAAGCATATTTCAGCAAGTATATGCTTCGCCTACAAGTTGCAGAGATATAAGGCAGTGACCACATACACTAAAGGAGACTGGAGATACCTGGTGGAGAGAGGAGAAGAGACGTGAATCACTAAATTACTAGAGGTCTGTAAAGAGGCTATGTGGAGGGCATGGGGGTTGTGTTTGCTCGAACGGGCAGGTAAACAGTGAGTATGGAAATGTGAGAGTAAGTGAGGAAACTAACCTACTACAGTATGGTTCAATTTTTCCAGAAAGGCAAGCAAAACATAGGTTTTCTCATCATGGGAAAGGAATATCAGAAACTTTCCCCTGCCATTAGGTCACATCTATCCCACATGCATCATACTATCTCGTACGTGCACGCATGCAAGCACACCACTGCTCTCCCTCCAGGGCCAGGAAATTGAATCAGCCTCTAACAAAACCAGTATTTTCCCCATCTTGGGGGAAAATATTTTGGTTTTCTGTGATTCCAAATTAAAACCTATTTTCATTTTTAGAAAATGGAACTCTATTTCCACTAAAATCACTCCCTAATGGGAGTAATGAGGCTGTGACAGTAGCAAGTCAATAAATGAGAGATTGAGCAGCAGAAACGTACTGCCAGATTCGTTTCAGCCTGCTTCTTGTGTGATGTTTCTTCTAACAGAATCCACATTTAAATCAAAAGGTTATCTTAACTGGAAAGACACCTCATCAGCCATGCATTCAGGAAACTATATCTATAATGGGATAGCCATAGTCGTAAAGCTCAACAACACACCGAAAGCAATGTGTCCTCTCATCTCATCTAGAAAATAAATCTTACTTACCTAATAAACCTCAAAAGAAGTGGAGAAAGTTCCCTTGACCTTGGCTCCACTCTGTCTGGAAACTTATCCAGTGCTTTCCACAGTAGAAAACGGAAGTTTGTGTGGTCCAGCCGATCACTACAATCTGTTCTAGTCCTCAGCTGCTCTAGGAAGACAGTCCACACCCCTCCTTCTGGCATCTTCTCACTTTCTGTTTCAGCAATGCTTTCTTCCTGTTCATCTAGTTCATTTTGCAGCTCCATTTCTATAGAACAGATGAAGAAAATATCTTCAGGTTACTTCATAACTGCCAGTAGCAAGGTATCAGTCCCGCATTGTGAAAGTAATACTTTTGGTGACATGTACCTGTTTAGACAACTGTATTTAACAGTGACCTGAAAGACCCGCGTTGTTTAGAAAGTATTCTAGGATGCCTTACAGCCCTGACATGTCTCATTTAAGCTCAGTTCTCCTGAATAACAGAAGTCCACAAACCGCTGCGTGCTCATGGCTATATCATGATATCATAGATTCCATACGCCCACAGGTAAACCTCAAGAGCACAGCCAAGAAAGACACTGTTTGCAGGTATTCCACTGAATCTATGGAGCAGAAAGACAGCCAGCCCCATTATACAGGTCCTGTCATTGCTCCCAATCAGTCTGGGCAGATCCAGCCTTAAGCATGGCATGCTGCGTGGCTTCCCACAAGCTGCAACTCCCTCCTGTAATGCAGATGCCTTTTCTATTTACTTCTTGGTGTTTAGGATAGAAGGAGACACAGTTTTCTCCCAAGCCTC
Organism: Anarhynchus alexandrinus; assembly: GCA_008711295.1. Taxonomy (NCBI): domain Eukaryota; kingdom Metazoa; phylum Chordata; class Aves; order Charadriiformes; family Charadriidae; genus Anarhynchus; species Anarhynchus alexandrinus. The sequence continues at coordinate 341,008 of VUYV01000041.1, forward strand.
TCCATTCCTGCCCTGGACATGATGCTGGTAGTCAAGAGCCCTGGTTCTGAATTGCCCCATCACATGTAAGTTTTGGGGCACATAAAAACACAGTCATGTCATTCACAATTATCTGGGTTACTGTCATAACAATGTGACTTACCAGCGTAGGTAGCAGCCCTCTCCAAATGTTCATATAAGATCTTCCAGAATTGTTTATTCTCCATTTCCTTTGCGTGAGAACTAACAAAGCATAAACCAGCATGAAATTAAAAGGAAAAAAAAAAGCCATGCGTCTCTAGGCAAGTTAACAACTAACATGTTCAGAGGCTTTCATTAATGCTTTAATGTGGGTGTCCGAAGACAGGACATCTGCACGACACAGCTGTAGCACAACCCTTGCCTTTACTCATGGATCTAAAAAGTCAACTGTTATTAAAATAATCTGGTTGTATCTCATGACTTCAAATGAACTCAAGTAAAAACGTTCTCAAGCTTTCTACTGACTTCTGTACAGTAACATCATATAGAACCAAAGGAAGAATTAGCATGGCCGTATCTTTTGAAGAGCTGGTTTAATATTTTTTTATTAATTCACTAGTTTGAAGGGGAAAATCCCATCCTTTTTAACCATACAACAGAGTGGAAAAAACAAGAAGATAAAGTCATGGTGAAAGCAGACACTGATTTCAGTATTTAGCTCAGTTGTGACCATGGTAAGTCTTCCCTACTCTTTAGTAGGATTTAGAGATTTTCCAGTAAGGACAGAAAAGTTAGAGATGGGGAAACTGAGAGGTACTTCTTGGTCCTTTCAGCATTTGTGAAACACTAATCAAATCCTGCTACTTTTGACTCAAAACTCTGATGTTATTTGACTATATTTGTTGCTAGTTCCCTTTAACAGTACGAAAAAGGTTGCAATTTATTTGAGAGCTCAAATTCATTTCAGAAGATTTCACATGAAGGTACTAATGCACAGATCTCTCCAAATCAGACATTTTTACCTCAGCTTTTGTTCACAGAACAATGGAAGGAATGTTCTCTAAGACAATGACAGATTGCAGTATCCAACCACATATACTCACGTTATGAGTTCAATTACAGGATCCCAGAGAGGGCTGAAGTTAATATAAAGCATTCCCAATAAATACCGAAGAGGCACCTAGAATGATGTACAACACCACCATGTTGAGATGTAAAAAACAATAGCTAAAGACCAACCAACCTCCTTTAGCCTTTCTTCATCTCAAAGAGGAAACCTTGATCAAAGAAGTTCTCAAAAGTACTACAAGTAATGAAGCAAGCCACACACATCATTCCTTGTCTTGTAGCTGCATGAGGAAATCTAGAGCCCATTTACTGTAAGCTGCACTGAGATCTAGTCACCATACCTACATACCATGAATGTGCTAAAACCAGTTCAGCACAGCAGACGATCTGGATTGCCTGCCTCCCTCTTGAACTTCAGGGCTGCCATAGCAGCATTAGGGACCTCAGAAAGTTTGCCCTGAGGAGTCTTCATCACACTAGGCCTAGAAGCATGTCCTCTGGATTGGCTCCTTGCTGACCTACGTGCAGTAGGACTGACCTACAACCCTTCCTCACAGGAGCATACAAGTCAAGGTAAAAAAAATGATACAGGTACAGCAACAGCCAGAAAAATAATTAAAAAAAAAAATCCCTCCCACCAAATCCGTGATCTTTTAACTAGTAAAATTATGACCCTTCCAACACTTAGAAAGTGAGGTCCCCTGCTCAGCAGCAGAGGAGATTCAACAGTCACGCATATACAAGATTTTCATGCTGCAGCAAGATCCAGAGGCTAGGCTCTCCAGTGGAAAACGGGAGTCCTACCAACGTTCAACCATGCTGAGGTTATGGCAAGGTCATGATTTTAAGTTTGCTCACAACTCACTTCTCCCTGGAATCATCTGCCTTCCTTTCCCTGATATCAAAACCTGATTAATCTGGTTGTGGGTCACCTATCTAGATACCACTGTTGTTCTACTAAATATCCAAAAGAACACAATAGTTCTGAGGACAATTGGAATAAAGGAATGCGACAACTGCTTTTTGACAATAACTACTTACCTCCTGCAAAGATCCACTTGGTATTGCAGACTGCACTATATCACATCTTAGTTTCCTCAAATGGAGAAGTTTCTCTCTGTAATCATTCACTGTTGCTGGCACAAGTTCTGCTTGGAGCAATATGGCAAATACTGTCTGGAATTCCCCTGTGCCATCACCCTGAACGAGCAAGTGACATGCATTTTGTTAGAGTATCCTTTTCTCATTGAAAGGTATTTCAACAACACTACACAGAGTCCCAGCCATTTTGGACCAAAGAACAAAGTCGACTTGCTCTGTTTTCCACCACTTAGGCATTAAAACTCACAAATCTGAAAATATCAGGAGGCAGGGGAACAAACAGATAAAACTGGAACATGAAAGTACAAAAGCAGAGAACAACGTCTACCAGACACATGCTTTTTTTCTGCAAAGTGGAAAACAGTTCACAGGCAACATCAAACACAGATGGCTTTAAAATGTTAAATGAAACGTTTTAGCCCTACCTCAATCTGTGTAGAAGGTGGATTCTCAAAATGGTTTAGAATTCGGATAGTCAATAGTCGGACCTACCCAAAGTGGAAACATATATCAGAAGCATGCCGGAGAATGCAGGCTACATACGCAGACACATACACACCTACACAGAGGTTAATGTTTTGCACAGGAGGCTGATTTCACTAGGTTCCTCCTGGACTCGAGAAACAGATGAACTCCTGTAGTCTAGCAGGCAATTCAAAATGAATACATTAGGCTCCTGCTCTGATTCACCTCTAGGGAAGAAAAGAGTCCTAGAGCTAAAAGTTAACCTCTGTTAACTCATGCCCCACAACAGCCTCTTAGAAATGGATACAGTCCTAAACAGACACCACAGAAGTAATTGCTTTACTTAGTCTCCCGTTTCTCCTTTAGCCTTTCTCATTTAACTCAGTTTACTTAAACTGCATTGCTAAAATACAAATCATCTTGCACATGCTCAAGAAAGTAGATTACCTTGGAAACACCAGTGGAAATATTAGGGTGCAACTTCTCAAACAAGTCCATCAGGTTCCCTTGGGAAAGGGGTTCCTGGCAGCCACACAATGCCAACCTCGTGTAATAGAGATCAGCTAGCAGCAACACAGAGGGGTCCGAAGGGAAAGTGCTAAAAAAAAACCCAGTGTTTTTATTAGCCTATAGAGAACACTGCAACAATACAGATATTTGAAAATAAGGCAGTAGTGATGATAACAATATCAAGGGAAAACTCCACGTAACTTCAGACTCTGCTGGCACCAGCAGGCCGGTGAAGTCAGACTTCACCAGCACGCTGGCTTGCAGCCTCAAAGCGCAATCACCTATGAGAACCCAAGAGGCATGAGAGTCCTCCTTTGTATTAATCAGGCTTGTCAAGCTGCGGTTGGCAGGCTGGATCCACACACACACAGCTGCAGAAAACAGATCTGAACAGGTCAGACAAGGGCTGCTGCTACTGCCCAGTCAATGATCAGCTTCAACAGAAAATAAATAATCTAGGCTTAGGTGAGACACCAGAAGTCCTGCCTGACCACAGGGAAGTCTCCTTCTGCTACCTTACGTCCCTTGCTCCAAGCAGGTTTCACACTCCAAGCCCAAAGCTGGCAGAAAAACACTAGACTGAAGCATGCTGCCAAGACTTCCTGCCTGATCTGGGCAAGCTGCTTCATCTCCATCATGCCTCAGACACGGGCACCATGATTTCCTAACTGAGCAGGATGTTCTGAAGTTCAAGCCACCAAAGACTTGGAGATGCTCCAGCTCAACAGTGATGGGAGACGGCAAGTTCTGCAGCATCTGCCAGAGAGAGATCAATGGTCTCCCTCCCCTTGATCCCTCCAGCCATGTGCTAATTGTAGAGTAGAGTAGTGTTACAATAAATAAAATGGAGCATACTAAACCTCCTCCCACCATGGAGCAAGCGCACACACAGGTATGTAAGGACATGGTGGAATCCCAACACCAGCAGCAGACTGCAGAAGTTCAGGCTTTTGACACAACTCAGGAAGAGCTGTTCCTGTCTCTTTTATCATTATAATGTAAGACACAGTTACCAAGCATAGCACTCCTTTGTATAACTAGAACCAACTTATTTGACACACTACCCTGCAGCTAAGAAAACTTCAGTTTGCAGAGAAAACGTCACTGAACAGGCACTACAACCTGGTTCTCCGAACAAACAGCGCCTACAACACTGCTACTTACATAACCCCAATACTGAAGCAACGCACTGGCCTAACAGAACAGGCAATACACAAAGAGGCATTTAACAAGCCCCTACACAAAGACGAAGCCAACTCTTTGCTGTACCAAGGAGAATCACAAAGGATCACAGAACAGGCAGAGTTTACTTACGCCACCAAGCTCTTGACACGCTCCACAGGTAACAAATGGAGTATTTCAGAAGACTCCGCCAAACTAAGAAGAGTACTTACAGCTTGGCAGGCCACAAACAGGCTTCCTGGAGCAGAGAGAGAACAAGAACAGCATGTATATTTACTCAGCTCTCAAATGACTTGTGTTTGTATGGTGCTTGCCCATCTTGGAATGGCTGGAGTCACAGAAATAGGGTAACACATGGATCCCAGAACTGGCGTGTGTATTTTCTAACTATTACCATAACCCATAAAGGAAATGCTCCTCTGGCTATCAAAGTAAGTGCCTACTCCAGCAAGCCAGCATTGAAAGCTGTGAGCAGCTCCCAGTTTGCATCTGTTTCCATCACACCCACATACACAGGGAGCAGAGATCTGGAGCTAAGCACTGTTGCAGACGTCTCTGACAGCTCTATGCTACAAATGGCACTCAGAAATGAAGAAATGCTGCCCAAATTGATATGAATGCAGGAAAATAGAAGCAAAAAAATATACTGATGCTACCACACAGGAGCCTATAAACTTTGGCACTTCTGCAGTGGCACTACCATACAAGATCTTCAAAGCTGTCCCGTGTACTTAAAGGCTGAATATTTGTTAGTGAATGAAAGGTTTTTGCTGAATTTTGTTACAGCAATCCCATCTCCTTCCTAAACCTCTCAGCCTCCTTTAGAGATGGAGAGTTTCCCAGAAGCACAGGAGAGCCAAAGCCCTTCCAGGCGAGAAAGGGGAAGAGCAATTCCTTTCCCCTGACACTCTTAAGTTAGCAAGTAGGCTGTTTAAAAAAATAATAAAAAATACTCTCCTTTGTCTCTTCCCAAGCAGAAGAAACGCTGTTCCTAAACCAGGCAAACTGAAGAAAGTTTTTAAAGGATATAATTTCCTTACATACTGCCAGCTGCCATGGAAAAGAAGGAGAAGTGAGCATTCATTTCCCATTTATTCCTTTGAAAACATCCCTCTATTCCAAGTTGCTTAGCACCCCAGGTGTTTGCCAAATCCTGCTCACCATTAACCTCCACAAGGAGCTCCTCAGAGAGGAAAAGAAACAGCAAGTAATGACAGGATGAAGCTTTCTGCATCTATAGTGTTAAGGGCACAGGTTCCTAAACCGTAATCTGCATACAATTTGGTAGCAGAACCTCTGTGCTGGACAAAGATAGCTGCTCCCACCTCACTGTGGACACAACTATATGATCAATAGGATAAGCCCTTCCATACAGACAGTTACCCCTAAATAGGGGTAACTTGCTGTTGCTCTGTCCCAGTTCGCAAGCCAGCTTCCTTGCACTCCACAGCAACTGCAGAAAAACACCCAGTTCTGGGACTTGCACTTTGCCTCAGGTTACACAGGCCATGCAGGTCAAATAGGGAGCACAGGGCTGCGGTGTGCCTTGCACAGGCAGTGAGAGAAGACTGGAGTCCTAGCAGAAGGTGAAGCAATTGTAGAGATCATGGAGCTGGAAAGAATGGCGGAGGATGAAGAAAGCGTCCAGGAACCCTAGTTTGGGAGGAGGGTGAGGAAAATCAAGCAAAGAATGTAGGATGGGGCAATAGGAGGCAGGACTGTTCGACTAAGGCTGCATTTTTTTCTTTTCTCTTATGGGCAAAGGGAGAAATAGCCTTTTGCACACGCACAGAGCTTGTGCGGAACGGCGACTATGGCCACCAAAGATGAGACCCAAGAAAACAAAGTTTGGGTATTCCTTTTTTAGAAAAAGTACATTGCCACTAAAATAATCACAACAGCATGCAAACAGGATAGAAGAAAGGGTTCAATCCAAAAGGGCCGTGCTCAACAAAGACTAGAGAAGAAAAAGCAACAGAGCCAATTGGCAGATACATTTAGTAATCTTAATAAAGGGATTATAAAGTGAAAAGGCCAGACTCTAGACAAACCCTTTAAAACAAAGGAACAATGAACACTGAACCTGGGGCATTCCAATACTTGCTTACATTTCACACAAGGCCAAATACTTGCAATCCATCTGAGTAACAACTGCCCTGCCCAATGAAAACTAAGTTAAAGCATTAGGGTTTTTTGGCCAGAGAGGGAAGACGAGTCACCACCCATGCCTGGAAGAAAGATGCAGCATTTTAGAACTGGTGCTGTCACTTAGGTCAGATAATGTCCCAGACTTTGCATTACAGGTTTGGAATAGTCTAATCGGAGCTTGTGAATCAGACTCTCCTTCACTCAACTGTTTCAGCCTGGGTCTGGTTTAGATTGATTTCCATGCTCTTTTTTCTCACTTTCTTCTTTCCTTTCCAGTTATCTCCATTCTCCACTTTGCAGAACATCTGCCACCCCATTATTATTATCTACAGTAAATGCAAAATCATTTCTTGGAGGGTGTTTCCCCCCAAGCTTTGCTTTTCTAGTTTTACTTCAGCTGATCAATAAATGTGGGTACAATGCTACTGATACTCATTTTCATGCTTTGTGTCATCAAAAACGGTTTTATATATATTTTTATATATCAACAAAAAGCAAATAAACAGGAAATAACCATAACTGACCTTTGCAGAGGCTTCCTTTGTCAATGGCTGTGAAGAGAGAGTCTATAAAACTTGTCACATGGGGCAGAATGTTTTCTTTGTCCATTGGTCTGTCCAGAATAAATGGGAAGACTTTTACTTCTATGTTACACTAACACCTACACACATATGAAAGCTTTCTTTCACATTCATCTTGCATTATATTACAGATAGCTCACCCCAAGTTTGAAACCAGCAGCAAACCATTTTTGATATTTCCAATTCACAATGTAAGTTGTAGCATTCATTGTACCTTCTTTCCAACTATTCCTTCCATACAAGAACATCATAATTATTGAAAAAATACTGTCTAGTCCTCTAGAGAGGACAGTGCTTAAAACACAGAAACTGAAATGTGTCAAGTAGGCAATCAAGAAACTGATATTCCATTCCTGACTTTACTATTGACTCGTGGTATTTTCACACAGCATTTTTTTCACCTTCTAAGCCCAGCTTCCCCAAACTAGGGTTAGTAATTATTGTCTTTCCCTTAAGTAGACTTCCCTTAAGACTTCTGACAGATAGCAAACTAGACAGTATTACAGAAATACATGACAATGGTATCTTAGAATACCCCTTACCTAATATGTGGCAGCACAACCAAGGCAACCCAAGGCTGTGAAAGGTCAGTGATGTCTTCCTTCTCTGGTAAATGGATTAAAGAGAGTACATGATCCAACACTGGTCCTTCTGCCCTTCCTCCTTGTCTTTTACTTGTTTGTTGCCTTGTATTAGAGCTAAAAATAAACCCAAACTTTTTAGTAACCCACCACTGCATATCAGAGATTGTCCCTTTTCCTCCTGTGATACTCAAAATTGTGTTTGCTACTTCTAGCAAAAAGGACTTGGACAACGCAAGGGATTATTTTCTTTTTAATGTCCTTCACAGCACAAAACGTCATCTAGTCATGCTGAAAAGCACGAACCATGGCCCACAAGAAACGTCAGCTCTTTATTGCAAGTTCAAATAATATTTCTAAAAGGAAAGACACTAGTTCTCAGTTGGGCACCCTCACAAGTAGAATATAAGGCCTCTAGGAGCACCTGATATTTGTCGCTGTGATTACTGTTAATAAACCATGATCACACTGACGTAGACAGACTAATGGATGACAGAAAACAACCAGTGAGGTAAAAGTTTGGGGACTTAAAAGGAATCACATGCTAGGCCTGAATCAACAAGCCCATGTGCAGGCAGAAAGGGTCCATACTGGAACATACAAACAGGAGTACTTCACACCCCATGGACAGCAATCTTTCCATTCTACCCAGGGCTTGCAAGACCACAGTTAGAAGCCTGCATAGGCTCCACCCTTCAAGAAATACAGAAGCTAACAAAAAGACAGCATCAAGAATCATTACAGGTTTAAGAAACAAAATTTATGATATAAACCTCAAGGAACGCTCATTGCAGGGGGCGTTGGACTAGGTGACCTTTAAAGGTCCCTTCCAACCCCAACTATTCTATGATTCTATGAATTAGGATTGTTGGTCTAGAAGAAAGATTTCAGATGTTTCTGATGATCAAAGCCTGTTATTTGTAAAAGCTGGATGCAAGGAATAAGAAATAATCTGCTCTTTATGTTCCCTGCAGATAAGATAAGCAGCAATGGATTTAAACTGCAGTAAATAAAGTTTAGTTCATACACTGAGGACTGAGGGAAAAAAAAAACCCAACAAAAAACCCCCAAAGACCTTTGTAATCACACAGACAAGAAAGTACTGGCACAGACTGCCAGGGTCAGCTTGGGAATCTCCAGAATTGGAGTATTTAATAACAATTTGGTCAGACGTCTTTCAGGACTGGTTCAGGACTTGCTAATTCCATCCTAGGTAGGAGATTGGGTATGCAACTCTTGAGATGTCTCCCAGCCCAAATTTCTACCACTGACATTGCAGGAGCACAAAAAAGTCTCAAGTAGGACCAAGGTCCTCTCAACTATGTACTCCGTACCACTGAAAATCCAGAGAGATGAAGAGACAAAGAAAACAAGGGAAGAAAACCCAATTTAATTCTTTTGACTCAACCTTCTGTTCCATAAACCCTAATACCTCCACTCTATTAAATAAAAATAGGAAAAACCCACGGAGTGGATTACTTTTAAGACAGATAAAACCTTACACAAAAGGCAATACAAGTCACCACACTGCAGATCAAAGTTTGCAGATTAGCTACGGTCATTCTGTGCTTGACAGTGGTTACCCCAAATCTTTCCAAAGAGGCTCCAGGGGAAAAGCAACCACTTCATTGCAACCAAGCTAGCTTTGCAACTCGAAGCAGTCAAGCTGTGCCAGCACAGTGCTGTGTCTGGATTAATTACATGCCCTTTGGCACCCAGCTGTGCTCAATGGTAAGGCACTGCTGCCAAGAAAACTCCCGGACAAGACATATATGTATGCATACAGGGAAGAAAGGGGCACAGACAAGAGGTTAGTAATGATGACAATCTGGACTGCAGCACTCATTACAAAGATTAACTGCCCAAGTATGCAGCATGCATCTTGGTGTAACAAATGCCCATCACATACTTACTGCAACACTTGCTAGTTTTTTTTACATCAGTGATAACCTTCCTAGAGCAGTATCTCTTGTCAAATAATCTCAGACAGAAAAATGGGATCCTACTGTATCACTTGGTTTGCAAATCTGCCAGCAACATTTCTATTTAGACAACTCCAGCAAATACCAGGGGGCAACTTTTATGTAGCTTTGCACTGCCTTCAGGCCTGCAGCCATGTAGACACATCTACATGTGTCTACACATGTCTACAAGTTTGCTGAACTTGAGAAGTCTCACCTGACGGATGATTCAGTGAAAACAAGAGGATACTTTTCAAATGCCATTGAACCAATGGTAGGAGGCTCTGCTTTCACCAGAATGAGTTTAGCCAGAATTGCCATCGCCTCATCCTTTGTGATAGCATCTGTGCCAGAGAAGCAATGCTCAATGTACTCCAGAAAGCATGGAAGAAAATGCTGAAAGGGAGCAGGGGAAAAAAAAAAAAAAAAGAATAAAGTCAAGGATTGGCAAGTCTCTTTAACCATGATCAAATCCACAAAAATCCACACAACACCATCCACAGAGGAATCCAAATATTCAAAAACGAGCCAGCAAAACACCAGACTTATCAGTCCTGGTGCCCCAAGTCACCAGCACACAGACATCCTCTTACCCCAGCAGGAACAGTGATCTGATGTAAAAACTCAGTTTGCCCCAAATCTAGTCTCATAAGGACATTCCAGATCCCTGATTTTACTTTCACCTCCCACTCCATTTAATTAATTCGATTCCTCCCAGACCACCAGTTCCAGGCCTGACCTATCAGACATTACTATTCTTCATTTCCCCTTACTTTCTCCAGAACTCCTTCTCTTCATCCCATAACAAGCCCACCCCTTTAATTCCTAACAGACAGGCTTCTTTTTGTGAGCACAGACACCTGTCACCTTCTACAACCCTGAGCACCATTACCAAGCTTCAACACAATGGCATAAGTAACCTCTTTCATTCCTACCAGATCATGACATAAGTTGAAATAAACATCATGTCAATACACAAAAATGCTTCAGCACAGAAGGCAGGGAAATATACTATGGATTTCACAGTTGCTCCCTTTGGCAACAAAAATAAACAAAATGCACAAAAGCTTCCACCTACCCTCTCAAATTGCTTCATTGTGAACATCGCTTCAGAGAAGTCCAAAAGAAAGCGCTGTTCAAACCCACTTGCAAATACCTGCAAGATGCAAATGAAAGGTTGACAGGAACACATTAACAAGAGACATTTCATAGTCAATTCTCCATTATCCATAGGACTTTTTTTTTTTTTCCGGTTTATGAATCAACCATGCTTTGAACTCTGAGACACCCAGCCTGGCTCTCTCTTCACGGCTAGCCGGGCTTGTTAGTTCAGGCACACACAGCAATATTCTTTCCAGTGACAATTCAGGTACAGAAAATCACAGCCCTTTTTAACAAACCCTGCTGACACAGTCCTTCATAAAAAACCCTGCTGGATCCCAGCTGGCTCTGTGCAAAGACAGCTTAGATATCTCTTTAGTGTGATGTGGAAAATGTAAGCCAAAAATTCTAGGACTGCAGCACAGACACACCAACTGGTAGGAAAAAGCTTAGGCCCAAAGGATCTTTCAACTTGGCATTTTTCCTGTGTAGCAGGTTGCAGAAAGTTTACCGCTTCATGGGCAGAGAGAACCTCTGTGCTTCTGAAGGACCCAAGATAGGAACAGTCCTTTGAGATAGCAAGGATCAGCGCTCCTCAACGCCGAGATGTGCAACATAGAAATACGTACCCAGATCTCCTTTCCCCAGACCCTTCAGAAGACAAGGACAGCCTTAAGCCTCCTCCAGTTTAACAGGAGCCCACACAAATATCCTCAAACGTTTGAAGGACCATGTCTCCTGAGCAAAACTGGGCTCATGACACAGGCAGAACCAATCTTACTTCAACACAAGCCAACACTGAAGACCAGATGAAATTTGATCTTTTTTTTTAAACGATTGCAACAGCCTTGTTTTCCCATTGTATATCACATGACATCTTTACTTTCAATTTTTTTTTTGTTTTTTGTTTTTTGTTTTACACAAGCACCGTACAACTATGGTCCACACTGTAAACTGCAAAATAACTGCAATGGGAAAACGGAAGAATTAGACTCTATAGCAGCATCTCCTATTAATCTTTGCAACAGTGCATTTGATAAGAATGTACGCAGCTAATCCTGTCAATGAGCAATAGTAGTACTGAAATATGCCTATCCCTGTGCTTTCTAAATCAAACTGCACTTGCCTGAACCTTGTTCACAAGGTCAAGCCATGCTGACTAAATGTTTGGCAGCTTAGTGAAAAATGTACTTTTTTTCATTAAGTCCAACTCACTGACCTGCTTTATAATCTACAGCATAACATGTCCCTTCTCTGTTCTCCCTCCCTTCTCTACAGAGGCTGTAGGTGTTTGAATCAGAGCATGGTTTTCATTGCAAAGATGTCTGCCACAATGGTATTGCTACACTGAAAGTCTGTGTGAGACAGTCAAGAAGTCCCAAGACCACAGCAGACATTATTTAAGGCACTGGGCAGCTTCTCCATTATCAGTGCAAAAAGGCTAAAGGGAACCCTATAGTCTATTTCCTAGCCTGAAATGGAATGTCCTGAAATCAGCCTGCTCTAGGGAACTTGAATTCTGGGATTTCTGCTATAAGCTACAGTCTTTGTTACCTTCTCAATAGCTTCTTTGGTCAAAGAATCAGGCAAGAAAACATTCTCAGCCAACAGGAATGCAGAAATGGTGTTCAGCAGGGTTTTGCAGCAAGATGACGAGAGATCTGGTGTTTGCAACATTTTTATTAAAATCTGAAATGAAAGAGGGAGAACTGATGTTTGTCTATGAAGATAATGGTTGTCTGGTCTGAATGATCTGAACAGTCTCTGGAGCAGGAGGGCATGGCGTTCTAAGCTTCAGCCCACAGAAACGAATCCTAATAATTCTGTAAAGTTTGAAGGCACTAAACCTACATTTGAACCCAAGACAGTCAAACGTATGTGAATCTGGTAGAACTGCTCTACCATTGATATGGGGGGTCCAGGTGTCCTCCACAGTGGCGGGAACTACAGCTCAGCATGGTCTCTAGCAGCAGCAGCCTGCTTTTTCCCTTGCTCATTTAAAGGAGGACTACACCAGCATTACAGTACAGAGGTAAATTCTCATGGGATCAGAGAGGTAGGAATACTCACTATAAATGTCTCTGTTCACTCAACTGATGCATCAGAAATGTGTACGAGTGCTTGAGCTGACCACACCTCTTCTGTATTCAATTGACACTTCTCTGGCACATCAGCCGAAGTGATGGTCTGACCTACCTGACAGACATCTTCAGGCAGTGAGATTTTGGATCCATTTGCATGTTCCACTAGGATCAGATACGCTTGCAGAATCCTTTCCATCTGCTCTGAAGCTATACAGCAGTTGGCCTTAGTTATTTTCCTCTGCAAGACTAAGAGTGATTCCTGTTTAAATAAAAAAAGAAAGTAAAATGTTTCAGAGAAATGACCAGACCCTGTTTCACTTACTGCTATTTGAAAGGCATTCTAAAGAATCAACATCTTATCTGCCTGACAAACTATTGTTGACTCTCTCATTCACGCTCAACAACTAAACCTTGCAGAAACACTATGCGATGCCCATTATGTAAAAACCCACATCCCAGATTCCTTGGACAGAAACACAAATACCTCCCAATATAAGGGTCTTCTGCAAGGCCAGCACATGACTTACAAAATAGGAAAGAGGAAGAGAAAGAAATACTTGGCCCCAGACCCACAATGGTATGGAAGCGCCCAGCTTCCACTGGAATTATCAGAACTTAAGTACTTTTACACTTTATGCATCATTATGCTAATGTGGGTGCTGAAACGTTAACTCATATCATCTACATTATACAGATAATAGAGCTGCTCTGGATCACTCCCATTACTGTCCCTTTCTGTCCAGGGAATATAAACTCCCACTGAACCCAATTTAGAGAGCTATCATAGACTACGTGAATATTTCCTTCTGAGCAAGATACCCCCATGCACCCACCAGTTCCCAGGGTAAAAAACCAAGCCTCATTAAAAATAAAAGGAGTTATGTCACCAATGTCCAAGATTTCATCACAACTGCAGATGCCAAGTGACTTGGATTCCAAGGATACAAAACATCCAGTGGCAAACCATTCTGTAGCTAATGACACTTAGGCAATAACTGCCATCATACTGGGTGAGGTAGAAGAAACAGGATGGGATTTTCTAGGAAACTATGGATAGTCACAGGGTGGCAGTTCCAAGAAGGAGCAAATAGGGCTATTTATCTATCCTGGAAGAACTACCCTAAAGTTCATGTGTATCATTTCCTCCAGTTTTCCATTTCACCCTTCTAATGAGCACAACTGACACAGCTGCCAGTTGCAAGAGGTTTTGATCCCCCTTAGCAAATCCCAATTGCTAGTAAAAACATCTAAATGTTGAGCAGGTAAGTAAAAAACACTTGCCAGGCCCTTGCTCATCATTCTATACCACCTTGACACAACACAGCACAGCCCACAGCACTCAGCCGTGCTCCCTCAAAACTCAGAGTGTAACCACCAAGCAGCAACAAGGGAACACTTAGACTGAAAACACTGTGACTTTCAGTACTTGGCTCTCAGGCTTAAGCTTGGCTCTCCAGGTTCAGCCCAGGTCTGCTGTAAAGAGAGCTTCAGGGCAAAAAGCCTCCCCTTGTCTACTGCTAAGCAGTTTTGGAACCTTCAATATACCTAGTTTAGCAACATAAAACAAGTCCTAGCATTCCCACTCCAGCAAGGGGCCTGTGAAGTCTGTCTCTGTAAAGGCAGATCCTACAAAACGTCCTTGCCCATACATGGGACGGAGCTCCAAGTCTTGCACTCTCACTCACAGCACAGCCACCAAGGTTATTCTGAACTTCCAAAAGAAGGGTGGGATTTTTCCCATGCACATGACCCTGTACTTTATGTTTCCAAAGCAGGAAAAAAGAATTCTGGTCCAATACGACAAAAACACTTTTCTTGGTAAATACACAGAGCTTTTTTCAGTCTCTCATGAATAAAAAAAAAAATAAATAAAAGAATCAGTATACCTCCAGGCACTTGAAGACAATGTCAAAATGCTCCTTATGGATATGGAGTGCAGCTGACCTGATCATCTGCACAAAGGCTTCTCCTACAGTTACCCACGGTAGTTCAATTTCTTCTTCAGTAATAGGTCCCAGCTTTAACAGAATTAACTTAATAGCCTGCACAGGAAAAGAGAACATCATGTCCTTATACTTAGAAAATAAATGTAGCAATCCTAAAATTAGTTAGTGCAATACACTGCTAAAATATTCCAGTGATCGTGACTCTTTCTAAAATTACAGGCTATCACTTAAAATGTAAAATATCAACAAGCATTACTATTTTAATATATAGGAATATTGCATAGGAATTACTAAAAACAACCTTCCCATCTCAAAGAATATTCTTAGAAGGCTTTCAGATCTTATTAAGTAACGAACAGCATGCTTATCATCAAGGATCCACAGAGGTGAACAAGACAACACTCAATGGTTTCACCGAGCACTGCCTAAAGCTCCATTACAGCAACGTTTAAACCAGCAATCTTTTCTTGTCTTTACCGTCTCTGCACAAGAGTGGAACATATTTCGAACACCCTTGCACATCTCAAAAAATAGCTGTCCTACACCTTCCGCCTTCTTGGGGTGCTCCTCCAGGTCACGGAGCATTAAATTGAAGATTGCATTTTTATCAGAGACCTACAAAACATAAGGAGAAAAAGAAAAGTTATCTTCTATGTATCTATCTCTGAAGAGCTGCCAGATGGATAGAGGCAATTAAATGGCTCCACAGCACCATGTTACTGTCCTAGTCCTGCCTTCCCACAACAGTTCAAACTCATTATTTCTGCAACCACACAAGGAAATTGAAAAGAGAAAAACGATCAGCTATTCAGTCACTACAGCACCCCCACTCAAGAAGTACACAAGTCTAGTGAGGTAACTGCAGCTGAAATATGTGATTTTGATTACTATGATTTTAGAGTTAAACGTGTGCCTAACGTGTGCACCATTAAACTAGTCCCATCTGAAACACAAAGGTTGCTGCACTGGTGTCGAAAGATGTGTATCAGCTGACCACAGAATCCAGTCATCCATAACTATAACCACACTTGGGAATACTGCAAGACCTTATGGCCCAAGATTGTAAAACCCTCCATTTCTGAGGATTTGACTTGAAGTTCAGCAATTTCTGAGAACAACCAATCAAACAAATGTGCTTTATTAAGGTCTCTTGACTTAGGAATCCTGGCTTTTGTATATTTTGACTAAATAAAAACCAACAACTACCACTCCCTTTCCTTACTCCACGAAAGGCTGCTGTCTGATCTTGACTGATCTGCCTGGGAACGTTATATACTCTGATTTTCAAGAGTGCAAAAAGGTTGTCTCAAGAATATCAGTTCTACAAAGATCTTAAAGCATTAGTGAAAAAGCCAGTAAGGAAACGTGCATTTATAAGTGAAAGCCTCCCTTTTGAAAGGTTACCTTACCATTCCTAGTCATTTTAGATAAACCAACCACAGACATTTTGTTAAACTGCTCTTAAAACAGAGTGCTAAGGCCTCTATTTGCCACTGCTGATATGAAGTGCATGCCATTCTCAGTAAAACAGTCACTAAAAATGACAACTCAGGACACGCTGAATGCCAGTTCAGGCCTCATTAACCCTTCTTTGGAGAAAACCTAGTATTACACGTTGCATCCAAGAGCCACCACAGAATGGAGATAGTGTCAAACACCTCACTTACCTTTCTCATTAGAAAGACAAAACTTTCGGCAGCAAAGTTTCTGATGTGAAGTTTGTGGTGACCCAGCAGGGTGCTGTACATGCTAGAAAGACAAAAAATAATCCACTGTTAAAGGCAATGCAAGAATTTCCACCAATTGGTTTTAAAACTTATGCTTTCAGTTTGCACTGCCACTTTTTACAAACACTAAGAATCTGTCCTCCTAGAGGGGGCAAGCACCTTCCTCAACTCGATTCCTTCCCACTGCCCGTGGATAAAGAACAGAGTTTTGCAAAGGTCAAATGACAATGCCAGGCAAATCAAGCCACATTCAGAAATACCTCTAAAATCTCTGGATCCACACAGATTCAACTGCAGCATCAAGATTTTCAATATATATTACCAGTAGCAGTAAGTGAAACCAAAATTGATTTGATAAACCAGATTTGTTTTTCAGTTAAGCTAACAGGCTCTCCTGTGCACTTAAAAGTTTCTAAAGATACAATTTGCAGGGGCGATAAATATTTGCAGTTCTCTGGTAAGCCTCAGTAACAGTTGCAGGTGGCTCAGCACATGTTCAGTGCAGAGCAAGTGGTGCCTCAAATTCACAGTCAAGCAGATGTTTTTTCAATATGCCCAACAGCTTTTGCTGGGTTGAGGAGGAAATCTGTAACCCCTCTTTTGCGTCATCTGTTCCAAATTGAAATTGGGAGGAACCAACATGGACCCACTGGCTACGACAAAAAGAAGAGCCCTGCTACCACAGCGATGTAAGATTGAACAATCATACTGGGTCAGGCTACAGGTCCATCCAGCCCAGTATTCAGCCTACAGCAGCAGCCAGAAACAGAGCCTGGGAAAGGTTTAAAAACAGGGCAAACACATGTAAAATCAGCCTTTAACCACCTGCAGCTCAGGGACTCCCCAAGCCAGAAGTGCCCCCTGTGCATTTGTTAACTCCCTCCAACTTGGCCAGTTTCCCTTTGAATCTATGCCAACCTTCCACATCCACAGCATCCTACAGCAAGGAGTTTCAAAGCATACACAACGGTGCACACCTCATCCGCTCCCTCACTAAACAGACAGGAAGAAGGGAAAAACATAAAGGGGAAAACACTGGGAAAGTAACAACTAAAGACTCAAAGGAATCCATTCAATGTCCTAAGTCTAGGTGTTTACAACTGGGAAAGACAGACATGATACAACTATGACTGAGGTACTTGACAGACACTCAAGAGACCTGTGTTGAATTTAGACTGGTCACAGGTTTCCAAGACGACTCTGAGAATCCAGTGTCTTTCTGAGCTTAGTCTTCCCAGCTGACATGGATGCTTCCTCTCCTACCCCCACAGAAGAAAAGGGGACTGAAGGCCCAAATCTGCAGCACAACCCACATGCCCCCTCCAATACAGTGGCCCATGAAAGTCAGTAGGATCTCAAAGAAGCTGCAAAGTAACAAGCTTCCGAGTCTCTCAGAAAGCAGGGAAAGCATGCTAACAAGTATACTGAAGCAGTAAGCCATGTGTTCCTGGGGTATTTACATTTCTAGAGCATCTAATAACTGCTGATCAAGACAGACATTAAACACTCCTTTTACCTGTATATTTTGTGTATGTCCTTCACCATTAATCTCCACAAGTATTTGTAGAGGTAGGAAAGAGACGTAAAAGCCCATTCCAGCAGCTCTGTGTCCTGTGTATCCAGTAACTTGGTGATGGCCAGGAAAAAGTCATGAAAGTGAGGATAGAAATCAGTCTGAAGATCTCGAGCCAGCTGCACCACTAAACTGTGTTTCACAAAATACATCTGTGTTAGTTCATTTCAAAAACAAACCAATAAAAACCTAGCCAAACACTGCATAATCCAGCACAGTCTCTTTGGAAAGAAAGACAGCATTACCTTTACTTCTTGCTTTTATTTAAGTATCACCTATTAGGCAGCTGTGGATAGCAAGAATCTTAAGATTTTTAAAAAAATCATGTAGATAGTAAACAAAAAGACATAAATGATTAACACCAAACAAAGCACATTGATATTCTGTCTGACACTCGGTAAGCACTCAGGCTAATTTGCTTGCCTTGTCACAGTTTTTGGGGTTTTTTGGGGTTTTTTTTTTTGNCGGTAAGCACTCAGGCTAATTTGCTTGCCTTGTCACAGTTTTTGGGGTTTTTTGGGTTTTTTTTTTTTTGAGACTTAGAACCATAAAGGTTTATCAGGGAAATACAACCACTCTGGGCATCACATTGATCTATCTTTCTCAGGTACAATAAAGGAAAAGAACACTCACAACAGGACTCGTGCTTACCTGTAATACCGTCAAGGCTTCTGACTACATTTTGTCATCATATACTTACTCTAATAGGGGCTGATAAGCAAGACTCCCTTCGACTTGCAAATGCGTCTTCAAGCTCTGCACAATGGCATTCTGGTAGTAGACCAGCTGGTTGAAGGACTGGCATTTGTTGACCACTTCATTGTAGAATTGAACTGTTCAAGGCACAAAAGAGAAACCCTGAAAACTAATCCAGCTCCTGGTAAACATGTAGGATGTTAAAGAATAACAGCTCTCCAGAGCCCAATCCAAAAATCAGTCAACAGAAAACCTCCCATTGGGCTCTGGATGCAGAAGACACATATTCTAACAGTTTAAGGAAAGCAGGAAACGTGAATAAAAATGACGTACTAAAATGCTGAGTGAGGTTCAGTTCCTTCCATTTCCGTAGTCCTTCAGAAAAGTAGGTTTCAACTTCCTGTGAAAACAAAGATAAAATAATAGCTACTGACCCTGATGAATGTAGCCTGCAAAGATGAGAGGTTCAAATGAAGAAAACTATCAAATGCCTTGAATATTTAAAAAATATTTCAAGAAATGTTGATGACTTCACTTCCAAAGGTGCTATGGATTTTCCCTGAAAATATGACTTTTCTTTCTACATTCAAAACACATTTGAAAATATTTTCTGGTGACAGGACTTGTTTATGTAATTGCTTTTTAGACCTCTCTTGACTGGCCTTAGATGCTGAGCCATAGCGCACCCAGCACAAATGCTTTGGTATTTCTTTTGGCACTCTCACAGCTACTGAGTGGGAAGTTCAGAAGAACAATCCAACAGGCCAGGAGACAATAACCTGCAAAGCACTATATTCACAATGATGACCTATAGGACACATATAGGTGATCCTTCTTTATGATCTATAAAGACACATGCACACACTTTATATACGTGCTGCGAGTACTGCAACTGCTTAGCATCCATGAATTTTCGCAGGTCTGGACTTAGGACTGCTGACTGCCACAGCAGCATCTCCCATACTCAGAAACACCCACAGGCCCACCAGCCACGTGGAAGCCATCAGGGTGACACTGTCAAGGGTCACTGTGGCAATACTGTGAGGCAGGTCAAAAAGTAAAGGGGAACACAGCACGAAACGAGGCTGCAGGAAAGGCAACTTTCCCAGAAGCTTCTTTCCAATTTCCAGTTTTTGTAAGGGAATCTTTCATGGAGCGCATCTACTTGTGATTTCAGAAAATGACCACAATTGCTGTTCTCACCTCAGCGTAGCTTCCAGTTCTGTCAATCCGATGAATAATATCGATATTAACATTGCTTAAGCGCTCCGAAAAAGTAAGAAACTGTAAAACAAAAGGATATACACGTTTCTTGCTCAGTTCTGAGAACTGAGTCCCCCTCTAAGTCCTTCTAAGTCCCCCTCAGCTGCACACCCACTGCAAACAGGAACCCCACTGCTAACCGTGGGCTGCCAGACAGTATGTAGCAACCTGTAAAGAATCATACCAAAATTTTAAGCCAGAAAAATGTTTAAGATGCCCAGGAGCAGGACCGACCCTCTCCCCCGGTGCTCTGCACAACCAAGGCTCGCAGCCCACACACACCTCTCCACAACACGGTGAGAAAGCCGCAGAGAAATCCACCCGCGTTCCAATAAAACGGCCCGGCTCTCGCTTTTCCAGAAGCAGCGCCTTGGCTAACAGCCCCCACTGGATGTTATTTTTTTATATTAAACTACGCTGGTTTTCTACACGAAGGCTGCGGTGTGCCTGCGGCCTGACAGGGAGGGCGATTCTGCCCACGGAGCGCCGGGGAAAGGGGGCGAAGCCGCCCTCGGGCGCGGGCGGCTGGGCCCCCCGCCGCCATGCCGCACCACCCGCCCTCAGGCCTCCCCCCCCCAGCACCGCTGCGGCAGCCGGACGCCACCATTAAACCGACACCCGACGACAGAAAACTGAAGACCCTTCCCTTCCCCCGGCCACCAGCCGCGGGGAGGCGGGGCGGGCGCTCACCCGGTGCGTGTTCCCCGACTTGTGGGCTGAGGGCTTGCTCTTCATGGCGGCGGTGGCCGGGAAGGGAGGGAGGGAGAAGCCCCGGGAACCCCCGGCGCAGCGTAACCCCACACCGGCATCAACACGTGCGGCCCTACGCGCCGGACGCCGCCATGCTGGCCGCGGGCTGCCGGGAGGAGGAGGCGGGTCCGCCGGCGGAAGGGGCGGGCGGCGGCTGCCGGTGCCGGGAGGTCTCTGCTGGGAGGGAACCGGAGTCGGGGTGTGGGGACGGGGGAGATCGACACCTGCCCCCATCTTATCTTGGCGGTGAGCGGCGTTTCGTTGAGGACGCAGGGCAGAGCAGCCCACCGCCGCCCCCGTCTGCGGTGTAGCGCGGAGGGCTTGGGGCACCCCGGTAGCGGAGGGAGGCCCCGGCGGTGCCTGAGGAAGAGAAACCGGTACCGGGGAGGAGAGGTTGTGTGGGGGAGCGCAGCCCTCAGCGCCGCGGTGGTGGCGCGGCCCGGAACGGCCACAGCCCAGCGCCGGGGATAGTGCGGGCCTTTGTCCGGACCTCAAAAAAAAAAAACAAACCCAAACCCCTCATCCCGGACAACGTACGTGCAAACTAAATCCTCGCACAAGAGCAAATGATTGGTATTAAGCGAGATATACTAATATGGTCAGTATTAGAAGCAGCGTGGCCAGCAAGTGGAGGGAAGTGGTTCTCCCCCTCTTCTCTGGTCTTGCGAGTCCCCACCTGCGGTACTGTGTCTGCTCTGGGGACCCCAACATTAAAAGGACACGGACCTATTGGAGCGAGTGCAGAGGAGGCCATGAAGATGATCAGAGGGCTGGAGCGCCTCTCCTATGAAGACAGGCTGAGAGAGTTGGGGTTGTTCAGCCTGGAGAAGAGAAGGCTCCAGGGAGACCTCGTTGCAGTGTTCCAGTACCTAAAGGGGGCCCACAGGAAGGATGGGGAGGGACTCTATCAGGGAGTGTAGTGATAGGAGGAGGGGTAACAGTTTTAAACTGGAAGAGGGTAGATTTAGATTAGATATTAGGAAGAAATTCTTTACTGTGAGGGTGGTGAGGCACTGGAACAGGTTGCCCACAGAAGCTGAGGATGCCCCATCCCTGGAAGTGCTCAAGGCCAGGTTGGATGGGGCTTTGAGCAACCTGGTCTAGTGGAAGGTGCCCCTGCCCATGGCAGGGGGTTGGAACTAGATGATCTTTAAGGTCCCTTCCAACTCTAACCATGCTATGATTTGATGAGTACAGACTGCTCGCCACTTGCTGTGGCCCTCATAGCAGTACCAGGGCCTGCCTGTGGGGGCAATTGTGGGAGGTGGAGAACATGGGCTGGGCAGACAGGAGGTGAATAGAAACTGGATGAAGCTTCCGTTTGGGCAGGTGCAGTACAAGCAGTCCAGAACCACACAACCATTTTGGGTTGCAGGTTACAGGGCTTGGGATTTTGTCCCTCCCTGGCCTGCCTGTTGTGCCCATCACAGGCAGCTCAAGGCTGCTCTCAGAAACCAGACTTGCAGGTTGCTCAGACAGCAAGACACGAGGTTGGATTTGAGTACGGCTGAAGTTCACTATTAGGAGCACGTAGGGACCCACAACTTTGAACAGACCCAACAGGTTAAACGCTGCCAGGTGCATCCAGAAAAGCTGCCCACGGGCAGGCAATAAGCCATTAACACGATAGCCATCTGGACAGGCAGGGGAGCGTGCTTGCTCCAGCGCCTGTGAAGTCAGAGAGCTACAGAGACAGCTGTTGGCTTTAAAGCTTGCTCCTCTGCTGCTGGAATAGAAAGGACTTCTGGCATTTGCATTAAGTGGGAAGAGAATGCTTAATTTAGGCTCTTGAGTTCGAAAAGGTTGGCTTAAGTGTTTTCAAGCCCAAATATCTCCATGAGAAAGTGCACCTAAAAGCATGTGGAGAGGTCTAGAGCCACAAAAGAGCTTGGGCACCAACATGCAACTGTTTAAGAGCACAAATACCTCTCCAGACATAGTAAATTAACCTAATATGTCTCCTACATATTGTGAAATTGTGAAAAACAAGATCTTTTTTCTGTTATGAATAGCATCTTGTAGAACTGCCTGGGATGCACACGCTCCAAGAATCATCCAAGGGAATGAGTGAAATCTAATATTCATGGAAAGCAACGGAGAGAAGAGCTCAGGTGTGCTCTGCCTGTTGCAGAAGAGGAGTCACCAGCAAAAATAAAAGCCATTAGAGGAAGTTTTTAAAAGGTTATGAATGCTTCTCTATGTTTGTAAGCTGGCAACTTCTCAGAAGAATGAGGCAGGCTAGACTTGCAGCTGCTGTTGTTCATGAGAGCTTCTGCCCACAAGAAGTACTGATGGACTGCATTTCAGCCAACACTGAATAAAGCACTTGGAGATCATCTGTGTAAGCCTCAGGGTCGTAACTCAGGTATTGATACCTGTATGGCCATGACAGTAGGTCTGGCACTTCAGCTGGGAAAGTTCAGTGACCCAGAAGGTCACTTCCCCACTTCTGTACGAGTTACAACTATGTTAACAATATCCTTTCTACATATACTCCTCTCTGACTGCAATGCCTCGGGTCTTATTCTTTTACTTTTCCAGGAAGAGATGCGGCTCTCCCATCTCTGGGCAGGCCCCAGCTCCAACACCCTGTGATTATCTGGTGGGCCCAGCTGTCAGCAAATCTTCTTCAGAAATCCATGCTAACGGCAAGCAGATGGCCTTCTGAAGACTGATGGCTTATTGGTAGTAATACCTGTAGAGGCACGTAGAGGAAACCATTGTAAAACAGCACATGCATGTCAATCAAAGTAGTCGCCTATGCAGATCTGACTTCAAATATTTGCTGTGGGCTACAACCACCAATCCCTGACAATAATCCATCAGCACTTCTGGGGCAGGTCTAAGATTCCTACGTCTTCTCTGTTCCTCGGCTTTTTAGTCCTGCTGTCCAAAATCTATTTGCTGGACTCGGCAAGATCCAGAGCCACTCTATATAGAAGCAAAGCAGGCTTGTCCTCTGGAAATGTGTCTTACCTTGAGTCAGTGTTTTGTTTGGGTTTTTTGTTTTCTTTGGGGTTTTTGTTTGTTTGGTTTTGGTTTTGTGATTTTTGGGTTTGTTTGTTTGTTTTTTAAATAAGCACTGTCAATTTAGCCTAATAATAGTAATTTGGGTAAAATACCTCAGTATTTATCCCAGGATGGTCTCACAGGGCAGAATTAATCTCGCATAACCTGCCATGGTTACAATGTATATGTCTACCTTTGAGTAGTCACTTCAGGCTCTTTTTATATTCACTGCAGATCTGGGCACATTCTTGTACTTTAAATATCTGTGTTAGAATAAAATGAATTGTGACTTAGAATCGGTGGTCTCAGAGAGTCTGGATGACCCCATTATATGTGCCTATCTGCAACTGACCCTGTGAATGCCCCCATGACATGGCTCAATAGCTACATAGATACACAATATTCAAATTGTTGTAGAGTTGTCCCACTTCCATCACATTTTTATGTGTATTAATCACAAGCACAACACATACTCCTGAAACCTGTATGACACTGAGTTTCTAACCTAAAGGACATGCTATCTGTTACAAGCCAATGAACAGCCAGGACAGCTTATTTTTAACCTCAGGATATTGTAGATTGCATAATTGCACAGGTGTAAGATCAAATTTTCATTTTTTTCTACTATATTCATATGGGAATGGTAGAGATGTGCCAGGAAAGGAGTTCGCATAGGGAATTTACTTATGAGAAGATCTTCTTTTTCAAAATTAAATATAACAGGCAAATGGAGTAACAGAAACACCTGTGAATTTAGCCAAACAATTTCCAAGCTTGGGTGCCAAAAGGTAGGTTCCTCTATCAGTATTAAAGACACTAAATAAGTAACTGGAGTCTTGAAGTGGTGAAAGTTACCTGCCTTGGTTGTGAACCCAGAAGTCCTTCTCTTTGCCAGTCTCAAGTCACCACAAAGAACAACCTGGAGTGCACGGGCTGGGTGCGTGTGGCTGGAAAACTGCTGCATCACAGGAGCTCTCCAAAATCCTCATCAAGGGTTCTGTTTTACCTCAAACCAGGACAATGAAGAAGCTGGCATGAGTTTGAAGGCAGGTTATACAAGTGCATCATGTCTTTGGTGTACTCTTTCAAATGAAGCAAACATATTTTTTTTATTATTATTTTTTTGGAAAGGAGGAAGAGCCTTTTGAAATACAATGACATATTTTCACTGCCAGTTTCCTCCTCAGCTTCTCGCCAGCATTTTGCAGTGCCTTGCAGGAGAAAACCCCACAAGATTTCATAGGAAGTTGTCAAGAGCACTTGCATTTTCAAAAACAAAGCAGACAAGATACTGGAATCCTGTTCTGCAAACTGCTGGAACTGTTTGGCCACATTTTTTCTAATATGCCTGAAGCACAGAGATTCTGCAAATAATGCAACTCCAGGTCAATGCTAGCTGAATCCTGGGGAGAATTTCACCTACTTTTAGGTTTGCAGATCAGAGAGGGGTTTGGACAAGGAGCTGGAATATAGATCCCAGATTTCTGCAGCTATTTGAGCAGAGGGGTGAGCATTCGTGCCTGAAATATCCTGAACGTAGGGACTTCCCTCACAAAAAGGGGCACTGGCAACCTGATTCAGCCTATTGAGGCATCTCAGCCAGTGGCTCCTCTATTGCAAGTCAGGGTCCTGCTGCAGAGCCAGAACAGGTGGGCTGTACTAGCTTCATCTCTGAAAGTAAACTGAGTGGTGCCAGAGCACAGGGATCATCCATACCAATTAATCATCAACACAATTCCTGGCACAATTTTGGTTCATGCCAACTAGTACTATTCCAAGATTTCTGCCCAGTAGGAAGCCACACCTTGTTGGTTGGTTG
>VUYV01000041.1:366542-640346 GCA_008711295.1 Anarhynchus alexandrinus
TTTTTTTTTTTTTTTTTTTTTTTTTCCTGAGACAGAGAAGAAGTTTTAGAGTTTAATTTGTGTTGGAAACAAAAAGGGTCTGATTTCTGCATAGACAGCATTTATACAGATGGCCCTGAGACAGGAAGGGATTTCAGTGGTGACCGCTGCTGCTGTTCTTCATCCCATTTCTCTGCCACAGCGGTAGCAGCAGAACTGGCTTCAGCGTTCTCGAAAGCAACAGCAACAGAGGCAGCATGAGGAGGACCCACAGAGGGAGCAGGGGGTGTGGAAAGGAAAATGAAGAGGGAGGATGGAGTCTTGTCCCCCAAAAGGGATGTGAAATCTCTCCTGCATTTCACCCTCACCACTAGGGCAAGGGGCATTTGGCTTTGACAGACACCATCTGGATTTCAGGCTGTCTGTCAGCTGTCTGGGACTACTAAACATCTGATTACAGTCTAACTCAGATGTCTGACAACTGTCCCAAAACCTGACTGTTTGGTGTGTCCAGGAACAAAGCGTAAGGCCTTTAGCAGTGAATCTGAAGCTACGCTCCCAAATCTCTCCTTCCACCACACCCCAAATCCCTCTTGTTTGTTTGGAAGCTTGAAGTGACAGTGTAAGATGATGAATTGGGGCTAAGGGATCACAACTATAAGTTTTAAGGTAAAGTTAAACCTTCCAAAAAAGGCAAGATGGAAAATGGTAAAAATCTCTTAGAAACAGGTGCTCACAAGGGAATGCTTCCCTTAAAATCATTGCTGTCTCCCATATACAATTTCCTTTCTCTTTTTTGTCCTCTCTTGCTCTGTCTTTATTGGTCCCTTTATCTGTAAAAGGCCACCGAGGAAATACTAAATCAATAATCCAAGACAGCAATTTCTCACAGTGATGCTGAGAAGTTATCTGTGAGTAGAAAACACAAAATCATAGAAAGATGGGGTCAAGGATATTTCCTTTCTCAAATAGTATCTGTCTTCAAACTTGCAAAGTCAGTTGTGCCTGACATTCAGGGGTAAATAAGGTCAGGCTCAGCATTTCGTTACTGAAAGGAATGAGATGTTCCTGCCATTGAATAGAAAGTAACATACAAAGCAATTGATACTATTCTTCACGTCTCTGCATCCATCTTATTCATACAAGATATATCCAAAATTTAGGTATGTACATTTGAGGTTTTGGCTAATTACTTTACTTTTTTTTTTTTTTTTTTTTTCTTTTTTTTTTTTTTTTTTTTTATTTTACTTTTTTTTTTTTTCTTATTTGAAGCTCGAGCTGTCCTAATATTCATGCAGCTCTAACTTTGCTCTCAGGTTCCAAAAGAGACAATACCTCAGTTAACCATTCCCGGACTCATAGATCCAAGAGACATAGTGTACAAAAGCTGAAACTGTCAAGAAGATGCCTAATGATTTCAGCACTGCAGAGCCCTTTGGGGAAAAAACATTTAAACTCATATATACCCTTAAGCTGAGACTGTTAAGAAGCAGTCTAATTTTGGTGTTACTGCTTGATGAAATATTTGTGGGTAGCTTAGAAAAATGGAAGAACTTATACAACATCAAGAGAAAAGGCAGCCCTTCTTGCCACTTCCACTGTGTCATCGGCTGTTGGTAGTGGCTGCTAAATCATAGATGTTCATGAGAAAGTTCCAGCATTGATCTATGTAAACCAGAAAAAAAAAACCCCCATGACTAGATTCTTTGGTTGGTTTCCAAAACTCTGTGTTAGCTGAAAAAGTCATACTACAGTAGGACTTTTAGGGACACCTCAGATATGTATTCTTAACTCCTAGCACTCCAAGTTTCTGCTAGTCGATGAGTCCCTGTCTGTGATAAACACCTTACAAAGAGATACAACTGCACTTTGCTTGGAAAACAATTCTGTCTGGAGGAAGACATGCAAAATTTTATCGATGCTCTGACCATAGAGATGTTGATAATGCTAAGGAAAGAAACAGGGCTGTCCTTTCTTTCCACGAAACTTAAATAAGCTTTTGGACTCTGCTGCTGTTTCTAATACTGACTTGTGGGTCGAAATTATGATCAGATCAAATAGGAGCCATTAAAACAATAGATACAACAAACGTACTGAAATAATAGATCCCTGTGCAAAAGATATCCAGGTGGATACTGACACTTCAGAAACAGAGAAAATGGAAATGAGCATCAACCTCCAAGTGAGGAAAAAAAATAAGACACTGAAGCAGGTAAAGTCCTCGTTGCTTGCACTGGGCAGGCACTTACCACAAGGGTGCATTTCACCTCTCTGGCTATAGCCACCTGCTGCATGGAGAGCTATATTTGACCTGGTGCTCACAGCCAGTGGAAGAAGATGAGCACTTACAGGGTGCCACATAGATGAGTGCTCCACCAGTGACTGTTTTGAAGTGAGATGAAATGAGCCCCCTTAAAATGGTCATCAACTAATGCTACTGTACAGATACAGAGCATCTGCTCTGCCAAGAGACAGATTCCCTTAAAACCAGCTGTGGCCAAAGTGCTTCTCCTTTACTGCCATCTCTACCTCTGTGCTTCCTTGTGCATCATGGCATTCACTGAGTTTGCAAATTGCTAACGCTATTACATGGCATTTCCATTACAGGTATCAACCTGACTGTGCAGAAGCTGTGGGGGCTTTATGATGCTGGATCTGCACCATTCTTTTTTGCATCTTCAGGAATGCATGTTAAAGTTATTGTTCCTTCCCCTTTGCCTTAGCTCACAATCCACATTTTCATCAAAACCCCCTAAATCGCCTATTTGAATGCATGCCAACACTGAATGCCAATACACTACAATAACAGATACTCACTGTAAGAGTCCCAGTGTGCCTGGATTGGTAAAGTCCCCCTCCCGTGGAGTTTGGTCATGAAAATCCACATAACAAATGCACACTGTCCCCCTCCCACCACAGATCACCCACCACTCCCCAGCATCCTGCAAGACTGAAGTCCAAGAGGCCACAAAAACTACAGTGTGTCCCAGCAGCATACTGGGAGAGACCAAGGATGCTGGAAGTGTTTCCACCTTCTGAAGAAACAGGGATTTGCTATTTGAAATGTACAGATAACAACAGAAATAGGTGCAATGAGTCTCATGTTATAGAGGAAAACAGAAGAAACAAACCAAACCAAAGCCAACAGCTGCAGACAGTTGGACCTGAGGGAGAACCTTCTTTCTTATCTATATTTGGTGGTGAATGTCGCTTTGAGGATGTCTGACAAGCAAACCAGTTAAACATATAGAGCTGGTGCAAATATGCATAACTACCTTCAAACATTTCCAAGCAATGTATGCGTCTGTGTGATCTCCAATGTGGGCAGCCTCGACAGCATGCAGAAGAGGGACTGGAGAGGATCAAAAAGGAATTTAAAAGAGAGGCAAGGCAGTCAGCTCGTAGACACATTTGAAAAATGGAAGAATGAACTGAATAGCAATTTTGGGGGAAATGACTCTTGGGACTGGGTGTCCAAAAAAGAAGGGTTTCAGACTGAAGAAATGTGGGAGGGAGAAGAAAGAGAAAATTTCTTAATATAAGGAGATGGGGGGATGAAAGGAGTGAGGTAGCACAAGAGATTTAGCAGTAGGAATTACAGAGAAGGATGGGAGGCAGATAACAAGGGAGATGTCAGGACTGGTGACAGACACTCTGGAGTACGAATGGAAGAATAAATCAAAATAATCAAAAAGAAGTACTACTTAGGGCACTGGGGCAGTGGCAGAGAACATTTTTTCAGAGTATTTTTAAGTGCCAAAGTTAGCAGGCTTATTTCCAGAGGCTTCCTCTGCGGATAATGGAAAGAGACAGGCTCCTCCAGGGAGCATATCAAAGCAGCGAAGTTTCTTTCTGAAGAGCCTGTCTCTCTCCTTCAGTTAGAGAGAAAACGTAGGGAGGCAAGCTGCGTAATTGAAGTACCTACACTGTACACCTAAAGCAAACACATCTCAAAATAACACCAACTAGAACATGTGAACAGAGATAGTTTGGATAGCAGGTAGTGGAAAAAGGGAAAATAAGGAAATCCAGAAAAGATTTGCTGAGAAAAAAATCAATTTTTTGTTGCTCATTCTGGTGAACATTTGACAGCCCTTTCTCATACATTAACTGCAAGTAAGCAAACTAGTTGAATTGTAATTCTGTTGATGCAAAATTGAACACCTTAAATAAACAAAAGATCCCAAAGCCATGAGAATAAAGTTCAAGCATGTAACTTATTTATCCTTTTGAGTTAAAGAAGTAAAATCTGTACCACAATTTTATTCCCATACTAATTGTTCTCTGAAGCAAATAATTGTGCATACCACATATGACTGTGTGGACCATCCATAAATAAATTTTGAAATTTGTTCTTTTAAATGAATTCTCCAGCAAATACATTGTAGGCTCCAAAACATTCAGATTTAAATGCTCAGTAGTCAAGGCTAGCTTAAGTACTTCCTTCAATCCTGAGGCACTGACTATTGATTTTAAAAGGTGTGTTGGCATTAGAACGTTACACAATCTGAAGTTTCCTTATCAAGACCATTAAGCATTCACATTTAAATAATTTTGCCTGCAAGTTGCATTAGTTCAAATTTCTGTGGAATTCAAAAATAGAAAAAGCAAACAACGAAAAAAAAACAACATTCAAAATGTCAATCGAAATGTGATTTATTCCTGTGATTTTTATGCATCTCTCTGGCTCTTTTCCCGTCATTGGTCTCTTTCTCTGGAATTCACTCCATCTCTCTCTCTGTCCCAAACAAGCTAAGCATGAGACAACAAGCACGTCAAGCAAGCAAGTTTTTAGCCTGAAAGACTTCCCATGATTAGGGTCTTACGCAAAGACCTTTTGCAAATCTATGACCCTGCAAATTTAGGATTTGGGAAGGATGAGGATTGGAAATGCTACAGAGAGAGAATTAGGGAACTATGCTTCTTGAAATATTTAACTTGTGTTTATGGTGGTGTTTTAAGGCATAAGACATTTGCAAACTGTATCCCATTCTTGCTAGTACCCACCAACAGCACGCAGTCTGCACAAGAGGCACTTCTAAACATACCATTCTGTGCTTTGGGCACTGCAAATCCAACTAGCTGGAAAGAAGTTTCTAAAAGTCTGCTTGGAAACGTACTCTAGTGATATTCTTGGAAATAAAGAGCTGACAATTGCAGGACGTCACTGTACAAGAAAATCCCAGTGCTCAAAATACAGGTGACACGTGACTATTTCTAAAGAACTTCCGCAAATTTCACAAGGAATAGTGATGATGATACTGCTCTTCTGAATACCCTTGCAGGGTCATTCTGTCACGTCCAAACATTATTAACAGAAAAAGAACTGACAAAAAAAAAAAGAAATAATTAAACAGACAGCTAAGAACATCACTGAATAACACTGTGGAAGATTTCTCTAAGGTAGTATTAAACCAGGGGAAGCAAAGTCAATGATGATGGTGGTCAGGTAACTAGCTACACTAAGCCCAGCAGTCCAAAACAGCAGTGTGTGGACAAGCACAGCAAGCAGGAGAGATTATGGTGGAGCTAAACACTGACTGATCTTCAGAGATATAAAACACCATCAGCAATGAACTTCCATTACAACAAAATCCAAGCGGGCTTTTCAAAGTGATAACTCATGCTGTGCAGGAAGCAGTTGCGGTTTTATTAGTTTTGCTGGAATTAAAATCTTCCAGAAGTAAAAGAAGTGCATTTTGACTTGAAGCATTGCATTGTGAGAAAAATCAAACTGTCTAATTAGGAGTCAGTGATTAATTTTGATGTATTATTCCTAATAATAGCAATGACCAAAAGGCAATTTAACAGGTAGCCCCATGATCAGAGGAGTAAATGGAACCTGGATCCCCATAGCTCTGTGTCTTAGTGTTGGTTGGCTTGCGTATTTCAGAAGATGAGAAGCTTTGCCTGCAGCTGGGTGTTTTTAAGGTCTTTCTGTCATATGGTTTCACTGTTATTTACTAGAGGTTCAGCTCCTGCTGCAGTCTTCCTTTCAACAAGAACATTTATGGGATCCCTCTTTTTTGCCCATTTACTTCCATAAAACTGGTAGTGCCTTAATACCTCTGAGGCCTCTACCCCTCTGTAAATTTGGTCACGGTGTTCGATGGTTATTGAATGGAGGGCAAACACCTTCCATATGCATACATTTATGTATGCACACTGAGCATGATCCCACACCCCTAATTTCCTAAGCAGATCATCCAAGCAAAAATAAGCAGAGCTTTTCAAAATGACAAATCACAGCAGTGTTCCCAGAAAAGGCCAAACAGAGTACAAAAAAAGGCCAAAAATTCATTTTTGCAGATTTGGTTTTGAAATGGTTTTGTTTGTTTGCTTTTTACCAATGGCCAGCTATTCTCTGGCAAGGTTTCCAAACTGATCCCTGTGTAAGCAGAAGAGAACGGAGCTCAGACTTCCGAACCCAGTCCTGGCATGACAGAGGAGTATTGTTGAGCATGAACTGTTCTTCATCTGCAGACTCAGCTGAGCTGGTGTGGGTACAGCTGAACCCCACACAGTCTGAAACAGCACACTTACGCAAGGAATCACTGGAAGTCGGAGAGCTCCCAGGCTGCCAGAGCAAATTGCAAAGGGTCTCACAGCACTGCTGAGCAGCGTTCACTGGGCTTCCAGTGCTCTCCTACCTCACTCCCATTTGCTTTTGCCCATGTCCACATTTGTCTACAAGCAGGAGAAACCCTCAAAGTGTTTTTCCACAACTTAGCTCAGAGAGGTGGGCAGCATGTCTCCGAGCACAGGGCTTGATAGATTTGTCTTTTACCTATAGAGGGAAATCCATCCTACCTATCTCCCAGTCCACATGAACACGAGCAGGGAGGGACTATCCTGCCAAGCAATACAGACACTTCCACTGACACATCTCAGAGGTGTTCAGTGATGGAAATAAGCCAAATACCACAAGGAAGGAACCATTCAGACCCCATAGGGCAATCTGGGGTTTGTTTAGGCAGATTTTCAGCCTTTTTAACTTGAGGGTGCTGGAGAGATGTGAATCTTACACTTTCTGCTATTAAACATCAAATCCCACTGATGTCCGTGGATCTCACAAGAATAGAGCGAAAGCAAGCGAGACGAGGGACCACATAAGACCCTATGGAGATGGGACAAGGTGCTACAAGAAAATAATGAAATACGCGCTCTGAGTTTGGACATTTAAATATCTGTTGAAGCAATGAGAAAAAGCAAAAACCCGTAGTTCTCTCTCTGTTACACAGCACAAGTCCCCATGTTCCATGGAGCTGATATGATTTCGTGTGTGAAAAATCCAAAAGAAATACATTTAGCCTTGTTTTCCAGGTCCACTTACTGTGATTTAGGACATATGGGCATCGTACACATTCGCTGATGGTTCCTAAGACGGAAATATACGAATGGGAGGATCCAGCTTTTCTTGCCATATCCGTCATGATGACATTTGAAAGGCAATTTGCTTAACACTCCTGTAAAAAGAATCAAAGATGCCACCTGAAACCAGTGACGTGCATTTCCTCATAGCTGCTTGTGTTTCAGTTAAGAAACATGATTTGTTTTCCAATGCATGTTATCACTTGCTGTGTTTACATTATGTCAAAAATGATAAAGAAGCAGAATCAAAACTGTATTAATCCTGTGTAGTTAATAGTTTAAATGCATGTTATTGTTTGAATGGTTTGAGCAACATAATATCTGAAAGAGTGCAAACAAGTGACACCGAACATGGAGCTCTGGGCAGCACAAGCTGTGGGTCTGGGCAGGAGGCTGCTTTTGTCCTTCCCCTAAGAAAGTAGGTCATATTTTATGACAACACATTTTTTTTTTCTGGACAACACCAGTTCATTGCACTCTGTGGAAAGGTGCTGGTTTTGACTGAAGCTTTGCTGGGAGGGTTTCTCATCTTTCATGTGGTCAGAAGCCAATAGCAGATAATCAATAGCCTAATTGGTAAGGGTACAGGATAAGTT
Organism: Anarhynchus alexandrinus; assembly: GCA_008711295.1. Taxonomy (NCBI): domain Eukaryota; kingdom Metazoa; phylum Chordata; class Aves; order Charadriiformes; family Charadriidae; genus Anarhynchus; species Anarhynchus alexandrinus. Next base: position 374,489 of record VUYV01000041.1, read on the forward strand.
TCTTTCTTGCTCTTCCTCAGGAGGACATCTGGAAGCTGTTACTCATTGTATAAGTAATTAAAAAGCAATTGGGCCAGAGAGACTGACACCCTAACTTGCTGTGGTGAGATTGGGACATGCCACTTGCACCACAGTGGCCAGTTTCTGTATGTTCAGGGACATTTATACTCCCAGATTGTCATCTAGAGGCTAGACCAACACAGGCATGATTTCACAGCTCAACTTAATAACCCTGCCAGACTGAGCTTCTGCCTGCATCCCCTCTGTCCAACATGCACTCAGAAATATCTCCCAACAGCCTGCCAAATCCAGAGCTCCCAAGGAGACAGAAGTGCTCCGTGAGCTGGGTTTGGCTGTCTGGTACCTGGTCAATCATTTCTGTCTAAGATACAGAAGGCTGCTGAAAACTGTGTCTCAAATTGATCAGAGGAGGGCAGGTCAGAGTGCCTTGTGCTGAACCCAGAGCACTTGCAACAAAGACTGCTTCCAGCAAATCCAGCTGTGGGTAAGAGCTGGGAGAGGCTGGGCAGGAAAGAGGCCAAATGTATTATTTGCTGTTAGTCCTGTGTGTGCTGCGCTATAGGAACAGGCTCATCTCCACCCCTTGCCATCCATCACCTTGACATCCCATAGGTGGTTTTGATGCGTTCCCCTGGGGCTAAGGTAGGTGAAGCTCCATCTGTGATATTCCTGTGCACTTTGACTCTTGAACTTGCAATTAGTTGAAGAGCGTTATCAAAAGTTCTGTGAGCACAGCGCAGGCAGTGGGGTTTCCCTGACACATAACTGCAGCGTTCAGCAACTCGCCTTGGCAAATCGCTATGATTCAGTGAGTTATTTTCCAGATTGCTCAACCCATAGAACTGTATGTATTAAAACATATTATCACCTTCTTCATTTGGGGTGATGGTAGCATATGCTAATGAAGAAAGGTAGGAAATACCATCCTGGGGAATGGTCGAGTGAATTGTCTTCCCTCCAAAACCCTGCACCGCCATCCTAGTTTGCCTTGTAACCCCGTTCCGGTGGGGCTCTGCAGTGGGGACACCCCGCCAACCTCGGTGCCGCAGGGCCTGGAGGCACGGGGAGGGCGGGAAGAACCCGGCATGGCCCGGCCGGGGCCGCGCCGCGCGGATCGCCGCCCCTTCCAGCTCCGCGGGGGCGCTCACCGCCGCGGGGAGGAGCGGGCAGCGGGACCGTATAAGGCCGCCTGCCCTCCCGGCTCTGCCACTCGCACTGCCGCTCCCGGTGCAGCCCGCGCCCGTCCCCCCGGAGACACACGGGAGGAGACCTGCGTGGGGCGCACCGCACCGCACCGCTCCCTGCCTGCCCCGGCGGGGCGCACCGCACCGCTCCGTGCCCGTCCCGACGGGGCGCACCGCACCTCTCCGCTCTACTCCGTGCCTGTCCCGACAGGGCGCACCGCACCGCACCACTCCGCTCCGCTCCTGCCCCGGTGGGGCGCACCGCACCGCGCTTGCCCCGGCGGAGGTCACCGCACCGCTCCCCGCCGCGCCTGCCCCGGCGGGGCGCACGGTACTGCGGCACCCCCGCGGGGTCCCGTCCCCATCCCCTTCCCCCTGCGCCGGGGCTGCGGGGGTAGCAGCTGCCCCTCTGATTTTGGGGCAGATCCTTGGCTCCAAGGGTAAGTCCCTCCGGTAGCATGGGGCGCTTCACCGTCTGGGACTATGTGGTCTTTGCGGCCATGCTGCTGGTCTCGGCCATCATCGGCATCTACTACGCCTTCGCGGGAGGGGGGCAGAAGACATCCAAGGACTTCCTCATGGGGGGCCGCAGCATGAGCGCCCTCCCCGTTGCGCTCTCCCTCACTGCCAGCTTTATGTCAGCTGTCACCGTGCTGGGCACACCTGCTGAGATCTACCGCTACGGTGCCATCTTCTGCATCTTCGCCATCACTTATGGCCTGGTGGTGCTGTGCAGTGCTGAAATCTTCCTGCCTGTCTTCTACAAGCTGGGCATTACCAGCACCTACGAGGTAAGGTGGAGTAGAAGGAGCCTTTCCACAGCCTTCAGGGAGCTGGGGGGGTTTCTCCTGCCTGCTTTCTATGTGCCTCACCTCAGTCTCTTCCTTCAAATGCCTCTGCACTCAGTGCTTCCCCATATCTCCACACTCCCAAAGGCAGGCTGCAACCTGCTCTGTCCCCAAGTCTGCCCACACTGCCTCCGCAGAGAGGAGGTGCTCAACCCTGCTGTCTTGGCTCTGGAGCTGTGCACCATGCCAGATCTGTTTCCTCACTCCAAATACTCAGTTCAGCAAGTGGATTAGTCCTCGTGCAGCTTGGATGGTGACATGTGGCTAATGATGTGTAATTAATATACCAAGAGCATCTAACATGGGAACCAGAGTTCTCAAGTCATGCTCCCTCCACATAGGTTTCTAAGCTCAGGTGCTGCTACAAAAGTCCCCCTCTGTCAGAGCATATGTTTTTGCTGTTTCTAGAGATTTTGGGGCGACACCTTTTCCATCTGAGGCTGTTCATACTGGTAAATGCCTTTTCCATTATGCTTGTACAGGGAGGTCAGCAAGTGCTCTGTGTTTGCGAGAGTTTTCATACTTCCACTGAAATATGGCTGAGCTGGTCTTCAGCTCAGCATGTAAATTAAAGCTATAGCTAGCAGCACAGAGACATCTGGGGTGGTGGGACACATCACAGGTCAAGTCTGACTGTTTTGGGGTGAGGAAGCATCTGGTCAGGACTTTCTTCTGACTGAGAAGGTCTGTGCAACCTGTTTATCTTCCTTCTTGGAGATAGTTCCTAGCTGCAGATTTGGAGGCAATTTGCTCTTTTCACTGAGGACATTGGGAAAGGGGCATCGGTGCAGGTGAAAGTCCTTGGCTAGCTACTTCAGCCTTCTGCATTTTATTACACTGAATAGGGGCGTTGCAGCACTGGAAGCTGAAAACAAGGTCTCTGTTGGTAGATTTAGATAAGAATTCACCAACAGAAATCTCTGGTGGCTTCCAGTGTATTTTAAACTATTAATCTTTGGACTGTCAGTTATGATACTTAAAATAGGGCTATTTTAAATAAAGAATTATGACTGGAAACTCACTGATAACCTTGGCATTAAATCAGAGTAATGCACCTATAAAAGATGTATCTTCTATGTGTGGACAGAGTTCAGAGATTAAACAACTTTTTGTGTCTGTCCAGGGGTTCATCACTGCTTCCTTGTGTGGACATGATCACAGATCACGTTTTAAATGCTCAATTCATGGGTGAGCGCTTTGAGATACTTCAGTGTTTGTTTGTGTTAATTGAACTGACTGGCAGGCAAAGGAAATCCCTTTTGTGCAATCATACACCCTAGAGGCTTGTTAGGACAGATGGTGGGAAGAAACTCATTCAGAGGGTGTGCTGTCCCAGGCTAGACAGAAAAGTGAGGGTTCCTGTTTTGCAAAAGGCTAGATTTCCACTTACCGGTAGAAGATGGTGAGCTGCTTTGGGCAGTCCAGAAGGTGAGGTTACCATGGGAGGAAGCTGCTGACCACAGAAAACCTTCTGCCTTCTCTTACAGCAGTTCAGATGGACACACATAATGCCAGAGTTTCCAAATTGACTAAGGTTTAGAAATAGCTGTAATGTTTTCTTTGTCTCTCTGATTTTGCAATGCAAGCAGGTTCTGCTGTTTGCTGGCACACCACTGTGAACTTTTAGGTAGCACTGTGTGGAGTCAAGTTGGTTCCCTTCCAACTCAGGATATTCAATGATTCTGTGGTTATACATGCTGGTCGTTGCCAAGTCACAGTGCACAGCTCCTTGTCTATTGAGTGCCTTGAGGCAGCTGGGTAGCATCAGTTTCCATTCTGCAAACTCTGTCGTATACTGGCTAGCTTATGTCTACTTCACTTGCTCATGTGTCATTACCCAGCAGTGAGGTCTGCAGAGAAATATCAAATCAAGTTGAAAGAGGTATCAATCAAAGTGCCTCTAAGAGTTTTGGCCGTTCATGAAAATTGTAAAAATGTCACTATGCCCTTTCTGTATTGCTCATCACTTCACTCTAGTCCTATCAATAATGTCAAGTTTTGGTATAAACATTTGGGTTTTCTTCTCTTTTGCAGTATTTAGAGCTTCGATTTAATAAATACCTGCGCCTCTGTGGAACAATCCTCTTCATTATACAAACGGCAAGTAAACCTCAAAGCTGTTCTGTGGTTCTTGTAGCCACCAGGATCCTTCAACTTGGTGTAACTGGCTGTTTTCTCTGAATGGTTGATGAGGTTACCACAGCGCATGGGTGGCTGGGAGTGGGAGAAACAAAGCTCTTTCTGCTCCAAAGCAATGAGGTAGGGAGCGGATGCTGGGCTACCTGCCCCTTTGGTCTCTGTGTGCATTGTTGAGCATCCGGAGCAGTCACTTGGCATCAGCGCCATGCCAAGAGATGAGTGACCCTTCACTGCAGGGTAGCAGTGTGAAGAGCAATCGTTCGCCTGCCTGCTCGAGAAAACCCCAACGGCTTCAAAATGTAAACATGCCCCAATTATCTATAGCAGCAGTTTTTATCCTGTGGTCCATGAATTCTGGGAGTCTGACTAATTCTCAAGGGTCTGTGAAAGGTGACAAAAGCTGTCAGGAGCTGCCATTTGCTGTACAAGAGTTCGTACCACCACCACTGGAAAAAAAATGAGTGTCTGCAAACTGAGAAGTAGCAAATTACTGCCTTGGGGAATGTTAAACTAAAGCAGTCCCTGCAATTATTGTTTATGCAGTTTGCTGTATCCAGCCCATTCAGTGAGTCAGTATGGGACCACAGCTTTTAAACATACAGTGAGCATGTGCCAAATGCACCAGAAAGAAAAATATGTTTTTTTCACAATTTTGAAGTGCACTTTTTGGGGAATTCAAAGCATGAATTAATATACAATCAGAAAACTTTTCAAGTTACATGATTGCTTTTTGCCTGGTTTTGTATTTTTAAGAGACACCAGGAGTTACAGGGCAATCACACTTGCACCAGTAAGATGGTGGTCAATGCAGTGCTGATTACTTATTTGAACAGTGCTGCTTAGCTGGCATTTGTAGATACACAAGTCCATAGTAAAAGTAGCATGCTAGCATCTGTGAATACTGACACCGTTTCACCAGAAAATATGAAGACATCACAGTTGTGTAAGTTGGAAAAAGCCAAGCGTAATCTTTGCTTGCGAAGATCAGAAAAATAGTTCTATGCAACTTAAATATGTGCCCAAGGAACTTAACTAAAGAACTATAGGTGTCTCTCTGTGCCAAGCACTAACAACGTAACCTGAATAATGAAAAGAATAGTGAGGAAAGGAAATCCCCCAGGATTTCAATGGGGTAATTTTAGCTGTTCTGTGAATATTGGCATGTGTTTAAAAGAAGAGAAAAAAAAAAGGATATGTAGTAATACAACCTGAAAAACCACTGAAGAAGTGGAAAGATTGTATCATCAGTCCTGTTTTAATTTACACAAAAATGTGATCATACTTGTGGCAAAATTTTAATTTCTGATGGTTCAAAGCTTCTGGCACTTGTTTGCTGCCTATGAGAAAGCCACTTTTTCACGCTGACTCCCTGAATTAGCAGGATTGGAGAGACATGGCTTTGAATGATGGACTGCTATATGGATAAGGAATTGGCTGGATGGTTGTATCCCAGAGTTACAGTCAACAGCTAAATGTTCTAATGGAAACCAGTAATGAGTGGTGTCCTGCAAGGGTCTATACTGGGATGAATACTATTTAATACCTTCATTAATGACATAGATAGTGGGACTGAGCTTGCCCTCATCAAGTTTGCAGATGACACCCAGCTGAGTGGTGCAGTTGATATGCTAGAGGGAAGGGATGCCATCCAGAGGTACTTTTACAGGCTTGAGGACTGGGCCCTTATGAACCTCATAAGGTTCAACAAGGCCAAGTGCAGGGTCCCGCACCTGGGTCAGGGCAATCCCCAATATCAGTACAGACTGGGGGATGAACTGATTGAGAGCAGCCCTGCAGAGAAGGACTCGGGGATACCGGTGGATGAAAAATTGGATACAAGGCAGCAATGTACACTTGCAGCCCAGAAAGCCAAGCATATTCTGGGCTGCATCAAAAGAAGCAAGGCCAGCAGGTCGAGGGAAATAATTCTCCCCTTCTACTTCACTCTTCTGAGACCCCATCTGGAGTACTGCATCCAGCTCTGGAGTCCCCAGAACAAGAAAGACATGGACCTGTTGGAGTGGGGTCCAGGAGAGGGCCATGAAAACAGAGGGCTGGAACACTTCTATGAAAAAAGCCTGAGAGAGTTGGGATTGTTCAACATGGAGAAGAGAAGGGTGTGGGGAGACCTTACTGCAGCCTTTCAATATATAAAGGGGGCTTATGAGAAAGATGGAGAGAGACTTTTTACCAAGGCCTGTAGTGACAGGACAAGAGCCAATGGTTTTAAACTGAAAGAGATTTAGGTTGGATATAAGGAAGAATTTTTTTTGCAACGAGGCTGGTGGGGCGCTGGACCAGGTTGCCCAGAGAAGTTGTGGATGCCCCAGCCCTAGAAGTTTTCAAGGTCAAGTTGGATGGGGCTTTGAGCAACCTGATCTAGTGGAAGATGTCCCTGCCCACAGCAGGGGATTTGGACTAGATGATCTTTAAAGGACCCTTCCCACTCAAACCATTCTGTCAGCAGCCCACGCTGACAGTCACTGTGGACAAGTCAAACATTGACTGGCCTTGACAAGTGTCAGTAGGTGGCAGATACAGCTGGTTCTGAGGAGACATTCCCCAGGGTTTGGTCAGGACTGATAGCTTTCTTGGCATACAAGCTATATATGAAGACCTAGAGAGGACTCATGTCACCAAGAGAAACAAACGTGCACACACAGGCGGGGAGTAGCACACAGGTAGGAATAGCTATTTCCCCAATGACCCCACCATCCTTTCTAGCATGTGCTTGTAGCAGGTGTGGAGCAAGGTACCAGGGCAATCTGGTCATGCTGGGTGAAGCAGCCCCTCCATCCATACTAATTTCCTCCCACAGCTGGATTACCGCTCACTCCAGTTACTTCTTGGCTCTCTCCCCAGCATAGCCGCTGGCCACGTGGCAGAGCTCTGCGCTGGGGACTGGCTTGGACCTGCTCAAAAGGCATAGAGAGTGATCCACCAGTTAGCCATTGTGCTCTGGTTTACCACCTGTGCCTGGGACAAACTCCACACTTGCTGGAAGGGCAAAGGCTTGCTGGATGCCAGATGACATCTGATTCTGCTGCTTTTCCATGCCCCAGTCCCACCCCTGTATATCAGGGAGTCGGAAGAGTTCAGTCATGGAAAGCTGATGCAAGTCAGCTCAGGACCTGACAGTGATTTAGATCCTTTGGATCAAGACCACTGACCTTCACAGAAGTTGTCTGCACATGGAAAGCTGTATTCCCCTGAACCATGCCACAGTTGAACTTGTCCTAGTAGTACAAGGCAGTAATAACGGTGGTAAAAAGGCAAACAGGGTTAAAAAATATACACAAAGAAATTATAGAGGCTATCAGTGTATGAATCCAATTGTGCCCTTAAAAATGGATGGAGTAGCTCCTTCATTTGTCTATATATTTCCTATATTGGGTGAAAATACAAATCTGCTGATAATCATGCATGGCTTCATTTTACAGGAGTGTAATCCCTTATCATGCTGTCTATAATGACTAACTTATGCTGTATTTTTTGTTCATACTCGTGCATTATAGTTGCATATTGATCCCAAGACTGAGAAAAAAATTGGAATAGATTCCTTGGCAAACCATGTGTAAACCTCATCAACTTCCTTTTGCACTTGTTTCTGCCATATGACTGCAGTTTTAAAGCAATAAAACAAGTTAATTTTTATAATTAGCCAACCAGGAAAAGCTGAAGAGGAATTTGGTATTCAAGAGTCAGTGGTGTTTGTTTTAAGAATGTTAGACTGTGAGACTGCAGTGCTGGATAGTCTCAGACATTCATTTTCTAACAATTGGAATTATTTCTTGACTGTTATGAATTTATGAAATATAGACTGCATAAATGCTTGAAGAGAAACCATCTCAGAAAGCTATCACCTTTTCCAGGAATTTACATTTATTTTGATTTTATATCTTTTTTCCTCTTCTAGACTTTATACACGGGTATTGTCATTTATGCTCCAGCTTTAGCATTAAATCAAGGTAAGATAGGTATACTGCAACTGTTCTTCTATGTTATAAATTTTTTTTTGCATATAGTAATGGTATGCTTTTTCTGGTAATGCACACCTAAAAGCTTAAGGATTGACTGTGAAGTCTTCTAAGATTTCTGTTGATCCTGCTGGGTACTCTGACAGAAGGCCTCCCAGTTGTAATCCTAGTCCTTTAATCCCTATCTGTAAGAAATTATAGAAGAGGCTTGAGGGAAAAATCTGCTCTCATTTACTCTACCTCTCATGCAGTATCCTTAGGTCATGGCTATATCCAGAAAAGTTAAGAAGACTTAAGTAAATTTTGAAGGCAATGGAGAGACTAAACACACATTTAATTCCCTTGCTTAAGTGCCCTTCTTCAGAAGGAGAGCAAGCCAAAAGTTCTGTAAATATGGTTTTGGGCTGCCTGGAGGTGTTTAACTCAGCCTATCATTTCTCCTGGAAAAACAAATCAACAGCAAAGAGATCTTGAACTTAAGATATTTGTCATGATATTTACAAAATGAAATATTTCCATTTTCTACTTCAAAATGACTCTTTGCTTTGAAAATGAGCCTCATTTATTTTTAAAGGGGAAGAAAGCTTTTATGTGGAGCCAAATTAAACTTTTAATCTGACACAATTAATTTGTCCACTTGGCAAGAAAAGGCAATAACAAAATGCAAATAAAAAATGAATCATTTTGGCTAGAATGAAAATCATGCTTGTTCTGTTTGTTGGGGTTTTTATTTGGGCTTGTTCATTGAACAAAAAGGAAGAAAAAACCCAACACTGTCTGAATTGGTTTCTGCCAGTGTGTAAGTCCCACAGGTTTTATGTCCTTGATGTTTATATTTGCCCTGCAAATACATGCTAAACCAAGCTATGACCTAGCTGGCTCCCAACTAGAAGCAATGATTTTCATTAGTTTTCTTGCAGTGTTTCTAATTAGCCCAAACTGTCTGCCGGGGAGCCCCCAGTGCCCTGCCTGGCTGCCTGTGAGCGTGCCAAGCTGTGGCAGTGACAGCTTGTATGCCAACCACAGCACAGTGTTGTCTGGTGTAGGCATACTATGACATTTCCCTAAAAGAAAGAAGAATAAAAGAAAGGCTTTTAGTCTGACACGTTTCCTCCAGACAACGTGTCAACCACCTTGCCTCCTCGGAGCATCCCCATGCTGTTTACTTGCTTAAATCCTTGCCTAAGGACCCTGCGGGACTACCTGGGCTTCAAGGAAGGACACATATTTCAAAACCTTCCTGAGCTGGGGCCTACAAACATATTGGATGTGTTGACTGGCAGCATTCACATTAAAGACAAATAGCTTCTTAGATCCTGAAATATATCTAACTTTTTAGCAGTTTCCAATGTCTGTAACAACTTTCATTCTTATAACTGGTTAGGGTGAATCCCCTGGTTTAGACACACAAATCTTTTCTTTGCCATTTTTTATTACCTCCTACTTTTGCATTTAACTTATTTCTAGCTTTTTTCAACAACCAGATTGGCGGTGAAATATAGGCCTTAATTTTTTTGTCCCCAATGTCTCATTCACACTGGTGCCATTTCCCTCTTTTTCAGTCACTGGCTTCGACTTGTGGGGTGCCGTGGTGGCGACCGGCGTGGTCTGCACTTTCTACTGCACACTGGTACGTGGGCCCTTCGGCTGAGAAAAATCTCTGTTCCTTTCACCATTCACATCCAATATGGAATTTATTGGAAAGTAGCCTAATAACCGGGTTACCCCATGGGAGTACATTTCACAGCGTAGCTGTAGCCGCAGGGTCATATTCACCCAGGGACTTCTCTGGATGCAAATGTAGCTACAATGTGACTCTAACCTTTTCTGTTTTGATACGTTCAAACTTCTGTTGTTACTGAAAGAACAGCAAAAAGATAGATTTCCCTTCCTAAAAATCCTCCTGTATTTTTTCTTCTAATCTAGTAGGGCTTAGCTGTGTAATTTGTCAAGCACCTGCTTGCTGCAGCTATAGCAGTCCTGAGTTTTACTGAATAGAGCCACTGAAAATAGTAAGTGCCACATGAACAGATTGGTCTTTTGATTACTGTTAATTGACCAAGTGTCTAGAAAGTATTAAATGGAGCCTCAGTGACAAATTTATTTGTATATGTTGGGTTAAATCATATTTATTTTTATTCAGATAAATGGTATGTCTTCTGGAGTTAGTGGCACTGTATATGATGTAAGATGAGCACTGTTTGCCAATTTATCTTTTGATACAAAGTTCTGAATCAGGTTATGTGATGAAGGAAATACTGGATTAAACTATGTGTATGGCCAAAGTAAATTCTAGTGCACTTCAAAAAAAAAAAAAGGCCAGGATGTCCTGAGTAGGTTTCAGGATGCGATTTGTAAACATTCCAGTTCATAATTACTTCTATTAAAGAAGATTAAATTAATCTATTATGCGTAATACAGATAGTATATGTTTCTCTTAGTTCAATGTGGGTGCAAAGCAAGAGTGCTGCTGCCCTGTTGTGTCTGATACCTGCTGTTCCTCACACAGGGTGGTCTGAAGGCAGTGGTGTGGACAGACGTTTTCCAGGTTGGAATCATGGTCGCTGGATTTTCATCTGTGATTATACGAGCTGTGGTGGTTCAGGAGGGAATTGGACGCATTGTAAATGATTCCTACCATGGAGGAAGATTAAACTTCTGGGAGTGAGTTTGTACTTGCAGATGATGTGCCTCTTTATTCCTATAAATAGAGCCCATGTGACTAACTGTGAAATTAAATTGCTACTGAAGGAGGAGGAGGAGGAGGGAAGGAGTTGTGACCCAATTTTTATATATTTTTAAACAAGCTTACCTAGTTTGAGGGATATTTTTTAGGTTTTACACCATGCAAAATCCTGTAAAGAGCAAAACCTTTTTACTTTGTCAACTAGGTGTTTTAAGGATACATTTTGGATTCCATTGAAAGTGAATGGTGAATAGGAAAGGACAATCATATTTATACTTATAATTTGCAAAGACCTGATTTGGCATTTCAGCTGCTGAACTAAAACAACAGGGAAAATAATAGTTTTTGTCTAATCTGAAAAGAGGAAATGTTTTTTGTTTTCCTTGAAAGAAAAATTAAAGTAGTTTTAATAGTATTTTACCCTCCATTATTATAACTAATCATAGCCTAAAAATATAATTTTGCAAGGTCAAGAATATCAAAAACCTCTTTAAGTTATAAAAAAAACCCGATTATTGTACTTTTGATGAGAAACTTCACCCCGTGCTATTAGTGAAAGTTTAGTGTGACGTGTATTACCTTTTGTCCATCAGTTCAGTATACTCATCAGGTTTTCTGCAGAATTCTTCACCGAGTTCTTCAGTAAATAATTCATCTGTGGGTACGTTTTTTTTTTCTTCTTGTGAAGAGTCATTTTTTCAATCTGTTTGGCTGATTTGCAGTGGTTGTACTGCATTGCTTCTTCCTCCTATCATAGAGTTCACAGATAGGAAAAGAAAAGGAATAAAGGCATGTAATGGGTGAAATAATATTACATTGTTCACAAAGATAAGCATAATTTCTTGCTATATTAAAGTGTGATTTTAAAAAAAATATATACTTATGGCCATTCAAAAGCTGTTATTCACTTAGAGCTAAACCAGCAAAATGTTTTACAGAGTCTCTGTCCATGTCCACAAAGGCTGGGTGTCCAAACACACCATTATATTGGTGTCAGACTGATGTCCCTCTAGATAAGCAGGCATATTAGACTTTTTACTGGAGCATCATTTCATCACAACAGTCACGGCATCGTACAGCTTTACGTAATACTGTAGTTTACAGGCAAATAAATCAGTTAAAGTTCACCTTTGAACAGATCAGAGTGTTTCGCTAGATCAGGATTTCAGCTCTGAGTTTTAAATTTGCTTTCTGTGAGTTTACATTTCACATATCTGAATGTTCAAAATCTGGCCAAATTAAGAGCATTTGTATTAGAACAAGTATGAGGAAATTTTTTCTCCTAGCCATTAAAGTCTTCTCATAACAAGATTTTCATATTCTGAATTTATTTTCTCTTTTCCCTCTCATTGTAGCTTTGATCCCAATCCTTTGCAACGGCACACCTTCTGGACGATTGTTATAGGTGGGACCTTCACATGGACTGGCATATATGGGGTCAACCAGTCTCAAGTACAGAGATACATTGCATGCAAAAGCAGGTTCCACGCAAAATTGTAAGTCTGCCTACAGTAACTTTTAATGTCTGAATCCAGCAGTGACTGTTCTTTATAAAGGAGATTTTTTTAAAAGGAATGTGTTTTGTCAATATAAAGCCCATTTGTAAAGGGTAACAACTTTTGCTTTTTGTTTTGTGGACCAGGTAGAAGACAAATTGGCACAATAAATACTGGTATTTGAATTACACATAATTGCTGTAACATTGAACTTTGTGCCAGTATTCTTGCATAAAAATAGCTGCATGAAATTTATATGCAACCTAAACACCAAATAATGTAGTACTTGTGCTGAAGCCATATCAGGACAGCATCTTGAGTTGCTACTCTACTAAACCTAAATCATTGTGTGGCAATTTTGCATAAGTAAAGACTAAAAGATTTTTTCATACCAATGAGTATAGGCATGAGAAAATGCAGAAATGTTTTATGTTTTGTTCAGTGATAACATTGCTGAGGAATCATATATTTTACTTTCAGTCATGATTTTTTTCAAATAATGCATTTTTTTTTTTTAGGAATTCACTACGGAAACTGGCAGAGAGTTCTGTTTTCCTTGAATTTAAACATTTCTGATCAGCCTTTACTCTAGAATGGAGTATACGTTCTAACTCTATTATCTTACCTTTAGTATCATTCCAGTAGTTCACAACTCAGGATTTAAGAATTATTAGCAAGCTCATAAAGTCCATTTATAGGAGAAATATATAAATGCATATCATAATTATAGTCCCTATAAATTCTATAATACAGAATACAGAGGAGGAGTTTTATGAAGGCTTTCACTTCATAAAGTCAGCAAAAAATCGTGCACAGTTTAGAACTGAAATATTTTGGTTATGGCAATAATCTGCTTTTCAGCCATTGACGCTGCAGACAGGAATGAGCTGATGCTTGTCATCAGCCACATCTCCAGCATACAGAGCCACATCTCCAACGCACCATGTGGCTTCTCCGCAGTCGCTGGCACATGGCTGGGTGCCAGGTTCTCAGCACTGCAGAGGCAGGAGGTGCATCCCACATCTGTAATGCTGCCTGGCATGACTGTGTATAGGAAAACAGCCGCATACATTGTGCCAGATTTGTGTGCCAGTGAGGCTGTTCTTCCTGACCATCTGCTCCACCTGCTCTCGCACCTTCCCTACCCTCTTTGTAAGGAGGGACTCCTCCAGGGCATCCCAGAAGTAGAGTGTGGCCAGGGGAAATCCAGCACCATGGCAGCTTCTGGGCAGATTTTCTGAGCTGTTGCGGCAGCTTTGACCAGGGCTGGAGGCTATCTGGTTCTGGAGGGGTTTGGATGGGATTTGTAGGTCATACTGTATTAGTAGTGGCACAGCCTTAATCAGTGAATTCCTCTCCTGCTGGCGTGGGTGGCTGGACTCTAGCACCTTGCTTGTGCCTCAGTTGTGCAGGGAATTTCCCCTGCATGGAGAAATCATTTTGTATAATGATTGCAGCTTTTCACAACTATGAACACTGCCATCTACCTAGTTCATTAGGGAATGTAATTAAACACATCTGGCAAGTCACATTGGTGGCCTGCACCTCTTACTGCCTTTAACCTGTACATCGAAGTGTAAAATGTCATCAGGTTAAAGTAATAGGGTTTTGTACCCCGTGACATTTTCTGTAAGGCTTTATAAGAGACAGCACAATAATAAATCAGAGCTGAGAAAATAATTCTTTCACAGATCCCAACTTGCAGTTTTTGGGAAGGCCTTTAACAGTGGCACAAGTGTCAGAATTTTCTCAGGTTTTGGGAAAGGATTTCACTCAGTTCAAGAAACACACCAGTAGGTAGGAGCACATGCTATCATCCTCAAACAGTAACTAGGCAAACTGAACATAATGCTCATATACGAATGATAACAGACACAGAGCAAGAGAGCTACATTTTCAGGAAAATATGGGCTACTAACACATTTTTCTCTACTTTCCTTTCAAGGTCATCATCTGGCATGTTTCAGTGCTAAAATCTTAGAGCCAGCCTGAAACAACCGACCAAAAATAAGCCTTGTGCAGTCACTGTGCCTAATTCACCCAAACTCCGCCCCATGTTACTCAGCCAGAATTAATGGGAACACTTCTCTCCAATAGTGCTACAATTATTATACTCCAGTGCTTAGTCATAGGGTGTACCATGAGCTGGGATGTAAATCAGAATTAAAAAACCAGCTTTCTTTTCACTGTCAAACACTGACACAGTTTAAAAACAAGAATTTCTGGATTCAGACAAACAATTTATTTTGCTTCAGTGTGTTTCTCTTGACTTTCTAATCTTTACTATGGGCTACAGGTTAATACTGCTATTACATCCATTGAAAAGATTTGGACTGATTTAACTAATTGGTTAAATGTTGTGCTAAATCAGCTTATATCAAGGTAGATTATGCCAGTGCAGGAACAGCTTCAGCTAAATGGATGCAAGACATCCAACCAATATGTAACCATCTATAAGAAAACTACTTCATTTTTACTAAATTAGACTAGAGAGAAATTTAAAGTGCTGCTGGTTCTGTGTTTAGACCATCCCTAATTGCAAATACAAAGCATAAATGCAGAGTTTCCCCTACTATGTGTAAATCAGCTTTTATTTATATAGATCTTTTTTAAGAGTTTAAATTGTGCTTGCCAATAATTTTTCTACAGTATAAAACTGATAGTTCAACCTAGTTAATCTACGTTATGCCTTTCTGAAAACATCCATTTCAATGCCTAACAAGACCTATAAAGTTAGGTTTATTTCTTGCATCCAGCTCTGGAGTCCCCAACATAAGAAGGATGTGGACCTGCTGGAGCGTGTCCAGAGGACAGCCACGAGGATGATCCGAGGGCTGGAGCACCTCTCCTATGAGGAGAGGCTGAAAGAGTTGGGGCTGTTCAGCCTGGAGAAGAGAAGGCTCCAGGGAGATCTTATTGCGGCCTTCCAGTACCTAAAGGGGGCCTACAGGAGAGCTGGGGAAGGACTTTTTACTAGGGCACGTAGTGATAGGACGAGGGGGAATGGTTTTAAACTGGAAGAGGGCAGGTTTAGATTAAACATTAGGAAGAAATTTTTTACTTTGAGGGTTGTAAGGCACTGGAACAAGCTGCCCCGAGAGGTTGTTGAGACCCCATCCCTGGAGGTGTTCAAGGCCAGGCTGGACGTGGCTTTGGGCAACCTGGTCTAGTGGGAGGTGTCCCTGTCTATGGCAGGGGGGTTGGAACTCAGTGATCTTCAAGGTCCTTTCAACTCCAAACCATTCTATGATTCTATTCTTCATTCAACCTGATGGTCTTCTAGAGCAGTCCAAAGGCTGGTGTCCCTTACCTTATTGGGAACTGAAAGCACTAAAAGGTCTACTAAAGCATTGCAAGCATGGATATATTTTTACAGAAGCTGAAGGCCCTCCCAGCAGAGGTCTTAGCAGTTGGCACAGGTCCAGGGTATGTGATCTGTCAGGCAGTTAAATCACTATCAGTGGATGGTACACAGATAACCGGGAGGCAACTGCTGGAAAGGAACGCTGTTTTTCAAGGGCAAGCTGCTGGTGGGTGTGTTTGTTTGAACTGACCACCCTAGGTGAGAAGAACTTTGTGACCCAGGAGTCATCAAGAGCTGAGAAACATTTGAGAAGATCAGATAGTTAGACGGAAGGGAAAAGCCCTCACTGAGCAAGGAGAACAATTTGTTTTTCACTGCCAATAGAGGCTGCCTGTTGTGTGTGGCGAAAGTAGCATTAATGCCTGATGAAAACGCATCTCTGCTCTCAGCGTTAGCTGAAGCTCCCGTCAGGACATGGAGAGGTGATAGTATCACTGGACCATACCAGGCTCCAAGTTGTTTAGTTACTAATGGGGAAGCTCTGGGCTTGGTGGCAACCTCCTGCTCTCTGGAAGTGGCACCCATAGGTGACTCCAGACCAGATCCCAGGTCCCAGTGCCTCATTACTGCCTCTCAAGGATACTCTCCCAGGAGGAAATGGGGGATTTGTTGCTTTACAAGAGCAACTCCAGTGTTGTGTAAGTGTGGCACTGTAGCTCCAGAGGCAAAGGAGTGCTGGTGCTGACTAAAAGGTACCCCACACTTTGATCTGGGTCACCCCGCCTTACAAAGCTGTCTGGGGTTTGTCTTTACCAAGGGGTGTGGTGAGGGGTGAAGAGCATCTTCTTGCCAGCTGCCCACAATGTAAAACTTGGGCACACGATGAAAGGTGGAGATTGCCATATCACCCCCATCATCTCCTGAGCAGACTTTGTCCCGGGACCGGCACTCAGACTATACCACCTCAACCAGAAGAGTAAATCGTGTACTTAAAAACGTGATCTCACAGAGGGTGAAATGCTGGGAGCTGTATCGTGACACCCTTTCCAGCAGACAGCCACCGACCAAGAAAGTCTCCTCACTGCTGGCAGGGGTGCTTGCTCAGCTGGCCCCGGTGGGGTCTCGCGGGATGTCGAGCTCTAATATGGTGTTTCCTTGTGTATTGGTGCAGGTCACTCTACATCAACCTGGTGGGCCTCTGGGCGATACTGGCCTGCGCAACCCTGTGCGGCCTGGCCCTCTACTCCATCTACAAGGACTGCGACCCGTGGACAGCAAAGCAGGTGTCGGCACTCGACCAGGTAGGGCCCCACGTTTCAGGGGAAGGTGGTGAGGGGGTATCCTTCCTCCGCAGCCATGATAACCAGACTGGGGGGTGGGGGTTCACAAGCTAGGGAGTTGGGAATAATGACATGTCTGAGTCCTGTATCAGGTAAGTCTGTAACGCTGAGGGATTAAGCTGAGACCATGGTGGGAGGGAATGCCCTGGAGAAAGCAGCAGACCCATCCTCGGCACTGTTCAGTCCCAGCATCCCCCAGCTCTCCTGGAGCTGCAGGTGAGAAGGGTGGCAGGGAGAGCAGTGATGCGGAAAGCGCTCAGTCCACCGATCTCTGTGGGTATTTGGGTTTTTCACCCAAAATAGGCTCCACATTGCATGAAACAGCACTTCAGGGAGAAGCGAGGAGAAGGGCTTGCCACCAGGGACGGCTGAAAGAGCAGTGCCCATGTGGGTGACTGCAGGCCCTACCGAGCTGCTTTGTATCACCCGACCTAAACTGCTCTGTGCCAAGGGAGGCGAAAGCCTTTTTGGATTCGAAACATGATGGCGCCCAAAGCATACACCTGGAAGAAGGCTACCAGCAGGCAGTTCTTCACTAGTGATGGTGCATCCTTCCCTCCTTCGGGGGAGAGCTGGGCAGTCAAATCGTGCTGCGGAGAAACCCCCTTGTAACCGACAGCAGCCTCTCCCTAAATAGGCCCTGAGCAGCAGATTTACCTGAGCAACAAGAGTTCTGGGAGCCCATAGACTGACCAGAGTCAGGGCCCCAAGGAAATCATACAAGTCTTTTTCTTGTATGTTTATGCCTGGGGTAATTGTAAGCTCCGGATAATGCCCCACAGACAATAGCTGGAAAGCCAGGAGAAGCACACAGACAATAGAGTACCTGAGGCAGGACCACCTGGTCTTTAAGGGTAGAATAAAATGAGATACGGAAAGCCAAGGTGGAAACCCGAAGGAAATTAAGTTGTTCCTGTCATTCGGATTATTTTGGTGGAAACTGGAAGCAAGATACTAAAAAGACCAACTTGTCTGTGAAAAAAATGGTTCACAGGAAGAAAATCTTAAAATTCCTCTCTTTCCAGCACTCAGATCTTGCAAAGGTCAACAAATGACACATGATTTCCAATAAGTAAATTTTTCTCAGGTACCCTGAGGTTATTGGACTGTATCTAAAAAACTTATTGTGGAGTCAACAGCAGACATAAGCATCTACTGTGGCATCCAAGCCCAACAGAGTAATGTACAGTACAGACTACCTGCTGCCCAGTGCTAGTTTCCTATACCCTCGTCACTGGAAAGAAAGCCCGATGACACGGCTATACACTCACCTCTGCTAAGTGGTCTAAACAGACTTTGCTGTATCTCAAGTGGATGTTTTAGGATTGGTTTTCTCTGTAGAAAACCAATAAATAGTGCAAAGTGGGACATTCAAAATTAGAACAGCTGGGCAGAATTCCAGTCGGAAGGCTATAACAAAAATAATACAGTGAGAAAAAGAAAAATTAGACCAAGATAGTAATAGTTCTTACTCTCTGAATTTTTCAGCTAATGCCATACCTAGTGCTGGATATTCTCCACGATTTTCCAGGAGTGCCAGGGCTTTTCGTGGCTAGCGCCTACAGTGGGACATTAAGGTAATTTAATACTTTGGAACCTAATGTCTTTTTTCTTTTTTTCTCATTAGAGCTAAAGTTGCATTTATACTAAAACTTTTGCATTTTATTTCTTTGTCTAGCTAATTTTTGTTCTTTAAAAAAAGCACTATAAGATCTTTGACGATGCAGCTTAAAAATCCAGTTTCCATCAGTGGTGCTCTGAGGTCCTAGGACTCAAAGCTGTTTGGAGTTCCCTACTAGCAATGTGAGGAAACAGCTAGCCACACATGATGGATGGCACTAACAAATCCTCCTCTCTGTGCTTTTTAAGCCCCTCTGCTTTAGGAATTCTTAAGTCCTATAAGTGGGTGGTTACACAAAATAGCTCAGTTTAGGGTAATTTCCTACTGCTCGTCTTTAATTTCCCAGTTTCAAACCTTCATAACTTTAAAGCCATCTCCCTGTCTTCATCCCTGATCTTTAGAGTCTTGTTTACAAAAGAGTTCCTGGACTTCCTGCACGTCTTGAATGAACCCCGTGAAAACAACAATCACTATATATTTTTGCTGAAGGAGACAAATCAATCCCCTTCTATCCCACAGTGGGGAGTGTTCTGTTCAGCTTTCCCAAGGAGCGTCTTTTAGGAAACATTGCCTCTCTCAGGGAAGGCTCTGAACAATAGTAAGCAGATAAAAATAAGGAAACTTAAGAATGTGATATCAGAATATTTTTTTTGTTCTGAGTACTTGTAGCTACATAAATAGAGGGAACAGCCAGGATATTTGTTTTTCACATGCTGAGGAACAGTTGGTGGCTTGTGAGAGCAAGGTACACATAGACACAAGATCACCTGACTGGCTTTGTGCCTTAGGAACGCTGGTTTCTCTGACCCCACAGGTAGCCTGGAATAGCTCAGTTTGGACTAGATGCCTAATTTTTAGATGACTATAATTAGATTATCTGAATCCTCCTCTGAGAGCACATTCAAGGTGGTCAGTGACCTGCATGTAGGGATTTTACCTACCCAGATATATACTGTGTAGATCATTTATGAAGGTATCACATATACCAGTAGTGTTTACAGATTAGCCACATGTAATAGGTATTTTCTTTGACTTCTCCAGGCCCATCTTTTCATCAGGATTTGCCTCATCTTCACCAAGAGCAATTATTTTAAACAATTTTTGTAATCTCTTAACTGCATCACTTGGAATAAAAAGTTATTTCAACCAATACAGCCGCTACATTAGTTTTCTGACACTGTTCTAGGCAGTGGCAGTTTCTCTCTGCCAGTAACCCATCTGTTATCTATGATTTCAGCTTCTAAGATAAAAAAAATCATGTAAATCTTGCCTTCTGTAGTACAGTGTCCTCCAGCATCAATGCTCTGGCTGCCGTGACTGTCGAAGACCTCATTAAGCCGTACTTCAAATCCCTCTCTGAAAAGAAGCTGTCATGGATTTCCATGGGGATGAGTATGTCTGGAAAAATATCTTTTCCACTTTTGCTTTACAAAGTGAGGGCTTGATTCAGATCTCGCGTATGGCAGTGCAAGTCAGGAGTAAGGACTACATTGGTGCAATACTTGGGGGAGATGAGATCAGCTGCGTAGGTTTTACACAGAATGGGGGACAAGCTATTTCAAGTGAGCATAAGGAAACAAAGAAGCCATCTTGTTTGATCTTTAAGTGGGAAAGATGCACTGCATCTGTATTCAATATTGATTTACAGTACTACAAAGCCAAATGTCTCAGACTGAAACACATGTTATTATTCTTTCATCTGTCGAAAATGAGAAGCATAGGAAATAATTTTGTAACAAACCTTTTGAACTGAGTGATACGTGAGCAATAGCATTGTGTCCCAATAACATTCCAGAGAAGCAGAAACTTCACGTCTTCTCTGATACACACTCAGACCCTCAGTCTGTTTTGTTCCTCTGTTTAACGTAGCTCAAAGAGAGTGAGAAGTAGGCTGAGCAGATGGTTTAAATCTCTGAAGTGCAATTGCTGTCTCTGCTAGTTGTACTGTCTGTGACCAGCTGCAGGTGTAGCCCAAGACAGTGTTTGAAATAAGATTGGAAAAACCACAGTCCCAACATGGTGTCATAGCCCATACCAGTGAACACAGCAGACTGGTGGCAGGTGACAAGCATTAAATATTTTCACCTGAGAGCAGTTTCTTAAATATTATTACAAACAATGTTTATGCCAGAATTGTTGTTGGACTTATCATGAGTTGCCTGACATATCACATTAAATAGTGGGATTAATCTATTGCTTGTGCAGCGAAACTCAGCAGGGGTGGAGGTGGAAAAAACAAATAAGCCAGTGTTATGGGTCCTGGGAAGAGACACTAAGTCCTGGTGACCCAGGACGTTCTTTGTCGCAGTGCAGACTTTAGACTGAGAAGCAAAATTCATTCCCTCAAACTAAGGACTATGACACAGGAGATTAGCTGAGAAATATGAACAATACATGTGGTATTGCCACTATGGTTAATCCATATGGCTGCCATTTAATAACTAATCTTTAGTAATACACAGGAAGAGGATTTTGTGAAGTTTGCATGATCTCCTCTTAATGTAAACAGAAACCTGACCTTTTAGCCAATTCAGACTGTGATAGATAAAAACCCAGATGCTAGCAGGTTTGTTTTGGAGACGTCAGGGCCATGCTGGGTTAAACGGAAACATTTCCATCAGTGATTTTCAAACTTTGGCAGATTTACACATCGTTCTGCCTTTCCCACACAGGTCTGTTTTATGGCGGAGTCTGCATCGCTATGGCTGCACTGGCATCTCTCATGGGAGCCTTGTTGCAGGTAGGTGTCAGACAGCTTTTTCATGCCCATGTTGAATGACCCAGAATGAATTATGTAAGAAAATAATTGCTGGATACCATTATGAGATTAGTTTTCAGTCTTTGTTGGTTACTGGCCTCAAATAGCCCATGACTCAACCTCTGCTTTAAGCACCCATGTAACTATATCAAGTCCTGCCAGCTGAGTATGCACCAGTTAAAAAAACTCTCATAATTTCCTTCTCAACATTTCTTTCTTGCCCTGTTGGAGGCTTTAACTTTCTTGCACAGCATCTGATAGCAGACTTTCTTCCTTCCTCAGGCAGCGCTCAGCATTTTTGGCATGGTTGGTGGCCCCCTTTTAGGACTGTTTGCCTTGGGAATCCTCTGCTCCTTTGCAAATGGAATTGTAAGTATAAATTTAAAGCCCTGTTCCTCCAAAATTCATTGTTAATTTTGAGCCTCTCCTTCCCCCTCTCCCCTCAGTAATTTTATGTTGGGCAGCAAGGGAGAGGTCTTTGATACTTTCCATAAGGACATTTCCCCTTGCTCCCTTTCCTCCTTGTCCCAAGGAAGTGATGAACAGGGCTGTATAGGAACTTGAATTTCTATCCTATGATGAGATTTACATGAACGGGGCGGGGATGGGAATCTGAATAAAAATGAAACTTTGGCAAGGGTCTCTGGAAAACACAGCTTTAGAAGCAAGGAACAATGTGTCTTCAGATGTAGCTGAACAACCAGTAGACTCAGAGGATGCTGGCCTTTCTGAGCAAAAGGGGGTCAGGCTGGGAAAATGGGGCCCAAGCACTTGCAGACTGAATTGGAGTGTTCTCAGAGTGCTTCACTATCACGAAATTATCATTTCCAGAGGAAAAAGCTATTCCATCAAAAAATAGATTGGACGAATTTTGGGAATATGGCCCATGGGTTAGTCTGATAGGATTGCCATTTAGTAAGGTTCACTAATCACTAACCTTTACCTCTTTGCAGTTGCAAATTTTATGTATATACTAGAAAAAAAAAAAATCACTATCTGTCAGCCAAAAAACCCCCCCACCCTGAAGTAAGAGAGACTTTTGCAAAAACAGATTACATGAGAAAAAGGAAAAATTGCTTCTGGATTTGTTCAAGAAGGACCTCAAATAAAGCAGTGTTTTCCCATATACTATGCAGCCCAAAGCTATCCTTTCATTGTAAAGGCATAGTGACAAAACAAAAAGAGGTATGCTCAGGAGCTGTGGGTAAACACTGTATTTCCCAAAAGGGAGTGAAGTAAACTCTCTAGCTCTCCCCAACTGTATATTTCATTTTTGCTATGCAGCATACAGTTTAGATTATTTTGACTGTTTCTGACTCATCTAGGTGTTGGTTTTTTTACCTTTCATGTAAATCCGAGTTTAATTTTCTGTTTTGCAGGGTGCATTTGTGGGTCTTGTCAGTGGCTTTGTTATTTCGCTTTGGGTTGGAATCGGATCTCAGATTTATCCTCCACTCCCAGAGAGGACCAAGCCACTATATCTCTCAACTGCAGGCTGTAATATATCCTCAGTAAATTTGACGACAACAGAAAATCCGTTAACAACAATCTTCAACACACCAACTGCAGAGAGGTATACAAGTTCATCATGTGCAATCAACAAAGCATGTATTTGTTTTAAAGCAACACAAACATCTGCCTAGCATTTGGGTTACTATAACTATCCCTCCCTGGTTGACCTACCAGGCTGTTTAAGATGAAGCAGTTTTCCCTGATTTTTTTTTTTCCCCCCCTGTCAGAGTGAAGTTTGTCTGAGTTACCCCAGAACAGAAGTCAAAGTGAATTTTCCTATTGATCTGTAAAGCTTCAGTTCAATATTTGAGTTTCAAGGCTTGCATATGCCTTACCGGGAACCACAGTGTCAAAGAAAGCATAACATTTACAGTTATTGGATTAACTTCCACAGTCTGTCACGTGAATTATAGTAGTAGGCAGTTAAAGGGCAATTTGCCAGTTTGACAGTTCCACCTACAACAGCTTGTCTGTGCAGAAATAGTTCGATACAGGAAATTCAGAAGAGGGTATTATCCATATAACAGGCAAAATATAAGGGATTTTCTCCCCTTTGCAATTACCATATGTCTCACTTTGGACAATCACAATTAAGTGTAACAGTTCTGAATGACAATATAGGGAACAGCAGGAACAGAAAGAAGCTGAACAAACACATTTCTAGGGATTCCCAATCCTTACACCTTAGAGCACTGTACAATCAAGATACCTTGGTACATACATGGCTGCCCAACATCCAGTTTCATATACTGCACCTCTCACACAAGGCCTCTAGCATTGCTCACGGCTGCGGGGAAGTAACTGTTGCAACAGAGCACCTCATCAAAATAAGGTGTAACCTGAGGTGTGACAGTTGCCCTATTGTTTCTGGACATCTAGAGCTGCACATGGCCAATTTCCTACTTTTTTTTTTTTTTTTTTTGTGTCCCCTCCATTAAATAATGTAGCCCCTTCTAAAGAAGTTATCCCTTCATCTGGATAGCTGGAGTGCTCAGCTCTGCATTCCTAGCAGAGACAGGACTATCCTGTTTCACCTGCTCTGTCCCATGCATTGCCTCACTGTACTGACCAGTCTCCTCCCATACAAAGGAACTTGCCCTGCAAATTTTCGAACAAGTTTTCAGTGCACATTTTATAGTATGGAGGTAGTTCAAGACTACCAGGTTGCTTGGTTCAGAAGTAACTCTATTTATATACTGTCTGGAAACGGACAGCATTTTCAAATTGCTTGGAATAGAAAAGCAGAGATTAACACTTTTTCTGCTCTTTTTCAGGCCTGCCCTGGCAGACAACTGGTATTCCTTGTCTTATCTCTACTTCAGCACACTCGGGACACTTATCACAGTAGCTGTGGGAATTATCATCAGCCTCCTAACAGGTACTAGTTCCAGACCTGTAACTGAATGTGTCTTAGATCTCTTTCAAACTAAGATGACCAGAGAGTTGCCATTGCCACAGGAAGTGCAGCTGACACTATTGCAAACACTGTGTAGACGTTACCATCCTAAATCTCATTTCCTCCCCTCAGCCCTTCCACATCCCACTCTTGGTCTCTGCACACAGCAAAAGTTACTTCAAATTTCTAAGGAGAAAGAAGTTTCAGCACTTTTTTAACCTGAGGGGCAAAAAAATTTAATAATTTAAGACATCTGTCTTTCCTGTTTTATTAGATGCCAGCAGGGGCTGAAGGTTTAAGGGTTGTCCCTGAATACGGCAACAACTCCAAGCAAGGAGATACACCCATGCTTCTAGAGGAGAAAAGCAGTTTTGAGTGAGTTCAGAGCACTCAAGGGTTATTGTCTGCACCTGTACAGTGCATGCTTTTCACCACATTCCCCAAGCACATACCTAAGAGCTGCAGACTCTGTGCATGGCTATGTTAGCTTCTTTCTCAGTTTCCCTGTACTATTTGTGCAAGGGGCAAAAAGCAGCACCCCACAGGTAAGAACGGGGACTTCAGTTTCAGCCCACAGCCTCACCACTTTTACATCTATGTGAGATGCAAAGTGCACCCATCATCCACCTTGTGCATGGCAGAAATAGTACTAAAGCAGCTGCTCTCACAGCTTTCCCAGTACGCCCAGCCAGATTTCTATGACAGCCCTCGTCTTTGAGGCTGTTAGATTTCAGACCTATTAGTCTGACCTACAACTACTCCAGGACTATGAAACTTCAAATCCAGCAAACAAACTCACTTCCATTAGCTTCCCTATGCCTTGCAACTAATAAGCACAAGTTACATTTCTACCATTTTCTTTTCCTTGTGAGTTCCTAGAGGATTTGCTCCCCTCTTTTCTTCCCATCATGAGCTTTTCCCATTGCTATAGTGATGTTTGTAGACAGGTTTTGTCTCTTACCAGGTTGGGATCAGGTCACCCACAGGCCACGAAACAAAACACAAAAACCAGGCAACTCAGTAAATCCAGATGAGAAATCCTCAGCCTAAGAAACAGAAACCCAAAATAACTAACCAAACCACACCACCACTCTGCTTTCTGTGGTGCCAGATCCCATTTAAGTCTCAGGTGGCAATCAGAGCTAATTCCTAGCACCTGCATCTCTTTTCTTTCCCACACACATTTTTCCCCCAAGAATAGTTAATCTTCCATGCCTTAAAAATCCCCCCAAAACATCCCATTAAGCCTCATCCCCCCACCTTGGGGGCTGCCCTTAAATAACTCACTATAAAAATTGCTGGTGACTCTAGAGACAGGACTCTTGCTGACGGGGAGCTGAGGACTGGGGCTCAGGCTCCAGCGCAGCACTTGGTACCGCAGCTCCTGGACTGGCAGAGTAGTCCCAGATATCATTGTATGGGATTCATCCTTTTCTGATGATTGTGTCAGATTTTTTACACAATAAGAATTCTGAGGAGGGTGTAGAAAAGTCTGGGAAACAGCTAAAGCATTTCAAATAGACCTTGAGGGATCATTTTATATTTTGAGAGGTGCAGGGTATACATCATTGTAAAGAAATGATCCCTAAGGCCTGTGATTGCTTGATGGCTTTTGCTGCATGACTCTGTCCTGCTCACCTGGCCTGGTGCCCATAGCTGGGCTCTGACATGCCATTTGCATATGGAAACCTGCCTCATTGAAACTTGCCTGTTTTGCAGGAGGACTAAAGCAGAACACAGATCGTAAATTCCTGCTGACCAAGGAAGATTTCCTGTCCAACTTCTCACGGTTTAAATCTAAGACAGTAAGTGTAATTATGCATCTCTGATTTAAATCAATCTTTTCTCCTGGGGACAAAGGCAAACAGTCCCTGGCTTATTTTTTCCCATGAGGATGAATAGCACCTGATGCTGCCTGATATGACTGTCTGCTGTAAGGCAGTAGCAGAGCACAAGGAGGGTAGCATTAAAGCAGCTGGCATAGGCAGGGAAGCTGTGTTTGGCCACAGCTTGACTTCAGTGAACAACAGAGCAGCAGCTGAGACAAGAGACAGTTGCTCTCCGGGTTTCTGCCAAAATACTCCCTCACTAGTCTCTTGGAAGCTGGCCCAAGGCACACTTTGGACTCAGCAAAGCTTCCTTTGTTTGTAAACAAGTGTTCTCTAAAGTCTGGATTTTTTTGCTACTTCGCCTACTGTTTGAGAGAAAACATTTGTAGTCAGCATATCTGTTTCCTAGCACCCTCCCTAAGACATAAGAAAATGGGAGACATTATTGGGTAATAACTTCCCTTAGAAGGGAGAATGTAGGGGCTTTTTTTTTTAAATAAACTATATATCAGTTTTCAATCTATCATCAGGATGCTGAACATTGGAGCTCAGCTTTGTTCAGTGCTTTTGAGTCCTGCAGTACAGGCAATGATTGTATATTTGAGATTGTCCAGTTTGCAAAATGTTTTTCCTCCATGAAGACAACTCCTTTTAGTATGATCTCATGTATTTCAACTTCTGGATGTGAACACCAGGGAGAGAAAGGGATTTTTACAATATTATTGTAATACTGTTTGCCCATGTCAGGACTGGAGACCAGCTGTCCAGTTATTGTCAGTCATTGTCTTTAATGGGCCAACACCTGTTTTCACTATCTGGGAATTTAATCCCTGAAGTCTTTTGAAAAAAAAAAAAACAACACAAACAACAAAACCAACCCACCCCCATGGAAGCTAATGTCCACAGCCATTCTATTTTATGCCCGGAGTCAGAAACAAATGTCTGCCTGGTTATACAGCTGGGAGCTGAATAAAAAGTAGTTGGCATCACAAATAATGCAGGAAGTTGTTGAGAAAAAAATCAGGGGAAACTGAGCAACTTCCTGCACATGAAGAGCTCAACATCTCATTATGTTTAACAGAGATGGAACATCAAAGCAATGATGCATGTTAATATGCTCTTCGTGTCAAAGATGGGGCAAGGAACAAGGGCTGGGAGTCAATAGCTCAAGGACCTGGTGGTGACAGATCGCTAGACATGAAAACAGCAATTAGAACTTTGCACACCCAAAACTACTTTAGATACTTTGCAGGACAAGAACATTTTACACAACTAGTACCTTATGCAATAAGAAACTTTCCATGCCCCTAGAAAAATACCAGCTACTACAATGAAGAACAATTCATGCTCCGTCAGCAACCAACATGTGTTTTCTTGCAAGGCATCCTGTATGTCAGGCCTGACTCTGCTTGCATGCAGGTCAAAGAGAGGAGGACTGTTTCCTCTACTTCACAGCATGGCTTTTGTCTTTTGTTTTTCAGCAAGAGAAAGTGGAAGTGTTGGGCGATAACCCGTTTACTGTGGCAGACGAAGGAACTGACAACCCTGCTTTCAGCCACATTGAAATGGATGTTGCAAGCGATAAGGACAAAGTCAATGGCCTTCATATATGACATGGGGCCTCGTCAGCCCCCGAGGACAATTTTGTTCATCTAAAGCACTGTTGACATTCCTGCGCTGGGTCAGTTACCAGCCCTGCTCAGGTCATGGGCAGGGGTCTGCTGAGCTTCGTGGCACTGTCACCCTTGCATGACCTTGACATTAGTCAAGAAAGGAATCGGATCTTTCTTGCACTTCCTCACTCTCTCTCACTCTGGGTCTTGGTGACAGGGCTTAAGGCAATGTTTCTATGTGAAATATTTGCCTGATATTCTTGAGCCTCCTGGAAAATATCTGCTTTTAATCTCAGTTCATTCTCAGAGTAAATTTTTTATTTGGTAAGAACACTGTTCCCCCAGACATGGCTGGTTTTCTGTTTTTTTGTTTTTGTTTTTTCTTTTTTCTTTTAAGGCATGAAAAGTATGAAGAGATTAGGGCTGTGGGACTTTATCAGATTGCAAGAAACAGTGGGTCTTTTTTTAGTACAGCAGGTGTATTTAGTGCCATCTGGTTCCTTTGTAGAACTGATCCTGATAGCGTATTTATTTTGATGGTTTTGTCATATATGTTTGTTTTTATTAAGCCAATTGTTTCTTGGTTACCTGCATCTCTTCCTCTGTGGTCACTGCTGGAAGCTACAAGAGTGTCCTTGGTGATGGGTAGAGGTAAGAGTCAGTAATATCCTTCCCTTCACGCCCTGGCTCCCTCTTCTGCCCTGTCTTGCCCTTAGAGAGCTGGTCCTCATGAAGGGAAAGAGCTATTTGGGCTTTTTATTCAATGCCATATCGCAGAACCACAGTAGTCTTCTACTTCATGCCCAGTGTGTTGGCCTAGGACTGCTCTTGCACTGGGCTGGGCATAATGTGGCAGAGACGTTAATGCCAAAAGAGGGCCCTGTTTGCTGTACTGGACAAGAGGGAAGGCTGTATCTGCAGTTTCCACTGCTGTTATCTGCAGAGCTGAAACCTCATGTAGCCATTTGTGTTCGCGCAGTCCCTGTTGTCACGCTGGGGATTCACATTTAAGGTTGGTCCAGATCAGGCAAGAGCACGTCGCGTGTTTTGGCAGGCAGGCAGAGTCCACTGTGCAGTCCCCCGGGATAGGAAAGGGATCACAAAAGCTGACAGTTGGTGAAGGCTTCTCCAGGGCTGCAGGGTGTGGGACAGCTCATCCTCTGGCTGGGCTGCCAAGAGAAGCTGAACAGCACACGCACTCCAGACCATGCACTGTACCTGTGGTTTGGGAGGGTGAAACCCCCCGTTGCTGCCTCATCTTGTGTGCTTTCTGGTGCCGCAGGCAACAGACTGACCCACTGTGTTGTTTTTGTACTACAGAATTTTTGCTATGGTTATACATGGATGCTTAAAACTCCTCTACAGCAGCAGAATCAAGTTGAAAAATAAAACCCATTGCAGGAAAGTTGAGCTGGGAACCTTATAAAGCAGTCATGCTTGAGAATCAAATGAAAATCTGACTGTGTGTCTTAAATGGTTTCTAAAAATTATGCTGCATTTGTGCCAGGTGCTGAGCTACTGTAACTTGGAATATGACACAGTGCTAGTTTATCTACCTTGACTGGGGCCCTTTAGCATCTAAATCAATTTGTTCTGTGCCCTTGTGGAAGGGGACACTTGATGATCTACTGCATAAGATAAACTGACAGGATCAGAAAATGTTAGGAAGAAAAAATGGACTCCAAGGAGCAGACCTCTATGAGAGGATTACAGGCCAGCCAGCCACTGTATGGGTTGCCACCAGGGGCACATCTCCATCGGCTAACCCAGTGCAAAACTACTAGATGGAGGCAGGTTTCCCCCTTTGCCTCCTGAAGCAGTGGTTTGCATGCTCCAATGCAGAGTTTAGGGCCAGCCCCTTTGTCTCCCATTCCTCTACTGCAGCTCTGTGACCAGGTAACTGCCTAGAACCACTGTGTCTAAGGGCTGTGAGCGACTGGGATAGATCCCATGAGTTGTATCTTGTGTCCACATATCTAAGATCTGAGACAAACAGTAACATCCTCAATAAAGTCTTCTGGGATTGAGGACAGGGGTCTCTGTTCTGGCACTATCCTAGTCACTCTGAGATAACTGGTCCACTGAGTGAATGAGCTGGCTATGATTCTGAAGCCTCAGGAGATAAGTGCAGCTCATCCAGCCTTGTGCCTTCTCTTCGTAACACAGAAAGAGATACTGCATTTTGTGCTACAGAATAGTTCTGGAGCCTCAGAGTACGATCATTTGTACTTACCAGGTACTTTCAGCCCACAGATCTGAAAGAGGGTAAGTACAGGTATCTCCACTCTTCTGTGTGCTGAAATGAAGTGGACTGGGTGTGCCTCTGTGTACCTGTGCTTGGTAAGCTGTGGACAGACAGAAGAGAAGCCTGTAGCAAGCCCTTGACCTGTATGCCTGCTGGTATGGCTACAGCCCTCCCAACACACGTGCTGAACTCTCATCTGAATGTTGCTTCTTAGGAGGGTGACTGATCACTGCTGTGTTAACCAGCATCAGTGTGGCCTTCGTTGCACCATTCTGTGCCGAGATCATTGTTTGCACTGTATTGATACTGCCTTAAACTGTCCTGGATGATCTGTGACTTCTACCCATTTTGTTCATGGAGTGAAGACTAATCTTCCCAGTCATCATAGATAAGAAAAAATGTAGCACCACTGAGTTTTTTTCTCAGTGCTTTCAATTCATGCAGTTGTTTAAAACATAGAAAACACATAAATGACCAACTTATCTTCACTTACTGCTTGAAGTCACTATTTGAGCACTGAGCAGTCATCTAACTCTAATTGTGGTATGAAATGAAAGTTTCGGCCAGGTGATATCTATTGGTCCACAATCACAACATCAAGATGAGTTTTCACGGGGCGGGGGGATATCTTGCTCTAAGAGGTTTAGAAACAAACATTCTTAAGCTTTGCAGCTGACCCCTGCAACTGCCCCATTTCTTGCTAACCCACCTCCCATGATTGCTGCAGAGCTACAAAGTCACTCTTTCTGCTTTACTTTTTTCTATATGCTTCTTGTTCTAATTAGCATTGCTAGTCAAAGCAATTAATTAACTTTGAACAATATTTTCTCTGGGAACATATACTGTCCTCTGCTAGTTGGACTCTCTGCCAGGCCCTTGTCTGTGTAAAAGCAGCAAAATAATTCTTGGTGCCTCCATCACACTTCCTGCACACTGATCCTTCATCTCTCCCAGCGACACGCTCACCCGACAAAGAAATGCAGGATGCTCAAAGCCGATTAATTCCATGGGAGTGGGAGCACTCCACACTGTCCAAATTACATGCAGCATCTGGCAAGGTCAAGAGACAAAACAAGTAGGAACATTAAAAAAAGAACGAAAACCACAACAGACAGAATATTTGACTGTGTTAATACACAAAGGATCCACAGAGAGAAAGTAGTGATAGATTTTGGCCCTTTTTGGTCTGCATTTAAATTTGCTTTCACCTGATTGGTCTGTTTACTTTCTGAACAAATAAGATAAACAGAAAATAACTAATGAATGCCAAACAGCAAATATTTCATATGCATAATTTATTTTAAAGTTTATTGCGTCACATTATACAAGCATTAAACATGGCTTTATGTTGATGATTTTTTTTAAAGTGTGAAAACTTGACATTCTTCTCCATAGGATTTTTCTATTTACAAATAAACAATCTCTCTATATACTTTATATATATATATATTATATATATGGTAAATGACATAACTCCCCTCAGAAAGATTAAAAATAAAAAAGAACTGATTTGTAAACAGGGTTTCTGTTGTAGTATTTGGTGGCTTGAACGCAGATGATGTTCTATACCTAGGCTTTTTCTTTTGTCAAAGTATCCAGGTTGTTCATTTACATTTTTTATTCTAAGATCTGTAAAACCAGCGTGGGACAGAATGCAAAAAATGTAGCAAACAGGCTGAAAAACAGTCCCAATATACAATTTTTTTTTTCCTTGTTTTTAAAAACTGGCGTGTAACTGCTCATGAAGTACATGCTTGCTGTCAAGGGTGGTCTATGGAGATCAATCCTATGCTGATTGCAAGATGATTTCACAGTAAATCCTTTGATGTGTGCTGTCCTGCTTGCTATGTAAAATGTCTGTGGCATGCACTGAGGTTGCATTTTTTCTCATTCCCTTGAAGGTAGTGCTCTTGTGGAGCTGGAATAAGTGAACAACATATAGGACGGTCACCTGGAGGTTTAAACAAAACCCATCATCAGATCAGAAGGAAGGGAAGGGCATAAATTTGCTGACTAGAGAGCATTAAAATTCCATTTATTATTATTAGCCTATTACTTGTATTATGTTTTCCTAATTAATAAACAAATAAAAAGGGGTCATCTTTCCTGAGTGTTCTGCTATATAGCTTTGAAGAACTCTAGGGAAATCTATTCTGTAGACCAGCAACACAGAAACCCCAGTGGGTTGACTGGTCAACATTAAGCCACAGAAACATACTCAGGATCTGCCCAGGAGGTCAGACCCCCTTTTCAGCATCCTACTCAGCGCAAGCTTGGTAAGCAGCCAACTCATGTTCTCAGTTAGAGCAGAACGGGACACAACTTCTAGCAATGTATTGTCATGAAAATTCATCATAATGTAAGCTACGTTGAAAACTAGTCTCAAAAGCATTTATTATCTATTGTATTTCTGCTGCACTTTATTTGTTTTGGCACATTATGTTGTGGTAATACCTCTGGAGTGGAAGTGAGTTTATAGGTTTCAGCTCAGTTCTCAGAAGTTATTGATATCTACATTGACAAAGCTGTATCTTACTGCAGGAGTTTGCAAAGGTTCACACTCATATGGGTGACACTGATTTTATGCATGACTCATGTCTCACTTTACTACTTAGCAAACAGTTTCTAAGGTTTTGTCATCTGTTGTTTTAGATATTAAACAGAGGGAATGCAAACTAATCCAATTGCTCATGTGAATTTGGTCTGAATGTGATTTTGCACAGTGGTCCTGCCCGAGACTCCCCAGATTGCAAGTGCAGTACACACCCACAGGTGGTGGATGGTAAATATTAACTCATCTGGCACGTGTCTATCAGAGGATGACATTGCCTAATCCCAACCCCCTATTTACAGAGACAGAAATATCCCCATTTCTCCACTGCCCACATGGGCTCTGTCCACAGCTGCTGTAAGCTGAAGCAAAGATGAACAAGTTCACTTCCTCATTAGCAGGAATACACCCCACAACCACTAGTCGTGTTCCCCACTCAATTTGGCACCGAGTCAACAGAGAACAGATTAATCCTGAAAATCCTTCAGTGCTTATGTTGCCTCATGGGACCTTCAGACCTGGGCCAGGAGTACCTAATAATTGGGAGCTGCTGCGCTATTTATCCCCTTTGTGTAGAATGATGGGTGACCACTGGAGGAGGTTCCTTGCCGTGAGGAAGCAGGAAGTGACTGCAGAGATGAGGGTGCATACGTTTTCTTCTACCCCTCTCCTTCCTCAAGCCATACTACCTTTCATTAAAACCTTCCCCTCGCATGGAAATAGCACAGTTCTCCCTTGCAGTGGAAAGAAGTTAATAGATCTAATTTGGCAATATGGGGTCTTGGTGCAAGTGGTCCTGATGTCTTGTGGAGCTTGAGGCATCCATCCATGGGGTCTTGCATTGTGTGGTCTGTCCAGAAGGTCAAATTCTAGCCCTTCTGTTGAGTGATTTCCAGGAGAACTTGTAGAAACAACTTGCTGAATTTTCCTCCCTCTTAACACAGTTCCTTAAGATTTCTGAGAAAACTATAATTTTTATGGAGCTCCGGTTATTTGGAAAAGGGCTAAGCAAATGTATCAGCTCTAGTATTTTGTATCTAGCTGAGTCCTCACCAGAACACAGGCTTGCTTCCACTTGGTTTCTTACAGTCTTGGCTTTTGAACTTCTTTTTTGTATTGTGGCTGATTATGCCACTGCATGTTCTGCAAGAATTGCGGTGTTACCACTTTGAGGCCAGAGGTGGTAGAGCTTTCACAACACTCAGAATTTTGATTCATGTTGCTCCATCCAACACTTCTGCAGTCTTCAGACCTACAATTCCCCTATTTTGGGTTAATGATGTGGGAAATTTTTAATTTCTTAATGCTAAAGAATTTGAAAAAAGGATATAGACAGTGGCCCATTTCACCCAAATCTAATTCTGCAGCCTGTGTAGAATTGCCCTGCATGAAGGATTTCAAGCTATTTCATACTACAGTCTGTTTTATTTTTCCCCTCCACCCCTTCATAGATAATGGAAAGATGAATAAAGAAAATGTTACAAGTGCAGAGATTCTTGATGACTGTGTTCTTTTGCTCTGCTGACCTTGTTCATCTGTTGGGTTTTTTTTTGTTTTACTTAAGCAGACAGGTCTTTAAGACACAGTTCATCTTCTGGTATGTATATCATACACCCTAATTTCTGACGAGGCCTCAATGTGATCTTGCAATACAAATACACATTCTGGGCAAGATGCCCTCACCTGATTGGTTTCCTTCAGAGACCAGACAGTCCTATAGCTGAAAAGGCACTGTTCAAATCTTTAAAACATATTACCAACTTTTCACAGTATCATTTCCAAATAAATGACCCTACAGTTAGATACCTCTGGCCACATTTAGATGCTTGTCTATCTGTCAGCACTTCTGCATGCCTAAATTTTTCAGCATTGTTAGATCAGTTGATTAGACAAGCATCTCCTCCTAAAAAATACTTCAATATTGTTGGAGTAATGGAAATGGTCCACATATGTGACCTTAACTCATGGTAAATGCAAGCTAACACAGCTTAGTCCACTGTGGAAGAGGACAACGTTGCCATGCACGTGACGCAGGTGGTGGCCACACACATGGAGAAGTGCTGTCATGTTGTTAACATGCAGTCACTGGTTATAAAGTAGCAACTTGGTCATGAGAACGAGCCATAAGATTACTGAGTTCTGTAAAGCACTGTAAGATATATACTGCTTTGAAGTTCAGGGCTTTGAATTTGTCAGGGCCTGGGAACTTCCTGGAAAGAGTGCAGAGACTTAAGCATTGGTCTGATCTGCTCATGCTGACATTAGCTCTGGAGAAAGCTAAGCCTTGCAAGACCTCTAATTTCAAAAGGCTTGTGGCAATATGCACCCTATTAAACATGGGTGCACATGTGCTCAGTGCACGCAACATTGACTGACTATTCCTTTCCGTGCACTCTTCACTGTAGAAAACCAGCAAGTTTTTATAAACAAAATTCCTATCTTCTTTTAGGCAGTTTCTTCCTCACCCCATCATGGCCACTCATTGTGATAAGATTTTCCATTCTTCTTCCTTTCCTTCCGCTCTTTCTGAAGACGTTCTAATTCAGCTTCATACATCATTTCCTGAATCAGGTACTTTTCTCTCCTCATCCGATCTCTCAGATCTTTTGGGAGATCTGGGATTAAGTAGGAAATCAGGTGCTTTATGCAAAAGACAAGGTGCTGTGAAAACAAAAAGGGATGAAAAATGAAAATCTTCGGAAGAAAACAAGTCCTTTCCATATCCTCTGAAAACCCTCTCCTTCCAATTCACACAAAGATGCTGCGTTAGCACTAAATCTACTACTTAATTTGAAGAAATCAAACCATGAAGATTTTTCCCCACAAAAACTCCTGCCAAAGTGAGTGGAGTATGGATCTCAGCAAAGGTTGAGAGTGGCTGGGTTCAAATGAAGCCTCAAAACTGTTGTCTGACCTGTGCGTTCAACGCCCTGAGGTCATGCTTTGCTGTAAGGTTGTTTGGGCAGGGCCTGGTATTTTAGTGGATTGCGCTGCAGGAAGAGGAGGATCAAATGATACAATGCTTCCCTGTTACGAGAAAACCCTTGCATCAGTATCGGAAACAATGAATTACCTACGCAAAACAAAACATTTTTTCTTATACTGTGTCTCTCATCCAAAGTCATATTGCCATTTACTAAACATCACAATTAAATACAAGGTAACTGATCCTTTGTCCCTCATGTTTTAGGCATGCCACAGCAAAGCTTGAGACTGATGGGGGAGGATTGCTTGAGTGTCCTTTTTTGTTTGATCAAAGATGCTGCTTAGAGATTTACTTGCTCCACTTGAGAGGAGGAGCAGAGAAACAGAAAAATTCTCCATCTCAGAAAGGACATCCATTCCAGATTGGAGAAATAAAGGTATTTCTTCTTCTCCAAGCAGAACCCTTCCTTTGAAAGCCACTGAAAAGAAAATGTAACATGTTTTCCCATTTATTCTTCCCTCATGTGAAATAAACCTGCAATATTTTAATTGCTGGGTTTTTTTTTTCCAAACCTAAAAAAAAAGAAAACCAGCTTCTTCTGTCAGCATTGTAATCGAATGCTCAGTTTAGCCTGGACTAATAATTCCTTTTGCAGTGATACGAAATACTTGTGTTTGTTTTTGAGGGAGGTAAAGATAGCCAAAATAACCACACCCACTTCCTCAGTGACAAAAAGGTCTCTGAGTTTAGGTAGTTACTTAATTTATGAAAAAACCTACCTTGAATCACTTATGTCTTAGTGCAATCTTTTACTGCAATTGCTGTAGCAATCACAATACACCCATTAGTGTTCTCCACAGAGAAAGACAGTCATGGTTTCTGCCGCAATTACCTCTTCCATTTCATAGATATAGTTAAGGAAACAGTTTGCAGTGCCAATAAACAGTGGTCCCTGTTGAGGGAGACAGCTGTGAGCCAGCTTATGGCTTTGGCTGGGGCAAAGCAAAGTCAATTCTTTTGTGCAAGTGTTGGGCAGACACAAGAAGCTATTCCACAGCTGGTCACAAATTTGGCTGGCCACTGAGACTTCAGCGGGGCTGATTTTTCTTGCCTCAGTTATCTTTACCCTTATGCCATGCTGCCTTTATGCCAAGTGTGTATCAAGAAGCCAGGCTCTCTTCAATCTTAAAACTGCTTAGGTGGACCTGCCAAGGCCATTCTTGTAGTCCTTTCTGGAGACAGACACACTTGCCCTCAGTACCGACAGCTCAGGAAACAAAGAAGAGATCAAGCCCAGCAGGCCTCTACCAAATTTTTTTTTCTTTCTTTCCCTTCATTTTTCCCTGAGTATGGCAGAGATGATGGAAGAGCCAATCTCCTTAGGACCAACCCCTAATGAGTTAGCCCAGTGTGGAGGGAGGAGAAAGCCCAACCTGCAGTGCCATATTCCCCCTTTGTCTAGGAAGGGCTGAAAATGAGAGTCAGGGGGAATTCACTGCAGACCTTGGGCTTCTGCTGAGCCACCAAGACAACCCTATGCAAGAAATAATCTAGAAAATGTTTCCCCTTCACCTTTCCTCTAATTCTGTGATCCAAAGAGGTGCTTCGAAAGCTCAGTTCAGATTGAATTTACACAGTACTGTGAGTCAGAAATGCAATATGTGCTCATGAACATTATGCCAATAACTTATGGTGATTACAGCTTCGATATCTGTGTTGGATGCTCTGTTGCTATGATTTCAGAGCAGAGGATTGAGTAAAGAGTTTTTAAAAATCGCTTGTTCCCTGTTTGGCTTCTTCATAGTGTAAAAGGCATTTCAGACTGCTTGTGCTGGAGAGATGCTGAGCCCCTGGTTTCTGGCAGCGATATTCAAGCACCTGAAATTCAAGCATTAAGAGCTGCATTTTGTTTTGTAAATGATCTCATCCTATTTATCTACCCTCCTGTCTCTCTTTTTCAAAATCAGCATGGGAATACCAGTCATGCGAAGCTGGTATTATCTTCTCTGGTTTGTCTTAAAGATTTCTGAGATATTGACAATAAGTACTAATATTATGAACATTGGCAAAGGTATTGAATCCTTTTCAATGTCATCATCTTTGTGATGCTAATCATTGTGGGGAAATGAATGGTACTAAAAAAATAGAGAAAAAAGCTAGATATGTAAGTACTGTAACTTAAACTATCTTCATTTTTCAGTTGTTCAGATTTCACCTTCTCTTCTCCTGTTCCTTCACCCCTTCCTCACACACGTTAACGTGTGGCTTCCCAGCCTAGCCAGGATACGAATGCCAAAACTCAGGAAGTAAAAAAAAGCTTCATTTACTTCTCCTCTTTGCAAGTCACTGTTACAGCTTTCAATGTGCTTCATTCCACTTTTTGTTGAGACCTAAATACCTGTGACTGTTCAGAAAACAGATCTGAGAATACAAAGCACAATATAAACAGCAGAAACTAACACAAAAATCTCAACAGCTGCTATCATAGATCAGCCC
Source organism: Anarhynchus alexandrinus (assembly GCA_008711295.1). Taxonomy (NCBI): domain Eukaryota; kingdom Metazoa; phylum Chordata; class Aves; order Charadriiformes; family Charadriidae; genus Anarhynchus; species Anarhynchus alexandrinus. The sequence goes on from VUYV01000041.1 coordinate 412,431, forward strand.
AATGAAAAAGCTTCAAAGGGAAATTTGTTTCATTTTGTTGTTTTTGTTGGAACGGAGAAACAAACACACTTGCCACCTGAATGGTCACTGACCTCAAATACAATAATAAAAGCCAACCGTGCTGCTAAGACGTGCCAGAACTGCAGCGTGTAACCGTAGGGCACTGGGGAGTGAGGAGGGTCTCGGTAGTCCCTGTACCTGAAAGACAAGCAGAGTGTGGTAGTTAGCAAGCTCCTGCCCTGCTGCCTGGGGGAAGGCAAACCCAAAACCCCGCTGCTCTTGATCATTGCATTTTCTGCACCAAAATGATCTCAGTTCAGACTGTACAAGTTACCACAACCCTGCTTGCTTCTTAGGCGGGGGCTATGCTAGTGTTTTATTTCAGATCAGGTGCATGCTTCTGAAGCAAGTGTCCTCATCACCTCTACTTGCCATGCTTTGGTTCACCCAAATGAGTTTACTTTCAGATGAAACCTAACGGTAAGATGCACTCCAGGAGTGCACTTCACGCTCCGGCTGCTAATGGAAATTCATCGCAAAGCACCAGGTCAGTGCCTGTATGAAGCAAAACTGCTGAAGCAAATACAGAGGATGTTGGGTGCTCGGCACCAGCGGTTTGACCCTACAGCAGCTCCCTTGGCAGTGCAATGTGTGCCTTGCTGGCACCTCTTCCGAACACGGAGCAGGGTGGGATGCTCTGCTGTTTTGAGGGCTGCTTTCTTCCCACTACAAGTTCATTTTAAACCCATACATGTCCCCAATTTTGTAAGCCTGACAGCCCTCCCAAAATCCATATAAAACTGCCACAAGGGCTCCATCTGGCCCTTGGTCAATTAGTTGGCCATCCCTGGTGTAAAGCATGACTCATCCTGACTTTAGTGGAGCCAGAACTGCACCTCTTGCTATACTGACAAGGCAAGGGCTGTGTAAGAAAGGGATCTCATCTCACAGAATGTTTCTTTAAAGAATTTAGGTCTCAATAAAGTAACTAGAGATATCTATTGGGAAAGCTGGATCCAGGAAGACTCCAAAACTACATTAACAAATCATGAATCTGTTGAAGTCACACATTCTGGAGTCCATTTCTACTAGCAGTATGTTAATTCCAAAATACTATTGCAGAAACTAAATTAAAAAGTAGTGTAAAAATGGTTTTCTCCTTAATCTGTTTCCTACATAGGACAGAAAACCCATTATAAAAAATACTGAAAATACCATAGTAAGTAACACACTTAAGCTTGATCTCTAATTTAGTTTTAAGCAACTGAAGAAAACTCAAAAAGAAATAAACAGTTATTTAATCTCTGTGATAACCTGTATTTCTCCCTGAAGGTTCATCTTCTTCCATTACAGAGGATGCTACACAAAATGAAATAAACTGTCTTGACATCTTAGGCAGCAACAAACCCCTCTTAAATTGCAGTATCTCTAGTGCAAGTTCTTAAAGCTGTGATGATCCTCCCTTCTGCAAGCAGCATGCTGATTTCATAGTTTAGGATGTTTTACAATATCCTAAGCATCCTGAAAACACAAGTCCCTGGACCAAGTCCCAAGTCAGCAGAGTATGCGCTACACATGAAGAAATGGGGAAACCTTTTATAAACAACCAGAATAGCATGGCACCATCTGGGTTCCAGACGAGCAGAAGTTAACTGAATATGGCCACTGTTTTTGGTTCAGACAGACTACCTTGGAAAAATGCCTACACTATTGCACAGTAAAACATAATATTTCCCTACCTCACTATCAATATCTGGCTTGAAGTGCAATTAAAATGACTGATGTTTTAGCACAATTCAGATGGGTTAAGTAGCTGATAAACTCAGCTAAAGAAAGTTAGATGTTCATTTTCTTTCAAGGGTAGGTATACATAAAAATTCAGTGTCCCCCGAAAGAACAGATTTATCTTCTGGAGATTTATGGCACCAATTTTAATAGTGTTCTGTTTATGGGATATTGAGGGGACAACTTTTTTTATTGATGGGATTTCCACCATTGGCTTTAAGTAGCAGTAACCTCATGCTTGAAGTTGGGGAAGAAAGGAATTAAAGAGGGGGAAGAGAATGATCAGAATTACAAAACATTATTAAACAGTGCTATGACAAACAATGTGGAATGGAGTATTCTCAAAGTGGTTCTGCTCCACAGAAAATGTTATCTGTGGATTCAACATTGGAATGTTCTTTCTGCCAAATAAGTTGCAACAGTCTTAAATATCCGTTAGTTAAATGAAAGCATTAATGCCAACCACCCGGTTCATTATGCTATACCACTCAAACTTCTTATTATTAATAAAAATGCCACAATATCACAAAGTATCACTGAATTTTGCAGTATCACAGAGTATCTTTCGTTCTTTAGGCACTCGTGAAAGGATATTTTAATTCTTCACAGCGAAAAATGCTGCGATTAAGTGTATCTGCAGCTACCAGGACTCACACTTGTAAACCAATGTTGCAATAAAAAAATGGTAGCTGTATTTGTTGTTTGGTATTTTTGGTTGGAACCCCATTTAAGACTTTTATGTAGATCCTTGATTCTTTGGACCATCAAAATCAATCAGGTGCAAATCTATCATTACAGACTAGTCGCAGAGTGCTATTTCTCCAGTCCGTTGGCTGAGGACAAAGACATACAGATAATTAACTGCTCACTTTATTTTGATTCAAAGCACAAGGATGTGATCATTACTAATAATTACACCTGTAAGCAATTATATAAATATAGTAACCATTCAGCAATGAGGAAGTGCTGGATTTGAGGTTTCGTAAAGATAGCTTAGGACAGACCCTGTTTATGCCTGGCAGACCTGTGAAATAACTCAGTGTGGTCACTCCTGTGCAACCTTGACTTCCTTGTGCATGTCCTATGATATAATCTGATTACAGTTTCATCTCACTGGTACCTAAGTAATCAGTCAACTATTACTGGCCCTTTAATACCATATTTCTCCATGATGGTTGTGCCTGATTCAAGCCATGACACCACAGAAACCCTGCATTAGGAACACCTGCCAGATATCCACTTCTTGGCTTCTCCTGTATCTAAGGAAGGAATCATGCAGGTAACAGCCAAGCAGTACCATGAGCATGTCCCTGCATAGCACAGTTAATTCTTTCCATTACTGTTTTTTAAGTTCTGAAAATTAGTTCCAACCCCAAATTTATCATGATGCTTCTCCCTTGCAATGTCTTAAAGCAGAGAGGTATTTTGATCAGATACTTACCTGCAATATTTTAATGGTGAACCAGAGAATTCACTTCCATTTGATGTTGGCTCTGAACGGTTTTCAAAGTCAGACACCAGAAATACTGATAAACTGGCATTAACATAGCCAACCATACACCTAGAGGGGAAAAAATCCTGTAGTCAGGACACAGCAAGGTTTTTCCATTAACTGTTGTACCCAAAAGGATATTCTCTGGGTTTCATGAAATCCACAGTATAACTGTGATGCTTATTAATATTTGAAAGAGATGTTGAGGCAATATAAAAGAAATGCTCAAGTAGGTCAGATGGACAATAAAATTGAAGCAATGGTAGACTTCTATGGGAGAAGAAATGGTGAAGACTGGAACTGGTTACTTTTGAAAAGAAAAGTCACCTAAAAGGTGACACAATTGAGTAGAGAAAATAATGAGTAGCACTAGGAAGATAATCAGAATATTCCCACTGTTACCCTCATGGTACTAGCACAAAGGGACATTAAATCAGATGGAAAGGCAATACACTTAAAACAGCTTTTTACAAAATGTCCAGTTAATCAGAGGAACTCAGTACTAAAGGATCCCAGCGTGGCTGAGCACTGGGAGGGTCAAGTAGAGTTTGGAGAACACTGAATAAGAGAACGTACGTCGCCTGACAAAGGGCTGTGGGAGTCACTAGAAGCTCATGTTTGGTGTTGATAAAGCTGAGGAGAGATACGGCAAGTGTATTGTGCTGTTCACTCGGCATTGCCCAAGCACAGTCTCGTCACACTGCTCAGCTTGGTGCAGAGTATAATGCACAGTAAGGGTTGGTTTTGTGTTTTGGTTTTGTTTGTTTGTTTGTTTGTTTGTTTTGTTTTGTTTGTTTTTTTTAATTATGGATTTTACATTTAAACGCCATCTGGCTTTGTCTCAAAATCTCCATACTGATTGGATTTGGAACTTAATTTAATTACAACACTTTTCTAGTATCACTGGGTATCATATGGATCTAATACCTGCAGATGTTTTTTGAAAGAAAGAAGCACCTCTCTCATTTAAGTTATTCAATAGCAGATGTTCTTGACTCCTTAATTTGAGAAAATTCAATATTCTTGTGGATTTTTTAATAGCTTCCTGCTTTTGTAACAGTACTTATTAATAACAATATCCAGAGTGCTGGCATAAACAGTTTTTATCCAAGTTGGCTCCTTCAAAGGATTACTATCTGATGGTTTCATCGAGAGATTCACTCAGAAAAGCAGCAGAAGTGTGAAAACACTGTACAAGAGATTTGTGCAAAGATGATGAGCTTCCTCTGTGAGTCAAGCTACTCCCCCTATACAGAATGAGTTTCAAAACCAGTGAGTCATACTTGAGTCTTCATAAAAATAAAATTTCTAAAGGTGGTGTTTTTTCATGCACGGCGGTCCTGAGAAAATCAGTAGCAAGGAAAGTTGCTGACAGTGCCTCAATGTCCTATAGATCTTCATAATGGCACAAGCAGAGGCACACGCTCAGGAGCAACTTGCACCAGACCAAACGCTCTACCTGCAAAGGGACTTTACCTCTTTGAGAAAATAAATGGAACATTTCCCCTGGCACCAAGCAAAATGCCAAACTTCTTGCAGGACAGAAAGTTAGCAGCACTGCTAATCAGGAGCTGCCACACCAGTGTCTCTTCTTCTGTCAGTATGATTAAACAGTATTGACAACCAAAAGATGGCAAAAAGGCAGCAACAGAAGAACTCGCTTTCTGTAGCAGGGAAGAAAAATCAATCTGCCATATGTCTAATGGCAGAATGTAAGCTCTCTGTCACTGTCTACTGTTTAGCTTGGGTTTCTTTGAACAGTAGGGTCCTTGCTAATGGAGCTGCCAGGAGATCATTTGCAAACTGTGTCTATTTGTGTTCAGCTGGATTTAATGACCTTCCCTGGGTCCAACCGCCTAGATTTTACAAGTTGTCACGTAGCAGCTGTACTCGTACTTGCTGGTAGTGTGCACACGCTAATATAATCTCAGTGTTTAGCAACACTGAAAGAAAATCCACTTAGGCAGCAGGGGATTCAGTTCACAAATATCTCCTGAAAGATTTAATCTAAGGACTCTAGTTTTAGAAGAAAAACAATTTACTTTGCTCTGTAAGTGTATCTTGATTTATTAGTTGGGAATTGCTTCCTCTTGTTAGACACTACTTTTTTTGAGCAATACACGCTGAATACTACATCAGGAATAAAAGCCTAGTGAATAAGTTTAAAATGCTCATTAAATCCATAACCGATAAATACCAGCGTCGCTTCAGAATGAAGAGGGTTATATCCATGTACACCAGCTGGGAAGTGCAGCTTGTGCAGCATACTCTCACAGACACCAAATCTCTGTAACAGCTCTGCCATGTTTTCCATGAATTAACGTCATAAATTATAGTCACTCAGCAACCCACTCTGTGAATATGCAAAGCACCAGTATCTATGGCTGATATCTGTTACCCAAGCACAAGCAATGAATTTGGGTTAGTGGAACCAGAAAATACACAGACAGTACTACTGTATCTATTCAAGTAGTAAGTTATTTTCATGTGCATCCATTTTCCCAAAGAAAAGCTTACTTTTGTCCAGCTTCTCCTTGGCCAGCACAAGGTCCATATTTGTAAGCATAAACAAGGCGAGGGATGAAATCTGATGTCACAGCTATAACAAATGCATTTGTGATAACAGAAAGAATTCCAATGCCTTCCAGGATCCCGTACCAGATTCCTGTTCAACAAGGAGAGTATGTTAGCTCCAGGCAAAACAAGAACCAAAGTTCCCAGGAAAAACAAGAACCAAAGTGCCTGAGATACTGCATGCTCTGAAGCAGTTGTCCCCACCACCCAAGGTCTTTTTACATAGTTTCTATCCAAGAGTTACTGAACAAAAATAATTTCTTCTGTTGAACAGCAGGACCTCAGTGGATCAGATTTCTGTTCCCACTGGGTGGGAATTTTGTTTACCTGCAAATAATCTCAAGGAAGCCACAAAAATGCTCATGGAGGCCTTGGCTTCTGCAAGCCACCTAACCATGTTGGCAGTTTTAAGCAATGCTGTAAGCCTCCCTGCTTATGATGGTGGCCATGCAGCCTTTGAGGAAGGTCTGCCAGGGCAGCCATGAATATATGTAATCCATGATCTGTCTTTCACAGGGGCCTCATGTGTAACTTGTGCACAGCCGGTCAGCATGTACTTATCGGCATCAAAATCTTCACGGCATGCTAATGCTGTACAATGGCACACAGCCCCAAGACATCACCTGGGCTTTTTGGCCCATCCTCAACCGTCTGACAGACCTTGTGGCACTGTCACACAGCACACAGTTGTGAGGTCATGAGGACCCTCACTAAGACCCACACCAAAGGAAGGTTAGACATACCCCTTGATTTCAATGAGGCATCAAGCTGTCCCTGAAAACTTTGCTGAATAGGGAGTGAATGCAACTTATTTTGAGAAATCACAGCTGAATCAGCCTGAAAAAAAAATCTATTTTTCTCTGCTTTTATTATTTATGTTATGTAACCGTTTTTTCAGGAAATATGTCTGCAGTGTATGCCGTGTACTGGCTGATGTCCAGGCTTGTACCTAAACTCATAGATCCACACTGTTCACATACAAAGCTTTACTCAGGCACAAGACTTTAGGTACATAGTGGACCATTCTGAGAACACAAAGCCTGGGCTTCTGCTATTTCATGGTGTGGGCTACTGTTTTTTGCAATGCAGATGGGCAGCGATATATCCTATTTACCCCTCTAAAGACACCAGGGATTCGGCGTTGGGTAGATGACTTTGTTTTACAGAGTCCTTCCTAAAGGTGTTCTGCTTTTGCACACTGCAAGGACAGAAGAGATTTATAGTCGAAATATGTTCAGAGAGCCCTTGCAGTGTGGCTGGGTGACCTCAAAGTTATGTGAATCCTCTGTTTAGCAATGTAGGTGTGCCTCACTGAGAGCAAGTCCTCTCTTGGGATCTAGACCCACCCTGTCTGACCCGCCAGGGACCCAGTGGGCATAGGCACTGAATCACAGGGGAGCTTGGTTTTGGCCAGGTAAATAGAAAACACAGAAGGTTCCTTACAGGATGGTGGCTGCTTTAACTTGACTTTGATGTTTCAGCTGCTCTGTCTCGTTATTATATTCAAACTGAGCAGCCGCATTTGTTCACACAGTTTGTCTGCCACAAGGAAAAACCTGCAGAGAACACTGATCACTTCATTAAAACATGTTGGCTGTTAAGTCACCCCAAAAATCATTAAAAGACATTTTCCAGTATGGACTGATTGCATAAATAGATCAGCATCAGATACTTGAAGTTTTTCGGAACAATCAAATTGTGTGTTGTTAATGGGGAAGATGACTGAAAATACTTTAATCTGCTCTTACTTGAAGTGGTTGGTGCTTTGCCTTAAAAATAACACGCACACATAACAAACACACATACAAAAAGCTCACCTATATCTTTGGCTCTTGAAGCTAAAGGTCTTCTCCACTGGGTAACAAATTTGTATGCATCAAGCCGAATTTCAATAATATTGTTAAGTAAGGCCAGAAGTGGTGCCAGTGGAAAAGCTGCCACAAAAATGGTTGTGAACCCAAACTGAAGAACTAGGGAAAAAAAGGAAAGGTCACAGTATAACTTTTAAGATCTAAACCCAAGTTCTAAGATAGCAAATAATATATGCAAACAAACATTATGTATAAATATACAAACATTTCTTATTATGCCATACCACACCATAGTCTAGTGACACTTGCACAGCAATTCCTTTCCAGAAGTTCAGAGCAAGGATGACAAGAACAAATGCACCTCTGTCCTGGGTGGACAGCAACATCTAGATTTTGTAATTTGGAGTGAAGTTTGGAGGTGGGAAAACTGTGCTTTTAGAAAGGGACATTTTTATTCCAGCATCAACTAGGATCTCTCAATATCTGCAAAGATTAGGGCTGAATACATTCCTTTTTATAGTACAGATAGGCAGCAGTTTGAAATTTTGCGTTAAGCTTCTAGAGGAAGGTTTTCAGACTGCTAAATTTGAAAAGAATTGTGTGAGTGAGAAAAGAAAAAACCAATCATGACCATTCAGTCACATAGGGCAAAAATTCTTGTTCTTTAACATTTCTTTGAGCAGTTATCCTCCCCACTCCTCTGAATAGAGCAATGCCTTTTGGCAGCAAGCTACTTTGTAAATGTGAAGTACTAAATCATGACGAACTTGAAACATAAAAAAGCATACAGGTCTGTGCCACACAGTTTAAAAATAAGAGCCCAAAGGAAGTTCCTCTAGTAAATAACAGCAAAGTTCTTCACAAATGTATGCAGGTGAAGAGGTGGGCTCTGGTTTAGGAAACAACCTTCCCCACACAAAGCTGGAATGAGAAGCGTTTCATAGATGCAAGATTAGCAAACCAGCAGCAGTGTGGTTAGCCACATCGGTTTGATTTGGTTCTTACAAACTCACTTCCATTTCTCATCTGACCTGTGAGAATGAAAACCATTTTGCAGCCACTTTAGCTTCATGCAGCAAGACTTAAAAGAATACACCAGCCCACAACAACAAACCAACAACATTAAAATCTATTGAAAGAGAGAGAAACAAGGTCAGTGCCATACTCATTTCTAGGTATTCATCAAAGAGTCCATAAGCATTCATAGGTTGCAGATTGTAGTCCTTTTCCCACTGTGGGAAGCTTGTTTTTCTCTGTGTGCCATACTCTTGTCGTAGTTTTCTCCTGGTCCACCAGTTTTGAATCAGCCTACATTTTCAAATAAATTAAAGAAACAAGGTAAAGAATATTATTAGCTATTCATCACAAAACTGGAAGAGGCTAAGCACGCACAACATACCTTGCAAAATAAATTTCCCAATGCACGGGAAAATAGAGCGTTAGTAATACACGTGGCTGATGACACAGCGTAATAGGTATGAAAACAGGCACAGCTGATGGGCTGTAATTCAGGCCTAGATGTGGTTAAAATGGAAGAGGGATTTTGACATCTCTTCCTTACTTATTTGCCTTCTTTTTCCCTACACAGAATGGCAAATCACTTCAGGGTCTGTTTATATGGCAGAATGCAATCCTGTCTGGAGATAGTTGAGGTCTAATTAAGAAATCAGTCCTGTGTGTGAGGTGGCATCTCTACATGGCTCTACAGTGCGCAGGGGTAACAGCCCCCGGGCAGTCCTGGAAGGGAGAAAGCAACCTTGAATGGTGTCTGCTGCCAAACACTCAGAGGAACAAAGGGCAGATGGAAATATGTGGACTACTGACAGGACATGATGGCGAAGAAACGGATGGCTGACATAAGAGCTATCTCCATCTCAAGAAGTGGGAGAGCTGTACCAGAATTCAGAGGGAACATATTGTTCCCTAAGAAAAACACGTGTAGGGGCACCGTGGGAGGCACTGAGTCAGAAGGGAAATGAGTCCGTACATTGCAAATAAACACCTTTGCTCCTGCAGGTCAGGGAGTTGCACTGGTTTGGCCAACAAAGGACACGAGTTATAGTTAGCAAAGAAAGCAAAAATTGGCCAATTGCATGTTTTCCTAAGGCTTAGACATGATTTTTCCATTCAGTAAAATTCAGAGAGATGTCTTTTTCTGATTTATATGTGAGCAAAATGTGAGCAATGCAACGTAATATGGTTTTAATGTTCTCCCTCCAAGAAAAACATCAACTTGAAATTGCAGTTTCCCACCTCCAAATGAGGCAATAATCTATACTTTGTTTCTTAGTTATTGCAAAAGTATCTATGCAGGAGAGGAGAAGAGACACACACTTTCAGAAGTTTCAGGGTGGTGTTTGTATGAAGCAGAAGCACCACTCAGACGTGCCAGTATTGGTATTAAAAATGTAACCACTAAACAAGCAATGCTCTAACACACACCCTGGGGCCTCCCTTTGGTATCTTCGAAACCTAGTTTTTAATTCTCAGGCAGAAATTTCAGAAGACAAGCCTACACCACAGGTATGGGTGAGAGATGCGACAGCAGGCGCTGGGGTTCCTGTCGCCAAGCAACACCTGGTGGCATTTCTGACTTGCCCTGTGTGTCTCTGCAGCCCCTGTGAGAGCACGTGCCTGCACCAGAGCTGGGCTGCCACCCTGAAATGGTGCAAAAAAACACTCTCCGAAACAGGCTGCTGGTGCTCCTCTTCTAGGACTCTCTTACGGGGAAATATTCTCTGCTATCAGCTTTGGCACTGCGCAGTGCTGGCTCTGTCTGGGTCTTGGCAGGCAGTAGCCAGCACACGGGTGGAGGTGATGTTCTACTACAGACTATAGGATTGCCTCCAAATCCTCTGGCCACCCACATGGTGTTGGCTCCAATCATGCTCTTAGCAGAAATGATTTTTTTTTTTTTCCCCACACAAAAAGAAAATGCACTTGCCTGCAGCATTTAAGGCCCAGAAGGTGGATTGAAATGTCTGGAGTGCAAATACATCTTTCATCAGAATAAGTTGAAGCATCTCACATTGTCGTGACTGCGTGTTTTGTGTTGCGATATTCATTGTGACTCTAAAGCAAAGACACTGACCTCACCTGAAGTAGTTTATTCCTATTAAATCACTTGTTCTTAAACAATCTTGTCCTATCTCTTTCAGTCACCTTCTTTAATCCCCTTCTGTGCTCTTTATTAGGTTTTGAAATCCCTATTAATAGGTAGCTGAAGGATCTAATGAAAACTGACAAAAGAGGCAGGGAGTGAAAAGAGAAGGATCGATACTGCTGCTGTCATTCCCTCCTCCCCACCCTGGCCAATTCCTCCAGCCCCAACAGCTGCAAAATCCTGGCGAGCAGCGCCAGGCGCAAACCCGGGAAGACGGAGGGATCGTGAGCTTGAGTACCTTGATTGCCAATTCCTCTGTGCATTTAAATCATTTACTCTGCTCTCATTACAGCTAGATGTGATGAGCACTGAGGCTGCCCGAAATCACTGCTGTGACATGTTTCTGCAGTTCAGGGACCGAACTCTGCACTCGCTCTGCTGTGGATCCTGCAGCGAAGCAAATCCCTCTGAACTTGGCAAGGGCAAACTTTCTGACAATGTCAGCTCTCTCGCATATTTTCACACTTACTAATTTCCCTTGATGACCTGCCACACTGTCTCTAGCATCAACTGCCAATATTAATCATATTAAACATGCTCATTAAATACTCATCAATAAGAAATGAACCAATAGGAAATGAACAATCGTCAACCTTTTTAGCTAGGGCACAGCTCCATAATACCCTGAAGATCACCAGGGAACTTGCCTATATACCAGTCAGTATATTTTTCTATCTCTGAGAGTGTATATGCCAGCAGTGCATTTTTTTCCAGCTCATACCTGCCCTTTCAGGCATCTTTTATCACCCAGCAAGGAGAAATCCAATTTAGAACTTACTGGCATAGCTAAAAAATGATACATATAATATTTCCTGTGTAAGGAATACAGCAGTCCTGCAGTTATTTTCAAGGAGTTTAAACACTGAATACAATTTAATGAAATCAAGTACTACAAATACAATACTTATTTGCTAATATTTATATTAAATTTTCACTTTTGCAAACTATGTCCAATGTGAAGAAAACCCCAAATGCCATCTATTTCTATATGTCTGGAAATCTATATTAAGAGTTTTGTATCCTAAGGGGGATTTTCTATTGTAATGACCACTGTATCTTGCTCTTATGTAACTGGTCATAAGGCAAGCATGAACTTAGTACTCTTCTGTGACCTACAGAAGCATAGTCAATATATATACTTACGGGTAGCCCAGTTCCATGAAATTATTCCAGGTCTGCTTTAGCACCATTATAATACCCATTTGCATACAGAGATCAATAAGGCATCCACTAGGGTGGCACTACAGAAAAAAAGAAACAAAAGGTTAAACAGAAATAACAGTGAGTTTTAAAGCATTTCTTAAAGACTAGAAATGGATATTAGATACTTTACTTAAAGGAAATTAAATGCCATTCTCTCTTTTTTTTTTTTTTCCCCAAATATAAACCTATGGGACCATATGAGATTGTACCATGAGCCTTTTAAGCCTATCATCTAATTCTCTGCAGAGATCAGAATCAGCTGAAACCAATGCAGTTTTCACATTAGAGCTTCTAATATGTTGTGTAACTGTGGAGGGAACAGAGACAAAGGCTACCAAGGTTCTCCAATGATTTTAATAGTTTTTGGGGAGGTTGGCTGTGCATCAAGTCAAAGAATGAAGACAAAATTCCTCCTGGCTGAACAAGTAAACAGTTTATGCCTAGAGGATAGAACTAATACTGTTTATTGAGTACTATTTAATGTATATGACTGAGTAGACTATGCAAAGCCATTCTCTTCTTAAAGAACTAAAAATCTCTAACTGTCAAACAACAGTTCCTGTTGTCTCTTGCTGAGTGCTTGTTTGCTTTAGCAGTGGCTCCAGACCTTGAAGAAGTGGAGCTGCTTTTGGGAGAGATGCTCAGCTAGTATAAATGTAGGGAATTCCACAATTTTTCATCTAGTATTGGAAGAAACAGAAAAAGACAAAAAACTTTCTGTCCTTAAAGAGCATTTTGCACAATTGTCTTTGCAGATCCAAACAGTAGAGTCCAAGCTGTATTGCTAAATCTTGGGTATTATGGATAAGTCAAACAGATCACTATTATGGGATTGGAACTATTTCTCTTCAACTTTTAGGGAGGAAAAATTAGTTATGACCTGTAACAAAATGTGCTATGAATTTCTTATACATACTGATTTATACAGTGCTCAGAACCTGGGTCCCTGCTGAGATTTCTGTTGACCTCATTCGGCTTCTCTTTAGATTAACAGGGTGGCAGACAATTATTATTTTTTTTTAAATCAACTTCTCTGGAATTATTATTAAATCATCATCCTTCCATTTTTAGGAATCAGTCACGTGAGCCATTATAACCTGAGACAGGTAGGTACAGTATTAATGAAGCAGCAGTAATGTTACCACCATAAAATCACTAATACATAAATTGTGGTCTGAATAGACACTGGACTAGACTATATCATGTTATTAGATGTCTTACACATGGTTTCATTCAAAAGATGAAGAGAGGACTATTGGAGGGATATCTGGGCATTATATTCTAAATTACCTTCCTACTAAGATCTAGCACAGATATGGCCAATGAAGTTAAGACTTTTTTTATTAGACATTTCTTTTATTATTATACTTTTATTTTTTTTTACTCTGTGAAAGGCAAAATAGTAGGGCCTATTAATAGTAGCACTGACCCAACCTGTAACACCTTGCTGTTGCACTTCTCTCCCAAACCTTGTTCTTTGTTCCTGCCATCTCTGCTCCTGCAGCTGAGGTTCTTTCTCTGTTCTCTGATGCCTCTGTGAGATGATTCAGCCTAGTAACTCATCAGAAAACTAATTCAGCCAGAAAAAAAAGAAAAAAAGAGTTTCCTGCTGATACAGGGAACTGAATAGGCCTTCACAGGGTTGGACAAGCCAGAGCCAGTGCAGAGGAAGAGGAATGAGAAAACTTCTGGGGAAAGGCTCAAAGGAAGAGCAGAACTGTCCTCTTTTGGCAGCAGCAAGCTGTTAGGTCAGCTCGGCCCCTCTGAGACTTTGGAGGGATGTTCAATGAATTTCTGTCTGTCCATTTATCAATTTTTCTTTCCCTGAATGTACAGAATTCACTACTTCACAATAGGGTGGCTTTTTTATATTATTCTTTTTTTTTGCTAGTGTTTGGATGACCTCTATTAACCAAAATATTTATATATTTGGAAGTGTTTGTAAATTCATGTTGGTCATGTAAGACCTGCATTTTCTACTTGCCATTTGTCATGTATTTGCAAAGCTGTTTCAGTTTTTCAGCTGTGAAACAGGAAAGAAATCATGGGATTTGAGTGTGCAAATAACAGCACTGGAAGCTTTATGACTGATCCAGAAACTGCTGCTGTTCACCTCCAACAACTGTCAAATGGTTTTTGAATTTTGAATGTATTTGCCAAAAAAATGGGATTGGCCCTTGAGCCACTTGCAAAGCCAATCCCTCATTGCTCTCCAAATCCATTTGGTTTTATAGACATGGAACATTATGCCAGTAGCTCTTTTGGGAAGTTTGTTCAGTTGTTTTGGTCAATTTTCAAATACATTTTATGTGTCTGGATTTTTAAGTTATGAGTTTATTACTTTAGCTCGCTGGTCAGCAAGGCTAGAGAAGCTGAGAGGAAATGTTTTTTTAGAAGCAAAAAGTCATCAGATTCATATCTGACTGATTCATATCAAGGATGAAATATTTCCAACATAGAAATGTGAGTAAAGTTTAAACCATTTGACACGACTATCCAAACATGATGCAAACACTGAAACTGCTAACACTGAAAAGGGCATATATATCAATATGTAGATGTTTTTGTAGGAGATGGTAGAGTGTCAGTAGTGTGGAGTCAGCAACTGGAAACCCAATAACACACTCAAAAATACCCGGAATTATGTGTCTGCCCCTGCTTGCATTTACTACATCTGTGGGCAGCAGATAGAACAGCGTGTAGTTAGCGAACACTCACCTCTTCCAGTCTCCACCGGTTTATCAGCCTTAAGTAGGCACCAGGGTGTCCTGTAAATCTTTAACACAGGAATATACATCATCTATGTTGTATAAGCAGTCTGTTCACAGTAGCAGAAGAAAGCTCACACTGTTGTTTCAATCTAATGTCATCTTACTGTGACTGTTACAAATATAAAAGACGTTATGCTGCAAAAAAACTTTTGGGGGATTCCTGGAATAATTCCCATGGAGGGCTAAGTATATTTTTACTTCCAGTTTTATATCAATACCAAATACTCTGCTGTTGGATATTCAGCATATGCAGAGAAGAGAGAAAATCTGAATAAAACTGTTTATGTCAGTTTGGAAAATGGCTTTCAAACGCCAGTCCATTTCTTTACACCATAATGTGGGCTGTGATATCTGTCTTTCTGTGAAATCTGTGAAAATGTTAGTTTTCATTAGGAAAAGATAATTTCCTTACTATTCTCCCATGTTTTCTGCCAAAATGTTTCCCACAACTTCCCACATGCAAATAATCCATACTGATGGATTCTTCTACTCGAGCCTTCTCTACTCAAAGGCTCTTCTGCTTTTAGCGGACTTGCAGAAAGAGACATATAAATATATATATTTTTCACTTTCTGTGGAAAAAAAACTCAACTGAGAGCTCATAATTCCCTCTTAATAGTTCAAATCATACAATAGAAGAAGCAAAGCATTCAGGCAGTTGGACTAGATGATCATTGTGGTCCCTTCCAACTGAACTATTCTAATCTATTCTCTGTTCTGTTCTGTTCTGAAAGAAAAAGACACACTGTTAAGTTAATTATTTACCTTTACAAATCACACACATAAAGACAGGGTGAAGTGATCTCCATGTATAGTACTGTGGAATGCACCAATTCCCAGTAGTGAAATTGTTAAGAGTTAGCACTGAGCCAATATGATGGATGGAAATGAAAACTGCATGTCTGTTTCTGGGCTTTTGAAAGGAAAATAAAACTGCAATCTGTCCTGCGTTGCTAGTATGGAATTTGCATTTTGAGATGTGTGATAATATGGTCCCATTTTGTTTCATTACAGTCAATTTTATTTCTTCTCTCTACTTCATTTTGCACATATGAAGGTGCAGATCTCAATCCTACCTTCCAAGGAAGAATGCTATATAAAAGGTAGAGCTGTTCAGATTGACAAACTGAAAAAGAAACATTTTCAGAGTGAAGCTGTTCTCCCACTCGGATTCGGTACGAGGCTGCTCTGTGAAGAAAGAGAGCACAGTTTGAGAGGTTTAATCAGATTAACAATTCTCTTGGCACAAAGGCTGCAGGCACCTATCAGAAACTGGAATGTATTTGTATATTTGCCTGCTGATTTCAAAATATAAGCTGACAGAAGAAATTGTATCCAAAAGCAGCACACAGCAAGCAAGCTTGTTAAGATTCTTAAAAATCTCTTCTGATATCTGAATATGTATATTCCCAGGAGATTGTAAGAAAGTGGTTGAGCTAATGTGTGTATTAAACATCCCTCCTGGATTACTGTGTGCTTTACAGGCTCAGGCTCTTCTCTTGTTTCCTTTTCTGCAACCTACCGTAACGACATTGCCAGAAAGCACCCCACTACAAGCCTTTTAGTTAGAGATGTCACACTGAACTGGAGTAAATCCTCCTTGTAATTCTGTTTCATGGATTTTCCCACCATGCTGGCACCTAAGGACTCTACACAGGTATCAGTGGAGTGCCACTGCATGACTCCCTTTCCTTGTCCCAGGAAGCTCATCACAGAAGACTGAGAAAAAATACTTTGCAATGGATGGGGTAAGGCAAATGGGGAAGGGGAAGACATACTCTTCCATTCAGGTAGGCCCTTAATCTCCATCTAAAGAGATATGAAGACAGATGTTAACAGAACAACTTCTATGCCAACACACAAGTACCATGTCCTGGAACTACTTTTTCAGTTGGCAGGAGCTTGGTATTAGTCAACCATTGCTGTGAACAGCAGTAATCAGAGGAGAAGTGGAGATACTAATGGTGACTCTGAGTATCATAATGGTGGTACTCATAATACTTCCAGATTGAAGTACTGGAAGTACAGAAACAATGATAAACTAGACTCTCTTTAATTAGAGCCACCCTACCCATGAGGAAATTTCAAATAGATGCATCAACAAAATGATAAACCAGACCATAAATTAACAACTGTGTTAGTGATTTGGAAATGCCTGTCAAGAAACCTAAGTTCGTGTGCATGCCAGTATATACATATTTAGCTCAGCAGAAAGAAATAAAGCATCGTGGATTTTTGACACCAATCTGTGGGAAGGACAAGTTTCACTTTAACAAGGCTGCTGCAGCTGCAGCTTTGCTCATATGCCCATCAGTGACAATGGCAATGCTCTGAAAAATCACGTACATGAGCTCTGGAAAAGGTCATGTAAAGGCTGAAGAAGGACAACCTGAATGTAGCTTTGCTGCCAATCCCACTCTGAGCTTATTACACTGATAAAGATCGTTCAAACCAAATCAGGTACTTAGGCCATCAGAGCAAAAGTCACAAAGCAGTCTGAACACTGTCAGAACAGCTCGACCCACTGAGTTTTCATACAAGTGCTTTCTGTACAGCCTACAAGAAGCAAACCTACCTTGATGATAACCTGGAAAAAAGTCATCAAGCTTCAAGGTCTCTAGACCATATCTTACTGCCCCCAGGGTGTCACAGGGAGTAAAAGGGCATAGCCTGTGTAAATCACATACTTGAAAGCCATATTTCTCAACTGTAACTAGCAGTTATCTTTTCCATATAGCAGGTATCTTTTCCATGGATACAGGATGGCAAAAATATTTTAAATTTACAGCATACAAATGAGGACTTAATCTAATAAGAAATAATAGAATAAAATGCTATCTTACACAGATGTGCTTTGAACACATCACCTATGACTTCCCAGACGTAGAAAAGCCCTGACACTAGTTAAATTCAGCTGTGTGCTGCCTCTGAGCAGACACCAAAATCTCTCCACCTGGTCCAAAATACCTTACTGAACATTATCAATGTACACAGGTATGCAGAAGCTCAAAATAATCTCCTCAAACCACTTCTACGCATGCCAAAATATGCTTTGCTTAATAGGCCTTCAGCAAGAGTCTCATTTCAGGCTTCTTGACGCTAAGGAGCCCTTGCCAATTGCCACGAACTACTGCAATCTTCAAGCATGATCAGGATCTCCAAAGACTCTGCCTAAACCACAGATACATGAGTGATAGCCTATTACTACACCGGTGAGAGTACATGCTGTCCTTAGAAAACACGTTGTCCTTATTCTAGGATAAAGATGACCTTTATGGGTGAGCTGAAAAGATTACAGAAACTTGGAACACCATTAGAGTTTAGGTGTTGGTAGAGTTGATGTGTCACCTAGTTATTTTCCCTCCAAATCACTGCCCTTCTTAAAGGCATATGTTTAATAGTCAATAAGCACCTTAGTTTCAAGGGATAAATTTGGCTTCCAGAAGTGATTCCCCCATTTCCAGGTCTTTACAAAACCTGGGGGTTGTGAGTGCTCAGTCTTTCTGAAAACTCATGCTGTTCCTCCCAGGGTAACAATTTGTTTAAGTTCTTACAAGGTAAGGGGTTGGAACAAGAACCAAGCATGGTAGGTGGGTGATTGTTGTCACCACTAATTGAATGGCGCTATAGCTCAGTTTATATACTCCTTTATAATAAACTTCAGAAAAACATTAATTCCTATAGATTGCAAATTAATCATGAATTTTCATATTTATACAGACAGTTTGAATGCTATCACAGTATAGGGACAAAAAAATCAGTACAATATCATTCAATTTTGTAGTCAACATTGCTTACCTAAATTTGTCAGGAAAAGAGCAACTTTTTCATACAGCTGTAAATGAGAAGAAACAGCCTCTTAGATATGTGACCAGCTCAAAAATATAGAACTGCTTTCTAGGTAGAGTAACTGCTCTTACATGTTAAATCTGACATACAGATGGTCTCTGTAATGTTCTGATAATGATGATAAAACCATATAGTAATAATACAATAACGATATAATCAAACAAGGAATGGTAATATTTTTAAAGCTTATAGTCAGCCATTTTCATCCACATTCTATGAGAACAAAAATGACAGAATCCCAGAATGGTAGGGGTTGGAAGGGACCTTCAGAGATCATCTAGTCCAATGCCCCCGCCAGAGCAGGTTCACCTAGAACAGGTTGGACAGGAACGCATCCAGGTGGGTTTTGAATATCTCCAGAGAAAGAGATTCCACAGCCTCTCTGGGCAGCCTGTTCCAGTGCTCTATCACCCTCAAAGTAAAGAAGTTTTTCCTCATGTTGAGATGGAATTTCCTGTGTTCCAGCTTGTGCCCGTTGCCCCTTGGCCTGTTGCTGGGCACCACTGAAAAGAGTCTGGCCCCATCCTCTTGACGCCTGCCCTTCAGATATTTATAAGCATTGAGGAGATCCCCTCTCAGTCTTCTCTTCTCCAGGCTAAACAGACCTGGGTCTCTCAGCCTTTCCTCATAAGAGAGGTGGTCCAGTCCTCTGATTATCTTCATAGCCCTCCGCTGGACTCCCTCCAGCAGTTTCATGTCTTTCTTGAACTGGGGAGCCCAGAACTGGACACAGTACTCCAGATGTGGCATCACCAGGGCAGAGTAGAAGGGGAGGATGACCTCCCTCAACCTGCTGCCACGCTATTTTTAGTGTGCCCCAGAATACCATTGGCCTTCTTGGCGACAAGGGCACAAAATGCCATCACTGTCCCTATTTTACATATACAGTGAAAAAGGGTCAGATAACTTTTCCAAAAACACAAAGCAGAACAATAGCACAAGCAAGATTATTTTTTTTTTTAGTTACTTATGGAACATTTATCTCACAAAAAAAATCACCCTAGTAAGAGCATGCTCTGGTATGTTGGGTATTTTGGGCTTTTTAGTTTTGTTTGGGATTTTTTTGGTGCTGAAAGGAAGGACACTGGAGACACAATGTTGCTTCAGAGAAAGTCTTTAGTAATCCCCACCATCAGACACATTTCTTACTCTGAGCCAGTGACGTTGTTCTAAATCCTATGTGGTACTTTCTGTGCTCAACAGATACCATGCTCTCAGACTGCTAACTTCATAAAGCTTACAAAAACTATCTTGGAGGGTTTTCACAATTAGTATTTGCAAATGGGTTTTGAACCTATAAAGTATATCACCATCAACATCAGTATAAGTGTAACTTAATACAATGATTTCCATTTGCTTTAAATGAGTCTGGAGCCTCTTCCTACAAAACACTAAATGTCCTTAACTCTCACTGATGCCTACAGGGATACAAAGCTCCTCATATGTCAGCCTCAAGTACTTACTTATTCCTAAAGTGCATATCAGCAATGTTTGTTTTCATTTGCAGTTATCTTTATAAACTCTTGCTTCAACTGAGTTATCTACAATTTACAGATCAAACTGCCTGCTTAAGAAGTGAAGTCATCCTGAATTCTCTCATCTGTGTTAGCAACCACTTCTTGCTTAGAAGAGCTTTTTGCTGTCCTTGGAGTAAACAGTTTTGTTTCAAGTAATGAAAAAGGTGGTTTCTTCTAGGTTTAAAAGCATCTCTTAAGGGCAACTGTAAAAGTGCAAAATGTCTGGGTGTTTTATATCCTGATCCTAGCAGGGAGTGTGCTATTTTATAAATATACATTGCTCTGAAGAAGGGGGTATCAAAACTGTATTTTGTTGCTATTCCTCCTGGAACAGTAAGACTGTGTTAGAGATTCTGTTAACAATATTTGGATCTAATTATCTGCTACTGCGTCTTATCACTACTAGTCCCAAGGGGCCTTGTTTAGGATCATAATTTGTTCTGTGTTCATATTTTCTATGGGCGATATCACTGGAATTAACAGGTTTTATTAACCTAGGTAAAGCTAACAATTGTTCCCAGGCTGCAGGATTATCTGGGAGACATTATGCTTGAAGGTCATCTCATTTTGTCATGATGGATGAGTCGGTGTATGTACCTTGCTCTCAGAGCATCCAGTCTAGAAGTTACTTGTGATCTAGACCTTTCCCCTGAAGCTTAGAGAGGTTGTCACCTCATATCAGAATCACTGGTGGTTTTCCAGGCTTCCTAGCAGAGAATTCCCTACTGTTATAAACATCTTGGTGCATTCTGGTTTATTACTGTAGCTTAGCTTGCTTTCCGGCTACTTTTCTTGAGTCACAGTTTGTAGAGGATTCAACTACCTGAACTGCTCCT
Organism: Anarhynchus alexandrinus; assembly: GCA_008711295.1. Lineage (NCBI taxonomy): Eukaryota > Metazoa > Chordata > Aves > Charadriiformes > Charadriidae > Anarhynchus > Anarhynchus alexandrinus. The sequence goes on from VUYV01000041.1 coordinate 433,432, forward strand.
GGGGATTTTTTTTTTTTTTTCCCCAAAAGAAATCCCACTACTGTCCTTCAGTAAACTACATTAATCCATCATGGGAAGTGAGGGATTATGTTCTTAAGTCCTTCTTTTGAAAAGCTCATGCAGCTTCATATTTTGGAGATCTTTTGTTTCCATGAGCTATATCCAGATCTAAGGCTGTGGTGTTTATTTCATGGTAATGAGTATAAGGCTTAAGAAATCCGTCTTTGCAGTGTTCTATTTGATGTATTTTAGGAAACAAAACAAAGTTTCTCAAAAGGCACCTTCAAGCCATCTCACATTATTTTAAAAATTTCTCTAAGCTGTAAAACTCTTTGAGAACCAAATAATTTTGTTTGTGCAGTATTTCTTTGTTGCTGCTTCACTGCATATACAATGACTTATACTGAGAGCTTGGAAACGGATGTTGTACTGACATAGCTATATATAGTTTTCTTTTTATTTCTTCTATGCTTATTGTGTGCTCTAGGTGGATTAAAGAAAACCCCCAAAAGCTGCAGACAACAAACAATAAATCAAAAATAACATAAAAGAAGAGAGCCCTTGGTACAAATTCAGAGAGAATAACAGCTTTCTTCTTTCTGCCCTTTCTCAGCCTATAGTCCCACCTTAGGAAAAAAATAGGAAAGTCCACAGTTCTTGATAGACCGTCCTAATCACCAATCCAGTCTTGCCTGGGCCAAAGTGAGAAGTGAAGTCCTGCAGCAAAGTCTCTTGGAACTTCCTGCTATATAAATGAGGGGCTGTTAAAATTAATTGTTAGATGATGGAAATGCTTGGGTATTGCACAGGAAAGAAAGTAGTCTTCAAGCTAGCACTTGGAAATGTGCAGGCCTGAAATAACATCTTCTACTTCCCCTAGGAAGTAAGTCAGCATACCTCCTGGAGCAAAGCCTAACATGCTTTTTGCAGAAGACACTTGCTGCTGAGTGGGAAGAGATACTCTGCCCTGGCTCCAGTTCCTGGATGGTTTGTAGGTTGATCACTCCCTCCCCCTTAAAATGCATTCTTATAACGTCAGTTGACACAAACCTTATAGCAAAAGGCCATACAACTCTTGCCAAAAGCAACTAATAGATGACACATTGCTATCACAGGAATATACAGAAGTCCTTGCATCTCGATGGAAGGATTAAACTCATTCCCCAGCTAATATATGCTATACTGTCTAACTGGGACTGTTACCACAGAGAAATTCCATTTTTGTCTATATCCCAAGTCTGGTTCCAAACCAATTCACAACAATAACCTGACCTCAGCCAGCCAGACCCCTACAATGCACACTGAGCATGTCTCTGGTGTACCCTGGCAAAGGCCATAGGCAGCTCATGGAACAAGTCATGTCTGCTCAAGTCTCGTGACAGCCCAAGGAAGTTCTCCTGCATATGGACATGGTGTCTGTATATCCATATCCTTACTGGTAAACTACTGTGAAAACAGAAGCTGGAATTACTGAAACCAGTATAAATAAGAATTAAGATTGGCCACCGTATTTAAAAAATAACATCAAAACACTAATTAAAAAGCAGAATATTAATGAAGTGGGCTGAAACCTGCAAACATATAAAAGGAAAAAAAGAGGCAGAGGATAAACAGGAGTATGGACACGTCTCCTTAAAACATTTTTTAGAACATTCAAACACACTTTACATAACATTTCGGGTTTGGAATTGTACTTTACATAAACAGTGAATGATGCCCATAAACAATAATGCTGTGTCTGGCTTAGCAAGACACTCCATTCCTGCTGAAAAAGGAACCGAAAGCATTTAGTGGCCTGCAGGCTGAGATATCTACTGATCTGATGGCTCATGTATAACTTTGGATAAGTTAGTTTTACTCACCACATTCAGTAGCATGATGATGCAAAAGTTGATGCACACTGCAGTCCCTGTAGTTGCAACCTGAGAGTTATTCCTGATTAAAGCCCACTTAAAGGCAGCAAAAGTGCTGACAGTCACAACACGGTAAATAACAATGCCAAAAACAGCAGCAATCACCACACAGATCTAAAGGAAGAAAAAATCAGAGAGAAGAACCTGAAAACTTTCAATAGAACAAGAGTTAACTTCTCCATGAAACTGTGGAAACTAAAGCAATAAGACACTTGAAAAATGCATCCATTTAATTCCAGATAAAGGTTTCAACACAAATATTATTCTTATCATAAAGTCATTTTTATTTTCCATAATGCAAAATATCTTTGAAATCATACTAAAATAATTTTTAGTTTTAAACATTTTCTTCAAAATATACCTCTTCCTTAGCATTCATGTGGGAAACAGTGTTGCCAGCTCTGGGAATTAGAAAATTTCCTTACATGTATGTTCCCCAATGTGCAAAGGCTAGTCTCAAGCTGATGTCCCGGGTTGATGGTGTCATATTTGGGATGGATTTTGAGCTTTGGTGGACTTCACACTTACAGAAAAAAATGTCTCCATTTGTAAGCACTGCTTCAGCAAGCTACCCTAGCAAGCTGTTTCTTGCTACAGGTCTGGAATGATTCTATCTAGGGAAGGTAACAAATTCAATTGCCCTTGTAATTTCTTCTCTGATGAGGCTTTCAGCAAACGTGACAGTTATAACGTGAAAGCCCTGCAGCTGAGCCAGGCTGCTAAATCACTTGATGTTCCATATACAACAGTTGAGCACTAAATGACAACTATTTTCCATTGTCCAAAGGACAAACAGTTGGGAACTATCATGGTTGACTCATCTCATAGAAACTCTGACACAGTACCTGTCAGATAACTTATTAGATAAGGAGAGTTTCTTCAGTAGAAGACAGATGATTATTTGCAAAAGATGGGTGTATTTCAAGGTTATGCATAGTCAACGTAAACCTATCAAAACTGAAGTATATCTAAGCTAATTGAATGGGCAAAATGATTTTGAAAACACTGAATGCTAACCAAGCTGGTTTCATATTTCATTAGTTACAAAATTGTCTTAACAGGGAACCACTGATCTGGTTCAAGCTGTATTAGTAACACTGTGAGAGTCAATGCTGTGAAATTTTGAAAACTGCTCTAATCTGAAGTTTTGGTAAGCATATATCTCCTTTGCTTAAAGCTGTATTTTTTAAGGAATATTTTTACGTAAATGGGGGAAAATTCAGAGTTTTTCTAACTCATTGGAAGCCTATGCTATGCAGCAATAAAAAATACCTTCAGTGAAAATAGTCATTGTCCTGTTTCAAGGACTGTTATGGGGACAATATGTGGTGCATGCAATTCCAAGCAAGGCTACTCTCTGGCACTTTGAGCAAGATCTATCCCTAGGCTAAGAAGATTAATTACTGCCTTTGCAAAGGGTAGGGAGTGACAACTGTCCCCCTTCAAGAAAAAAACATAGGGAAAATATGCAAAATGTTGCAAACGTAGAACCAATTCTGAGCAGAGACTGCAGTCCTGAGCAGATATAAGTGTCTTCAAGGGCTGAGTCAGACAGTATGCTGTCTCCTTGTGCCCAGTGTTTCTCCATGTTGTCTTTGTCCATCCACCTGACGTACCAGAGCACAATTCATCTCAATAATGCTCTTGCCTTTCTTGCCCAAGACTGATTTGGACAATTCTGAAGCCATCAGTTTCTTACAAGCCCTCTGCCCTGTTCCCTCCCATCTCATTCAAACACAAAGTTGCTGGGCTAGCTCACCTACCTGGCTCTCCACAGCTCCTGAAGTTATACCCACATATCATCTTCTACCCTCCTGGAAAAGCCCTAGTAAATTCCATGAGATCTGAGTTGATGCAAACTGTGTCTTCAAGACCAACCCTACCACTGCTGTTGTCATGTGAATAACAGCAAACAGCAGATTCAGTTAAGTTAGAGGATTGGGGCATATCAGCAGAAATGCATGCAGCTCTCTGTTCGGAGAGATTTTGCTGCTGCATTTAGTTTTGCACTTTGGAAGAGGGAGAGATACCTCAATTTAGACAAGGAACATCGGTTTCTCCATTTCAATCGCTCTAGGAATATGAACCCTCTTTCCTTATCTCTGCAATATACTGAAAAACTAGGAGATATTAAGATCATTAAGCACTCTGGGCACCTTAGTTACGTTCTCTGTAGAGTCTACAGAGAACAACTGCCTGTTCCATGGCATCTCTCCCCATCACTCTGCACTGTCTACACAGGGAGGCAAAGAAATCAGTGAGTTAATTCAGTCAGCTGAAGTTGGTGCCTAAATGTGAAAGCATCACTTTTCTGGCATGTGTATAGCTACATATAGCCTAATGCATATAGCCATAATAGTACTGCCAAATCTGGATGTTGTAGGAAAGACTTAACCAACTGTGAGACTCGGGGAAGAGTAAACTACTGTAGGACATTACAGATACTCAGGTGATTCACTGTATGCAGATTTTCATCCTGCAGTAAACATGCTAGAGCTTATTTCACTTTCAAGCAGTCATATTCAATATCTCCATACTCTCTCAGCAGACATAATGTTATTTTGTACTTTTTCAACTGGTAAATAAATAAAAGTTCTCAAACCATAAAAAATATTCCAGATGCAGAAACAATGAGCCTGCTGCATTTGTCTGCAAATGCTTGATAAGGCTCTGGCTTCCCGGATATGGGGTTCATTCGTTCTTTCTTGGAGTACTTGGCTTCAAACTGCGGACGTATTTCCTCCTAAAGAACAGACAGACAATGTTCATGTACAGCACAGGTAGGAAAGTTCTGTAGGAAGATTCAGATCATTTATCAGATCACTGTTATTGTGAATTACACCTTTGAAAAACAAAGAATCATGTCTCATTCTTTCAAATTTTGAAGGCACTTACTCAATACAGTTAATTTTCAAATTCAAGCAGCAACCTGGTAACACGGTATTAAAAAATTAAGATGTTAAGAGGCATGTATGCTCAGCTGCAATACCTGAGTAACTAATTATGTGCTTGAGGGAACCAGCCCTACATTAGCTGTATATAAAGGCTAAGCACATTTCTGTGGAGGCAGGGTAACACCTAGCTCTTATTCTACCTTGCTCAAGCTGTTCCTGCCACATCAGGGCTGAAGGCTGCTGAGGAGACCATAATATAGCGAAAGAAACAATGCAAGTAGTATTCCTGTGTGCCAGGGACACACAAATGGACAGTGCGATGGCACTGAAGCAGGGCACTTGAGAATTGCACCCTGTAGATCGTGCAAGGCCTCTGCCAGCTGAGTCATATACAAGAAACCCTTTCTTCTCTGCAGCTCTCTCTAAGCCAAGGTTTGATTACCTTTTACAGTCTGCACTATGGGGAAGTCCTTGCCATATCCATCCACCAGTGAATCTAGGTATCTCCTACAATCTCCAGCCAATTCAGGTAATGCAAATGCTATTTTCACAGATACATCTCCACACAAAAACGAAACTCTGGCACGAACCTTTGTACCTGTTTAATGACACTCAGCAATGCTGAGCACAGCTTGGGGCAGGACGTGAACAGTACTGTATCTGGCTGAGGTTAATGATATAAAGAAAGTGACGCTGAAGAGAAAGAAAAAAGTATGCCGTAAATAGCAACAGAAGCCATATTTCAGCTGGGAGTGCCAGGAACTTTGAGCAGTTGGTTTCTTGTTGCACAACCAGCCAAGACCCAGGTACTCTCCACGTTGCCCACCTTGCACCTCATTTATAAGAAAAGGAAATACAGATATGCAGGGCTGAAAGAGCAAGAACACAATCAGCCCATGTCCTCAGCCTGGGGGACCTGGACACTGCAGGGGCTGCAGCATGCCTTCCTTGGGTGAAAAGCTAAAGCGATGAGGAATTCACAAGGCTGCATATCTGAACAGATTGAATTCTCCTTCCCATCGTCTTCATTGTTTCATTTCTTTGTCTCTTCATTTAGAACAGAAAAGTGATAGCGAAGTGATAGGAAGCCTTATAACTGTTTCTCTTTTTCAATCTATTGTTGGTAGGAATTAATAAATTTCCCTCTGTAGCAAAACCTTATTTTTCAATTTGATAATGGAAATTAAAGCAAGCAAAAGCTAGACATGGCAGATAATGTTAAGAAAAATAACAATCTTCATTAACAAAAGCTTGTGGCTTAAAATGGTAATTATAACTCTTTAATTGATTTCTTTGAAATAGCTAACAAAAGAAGTTGGCTGATTTTGTCCAGTGATAACTGAATAGAATGTGGAGAGGAAATCTAATTAGCAGTGATTTTATTAGAAAGCAGCATTTCTAGGAATAAAATTTTCACCTTATGGAGACAAAATTCTCACGGACATCTCACTGACAGGTACAACTTCCATGATCAAAGTCCACAGGATGTGTATTTTTTAATCTACATAAAATAGACCAGACTCCTTCCTTCCTACTTCTCAAACATGGATCATTCCAATTCTTTATGCACAGTAGAAACCATACTGATTTCTGGAGTATCAAATATGGATTAATGTCTGCTGCACTAGGCCAGATCTTTCTGCACTAGAAGAACTACTCTAAATTTCTTTGTGAAATATATCATTTTCTTCCAGGAGGTTTCTGAGTCCTTCAACAGGTGAATTTTTGCAGGAGTCCTGTCCTTCCCAGTCCAAGGATATATTGTCCTCTATAGCCCAGATGTGGAAAAGGGATTTGTAAAAGATTGAAAATCTGAACCTTGATCACGGGGACATTGCTATCACAATGATAGCACTCTCAGAAGTAAGTCTCCTTGCAAAGCCTGTGGTTTGCAGGTCGTCCTGCTTGCAGCTGAAGGCAATGCCAAAGTGAAGGTGTGGACTTCAAACTACAGAACAGGGAAATGATCTCAACACTTTTTCACCTGGGACACTTGCTTCCAAAGTTTTGACTGTCTCTGGGGCAAAGTCCTGCAAAGACCCCAGTGCCAATGAAAAAGTGCAGCATTTGATACTCAAGAAGATGAGACAGTGATCCGTAGAGCTGACCTTAAAGCAAGGACCTGTTTGAGTTGTCCAGTAGGTATGGGCACTGGCAGCTGTAGCATCTTCAGAGAAGATGCCTCTGGGGGGCAATCAGCTCCCACCATTGGGATCCCGCTGAATGCTGAACAAAGGAGGAACCAATGCCTCAAATGCCAATGAGATACTGATGCTCTGATGACTGGTCACAGAAATCTTTGGGAAGCATCCAACTGAGTTCCTATTGGCATCTTTAACCTCTAATTTGAGTGAGAAAGGTACCATCTGGCACACTGTTTCTGAAAAGGTTGTCACCTCCTGCTGTAGAGACATATAAAACTCCGTCTAGAACTGGGAGAAGGTGCAATGAATAGCTTTGGAGCAGGTACACTTGCCACTGCCCCAGGGCACTTGACCAAGGTCTTGTTGACAGAGCGTACTGGAAAAAGCCTGGTGTGAGAATAAAAGACCAGCTGACCATCAGCAGGGAGCAGGTATCCTCTGAAAATTAGACATGCATATATTTCTGCAGGCCAAACTGAAATAATCTGCCAGTGGGACATAATCATCTCTTATAAAAAACAATGTTATTTGATAGACATCATAAAATAAACACATCACATTTCTATGAGGATAGTTTCAACTACTGGAAGCTCTTACAGGCTTTCTGACTGGAAGAGGAAAAATCTAGCAACTCTGCTCTCTTCTGTCTTTTCAGTGTTTATTCCAGATAAAGGCTTAGTTGCATAGACATGGTAATGCTCTTCCAAAAAAGGTTAGAAGGCAAAGAGCAAATCTTCCATGGGAAAGCTTTCCTCCAGGCTCTGCAAGAGGATATGCACTTTCAATAGTAGCAGCAATGTTGGAAGCAGAGTTGTGGGTATGTACACGAAGAAGAGAGAGAAACAGAATGGTGATTTGTTCTGAATGGGCTTGGAGCTGTTGTGCTCACACCTGGGCAAAAGGCTCTTCCAAGCATTACCACAGCAGCCAGAAATCACTTAGTATTATTCCATGGAAAAAAAAAAAAAAAAAGGAAAAGCAAAACATCGCTTAAGGACAACTTTACCAGGAAATTCAATATTTTTAAGTTAACTGATCGTAAAAAATTCAGGTGGATGGCTTTATAAATCAGCATAAATGCCAAATCCAGGAAGGTTAAATGGTAACAGGTGCAGATATATAACATTCCAAACTATAAGCATCTGCAAGACAAGGTCTACTGGGAAAAATATGAAAAGGGCCTCACACTGTATTTGCTTGTGTATTTTGTTAGATTAAAGGCTCCTTTTCATTCTAGGGACACTGAGCTGTAATCCTGACTTGGAAATTGCATTTTGGTACATCCATCTTCTGCCTTAGCTGTCAGCATCAGCAGCAGTGGCTTTTTTGCAACTAGCCATGAGGGGACCAGATCTCTGCAGTTCAATCCTGATCAGTATCTGAACCTCAGGCAGGACTATCTCAGTGTGGTCTCTCTGAGACTCGTCAGCATTGGGAAGAACAGGCTGCTAAGCTCAGGAGACTTAAATCAGTATTAGAGTATTTTCTAAATATATGAAAAAAGTCCTGAAGTATCACCAAGATTTGACAGCATACGTGCACAAATAATGATGTTCCTGTTGCTATAAAGAAAACAATTTCCAGTTGTGTAAGTTATCTCATTTTATGTTCTTGGATTATTTTCTTAGTCATTAAGCATTAAAAAAAAAAAAAGCTACCATCAAATGAGCAATTGTACTGTTTCATGGCTTCATTGAACTACATTGCCTCATACAGACAAAATCCCATAACTCAGAAGTCTGTTTCTCTGCTGGCAAGATTAATGAAACGGGAATTCTTCCACAGAGGCAGGGATATAGAAGTTCAACTGCATTGAGATCACTACAGCAGCCTCTTACAGTCCCTCCAAGGGCTTCAGGACAGTCTCTGGAGAAGAAGGAGAGCAGACTCTGTGAATACCTGTATGTCCACATCCCACCTGAGGAGCATTTTTTCTACCACAGCCACTGAATCTTGCTTTTCTCCTGCATAACAAAACCTTCTAGCTCCATTTAGACCTCAGCTCTCACTCCAAAGAGCATGCTGTTTTTTTCTGGTAACCACCACAGAACAAGGTTAAGGCTACTTTTCACCATTGAGTTTCCTCCCTAAGGGGATTTCCTCTACCGACAGAGGATGAATTAAGTCCTTTGAGTTGGTTCATCTCCCTCAGTTTCTTCGCAGCACTGTATACTTAGGTAACCAGCACCTGAACATTCAGAAGTTGGCACAAGCCTCACAAGGCTTTCTCTCCATCAATATTCTTAGTAGCTATCTGAAAGAATAGCTAAAAGCCTATTTGCCAAAATTCGTGGTACTCTGGGCTGTCAACAATTTCCTTGGATTCAAAAGCAAAATTTGTTAGCTTCCCCCAAAGTGTATTTTTTTTCCCTGAAATCTCCCACAATGACAGCCACTGATATGTTGAAGTTAATTTAGATTTACAAAGGTGTAAAAAGACAGGACAGTTTGGCCGGGGGAAAGTTTCTTCACATTCCAGAGGAAACTTCTGAGGAGAAAAATGCTTATTTCCTAGTTTATGAAGATTTGAAGAATGAATTGAAAACAAATCCAAAAGAAAAACATGCTTACATTTTTAACTAAAACTTTTTGTGCTAAAGATTAAGGAGTACAATTTTTTTATACAAACCTCTTCTTCTTCCCAGTCTATCAAGTCCCAGTCATAAGCAATTACTGCTCGCCTTCTTTTCCAAAACTCCAGAAAAACAGTTGCTGGAGTAAACAGAAAAAAAATACAAAATTATTTTTAAGTCAAGAAAACGTTAACTACTATCACAGAACTGTTGAATGAAGCTGTTACATTATTTTCATTTCTTTGCATAAGCGGGTTCCTTTGAACAGCAAATCATGCTGATGATCAAAACTGCTTTCAAAATGCATTGCTTTCTAAGGATTACTTTGCTCATTTCAAGTATGATTAAGGCTTTAGAGATTTCATTTAGTGCTAAATGAGAATGTTTAATTGCTAACCAACCAACGGAGGACTCTCAAAGAATAAAATTGTTCCTGTGAGTCATCATTACTAGATATAGCAGATTTCTGACAAAGCTAAAGGTTTCTTGGGGCCATTTTAGATGAAGCAGTAACTTTCCTTCTTTGAAGACCATTTGCAATACACAGTAACTGGAACCCAAAGGAAGCACATTCCAGTGCATGTGCAAATCTGTAGAGTACTGCTGAGGAAATGGGAACTTTTGTCTTACACCTTTCTAATCCAGGCAATTTCTTTTACACTACATGAGTGTGTGTATGTGGTGTGGCATTAACAGCTGACAACTAAACATTCTGTTCTGTACAGCCCTTATTGAGAGAGTTCAAGATAGCATAATATGCCTGTACATGACCGTGCTTCCATTTTGTGATGGAAAGAACAATCAACAAAGCACTCAGTCATAAAATCATATGTTCATATTCTGGAGATTAACACTGAGCCTGTTTATGGTTACAACTTTTTAAATTTGTTTTGTTAAAAGAATGTAGAAGCTGCCTAAAGCTAACACAAATCGGTGGAAAGGGTTCTTCTCCCACTGTGAAGTTTGGCTCTTCCCTTTATTGCTCACTGAAAAGCATCAGGCTGATAATCACAGAGAACATAAACCTCTTTGTTCATGAGGTAGTGCAGTATCAGCTGTAACAGTGTCACAATAGCCTGTCAATAAGTTCCACATCCAGTCCTAAAAGGACTCCTTAATGGACTATCTGCCCTACCGCAGCACATTGATTATGATGTGACATGATACTAAGCATGGGCATAAGTTTGGTGAAAGTGAATTTTTAGCCAGTAAGATTATATTTTAATGTATTAGTCAATGCAGCTAAGATACGCTTAGAAAATGAACACTGTGAGCAAACAAGGTAAGATATCAAAAGCATGTTTAAGGAGGCAGCTATTTTGTGGGAAGGCATTTTCGTGTATCACGTCATCCTTTTTCTGAAAGCTGGAGTTATGTTACACCAGGCAACTGGCTGCTTTGATTTAATCTAATAAAGAAAGTCAATTCAATCTCCTGAGCCTAATGTGTCTATGACTTTTTGTAATAGTTGTTGCAGTATGATCGGTTGGGATCAGCAAAACTAGCAAGTGCTAATGAGGCTCCACTGCTGCTGAACCACCACATTGTTCATTCCTTGACTTGTCTTCTGGTGGAGCTGCTTCTCTCCTATCAGCTCATATTGAATTATTTTGTACAGGCTAAACAAGTAGCCCTGCACTTTTTGGAGACCTGGGAGAAACAAGCCTGATTGATTACTACCACTCTGTTTTCATCCCAAAAAGCAACTGGAAGCAGGACTCGAGTGGGTGTATGAGTCCACAGGCATGAACCTCTCAGATACGTCTGTGCTGAACCGTACTTCTTTTCTTTCTTGTTTTTCACACACCTGGAGTGAGGAATCTATACATATTATATTTAGCATATTTAGCACCTGTGACAGTAAGTATGTGCAGTTCCTGAAGCTTCTTTAGAAAGCTATTTTCAAATCATCAAGTAGCAAATAGGATGATGTGAACAACACTGTTGTAGCTTTTACTGTGCTGCACTTTTCTCCCTCTATCCAGGTCAGTATGCACTTTTCCCTTGCTAGATATTTTAAAATGTGCTATAAATAAACATCTTTGATTGATTCACTGTACTACTGAGGTCTTCTAAAAAGTACTGCATTTTGAAATGTCTCTGCTTCTTCTCTAGTCAAGTAATCACTAATACTTCACACATCAGCATTCTTTTCTTACTTTGACAGCTCAACAGGACACAGTTGTACTTATCCTTCTCCCATTTTCCAGTTGGTATGTTTAAACCAGATGCTGAGAATTCTCCAAAAATCCTGCTTGGAATTTGGAATCTCTCATTGGCCTTAATTCCCAGGTCTTTAGCGAGCTTTTTCTATACTGTGCTTGCCCTGCTTCAGCGCTCAACCTTGTAGCTCAGTCCTCAACATCCACTTGTGCAAACAGCTGTCTTAACATCATTTCCTCAGATGTTTTTGAAACAAGCTGTGATGCTATCTAGAAATGCAAATGGCCTCTTGCAGCAAAGAGCTTAATCCTGACCTTCTCTCAGAAATGCTGTCCATATTATATTTCAGAACACCATTTAATATATCCATCCTGGCTTCTGGAATATATTCTATATTCCAAGAATGTTGCTGAAGAACCTTCTTAAATTCTGTGTCCTCAGAGAGCAGATCAATGTGAATGTTTTATGCCAGAGGCAAGGTTTGTAGGAAAGTAATATTTTTTATTAGATTAACTGATATATTTAGAAAAAAAGTTGGCATTTCTTAGTGCTTGAAAAAGGTGTTAAATTCTTTATGCCAGGCCTTTTTTCCCCTCCCAACTTTGCCTTTCAGCAAGTGTCCTAAAGCTACTTCCTTTATCAAAGGAAACATGCTTCTAGGTAGACAAGAAGAAATTTCAAAAAGGACTTTTCTTGTGTCCCTCAGTCCCCCAAAGATATGCAGAGACATAGAAACTACCATCAGCGCACGCTGTCTCTAGCAAAGCATTAGAAATGATAAATAGCTGGACTGTCCTGTTGGACAGTTACAGAACTTTGCTACTGAGCTTCAGGAAACATCTAGACAGTCACATCCTTGCACTAGCTTTCCCCAGCACTTCAATTGGAAAAGCAAAAGCTACAATTCCATCTGGTTTTACAGCAACATGCTGGGAGTCAACTGATTATCAAATTTACCTAGACTTTTTTCTGAGAATGACTTTTTTCCTGCACTTCAAATGTCAACATTTATTTAGACTGAACATCTTTCTCTCATTTTCTGTCTTTGGTGAGTCCAGTTCAGACAGTAAAAAGTGAGGAATTTTTTCCTAGAAATGAGACCTACCTTTCCATCAAGTTCAACATGAATCTCAAGACATACATGAAGGGCAAAGTATAGATGTTTCCCTCTAGCACAGAAACACAAAAATGCTATTGTTCCCCTCTTTTTGAAAGCTTTGAACATCTAGTAAATATCATAAAGACTAGAGATTCTCAAAAAGGAAAAATTCTTTTCCAGCTTCTGAGATGACAACATCTCAGTGAGCATCAATGACAATCTGTTCACCAATAAAAAAATGTATTAGTGTTTATAGGGACTTACTGTTTCCCATAAACCACAGAGATTTATAGCTTCAGTCCTTTTGAAAGAGTTTTTCCTTTCAACAGGAGCTCCAATAAAGTAAAGCTTATACAAACTACCAGTGAACACCTTCAGTGTACTGAAGGGAGACTATCTTTTGTCCTTCACTACATCAGTTTAAAATGAAAGTTGTTTTAAATCTTATGTCTTTGGGGTATACCTTAGTAAGTATCATATTTTTTTTCCTATTATATCAATTACTTTTACTTCTTACATAGGACTTTGCTTAAACAGGGCAGAAATACAATAAGTGAGAAATACAATAATAAATGGGTTAATATATTTTTTTAATAAAAGTGTCTTTCTATCCCAATATGTCCTGCTGCACTTGACAATTCCAACCCTACTTTGATAGGACCCCCTCATCCCACAATGAAGCATTATAAAAGATGGGTCCCTGTGCTTCAGAGTCCTACAGCCAGGCTTATTGCTGCTCCACAAATCAAGCAGCCCATAATGATATTTGTTGTGGTAATTACTTTCCCTAGCCTGGCTGCAGCAGTTTGCTCATCATCTGGGGAAGCACTTTATTTCTATTTAAAAAGCGAGCAACCCACTTCATCCATGAATTAAAGATGTTTTCAGAGTAAAAGGAGGAAACCACTATACAGACCACCTCTTCATGGACAGCCCAACCTGACCAGGCTTGGTTTTGAAAACCCCAAACAAATGGCTGAGGCTTCTCCCTCAAGATGGGACTTCACTAATGGTTCTAAAGATAGTGAAGAAGGTACTTTAAATGAGACAGTGGATAAGCTCAGGCTAAAGACGTAGAACAATTCTAGCTGCCTTTTCTTGCTTTAATTCTCTTTTTTTAAAAGCACTGGCATCATTATTTTATATGCTAGTGTCTGTCAAACTGGATCATCTAGAAGGCTGAACTTTTCACAGCCAATTTGTCATGCACTTGCCAGTTGTTTCGTGCTGATAGAAAAAGCATTTTCACAATCAAACTGCTATCATTGTTTTTTCTCTTCCCCTATGATTTACTGAGATGATGGTAGTGCCTGCAGCTGCCAATAGGCCTACTGCCGACTGAAAATCCATTTAAGACAGGCCGTAAGCTAACTCATAAATACAGTACCAGAAAATCCCTGGGAAGTGTGGCTTTCCTTGTTCTAATGCTGCTTTAGCCCTAACTGTATGGAAAATACCTCCAAAATCTCACTGTTGTCTCAGCAAAGTCTTATTTAAGAAACTACAGTTTGGGTGGACCCAGAGGATCACCCCATTCCCCAAACCATTACCCTACACTCACAACTGCCTTCCTGTTGCTGTCCCTACATCCCTCTTGGCGGCAAGCTCACAAGCACAGAGTAAGCCACCAAAAGTGGTGGGGAAGGCTCTCACTCCAGCTGCTGTCCTATAGTCTCTTTTCCACTCGCCAAAACATCCAGGGAGCAGCATTTATTATATTTTTTCTTATCTCTCTGTGGGATTAGGTGCTGGAGATGCATGGATGGGCAGTGCATTTCCCAGTCTTAGCAGGCTGGTGGGGAGATAATACCCAGAGGCAACTGGGTCTCAGAGTCTGACAGTGACACTGAAGGAGCGGGAAAAAGGACAGGTTAACCAAAGTGAGGTACAGCTCCTATCAGCTAGGGACAGAAAAGAGAGAGGACCTACAACATTTTGCAGGCAGGCATGCTCAACCTTCTCCTGGGAGAAGCCGGGTAGTGACCATGAGGCAGGACCAGGCGTGGTTACCCAAGTGAGGGACTCCCCTTAACTAGAGTTGCTTTTCCTACAGCCTTGGTTCTGGGCAGTGCTACGACATAGGTCCAATGCTGTGAGTACAGCTGTTTCCTGAAATCAGTGTTACTGTTAAGGAGGAACAAAAGCACTGCTGCAAAAAACTGCACTCCAAATATATGTTCACCAGCAGTTAGGAACAGTGACATAAACGTTCAACAATGTTAACTCATCAATTTTCCTAGCTGAGATGGAAGTCTGTGCCTCTAAACTGTCTTGGACATTCCCAACTGCAGTGAGCAGTGAGCACATAGAGAAAGAGGTTGGAAAAGCTGAGTAAACATCTAAAAAAATCTTTAAGGCTTACAAATTTTTGGTGATTTTCAGCTTTGGTGTAGGCCTAAAACAAAGCTGAAATACCAAGGAGAAACATAAAACCTGTACGATCTGTGGATTTTTTCCTTAATGCAATTTTTGATATTTTAATACCATCAATATTACATGAAATGGCATTAATAGGCTTGATTGATATATGACCTAATTTAATTAGTTAACCACGACAAAAACGTTGTTTTGGAGGAAGGAACTGAGACACACTGGTAGGCTAATCTCTGTTGCCCTGATTGCTCTGATGTCGGCTTCTGGATATGTCTTGCAGCTCAGTAAAGAGATTTGCAGTTTAAAAGGGAGAATATAGCATTACTTGGACACCTTTCCAAAGCAGTTGGAGGTGTGTGAGTAAGAACAGGAGAACAATGGCTAAATCAGGATAGCTCAAGCACCCGGAGCTGTGAGATGGATGCCATTTTTGAGGCACCTCATTGAGCCATTTTCTAAAGGTGTTAACCTTCTCTCAGAATGGCATGGGAGCAGCTAAGAGCCTGGGCATGCTCAGGGCACGTTTGAAAGACTTTTGTGCGGCCAGAAATTATTGTTTCCTTTTGCCTTCAATTCTGTCTACAAGACCACAGTAGGAAGAATAGTTGAGCCAGAAATAGAACTGTCCTGTAGGCAAAATTCAGCCTCCATGGCAACAGTTAGACCATTCTTGGATAAATCTGTCATTCAACTAAATCTTCCATTTATTTTATCAGCGTTCTGCTTTAATTACAACCAAATTACATGTATTTAAGCTTTACTGCCTTTCTGAAGGTGGGAAAAACAATACATCATTAATTCATTTTAGCACAGACATTAAACTGAGCTGCCGTAAGCTAAGAGAAGCCCTGAACAGTAACAGAGAAAAGGCCTCAGTGCCAACAGATTGAAAAACAATTAAAAAACCCCCGCAGAATATAACTATCTACATAGACACTACATACTGCATTTATGTTTTTATTTTAATTAAAATTATTATCACATAAAAAACTGATTTCAACCACTTCCATCTTCCTTTTGCGGAAACAGAAAAGAATCAAGTCTATATTGGTTTTTTCAGTGTCTGAAAAAAAATGGTCTGGAAATCACAAAGGCCTATGTTGCATCACAAACTTTAAGAAGAAGATTGTGCAATTACTTAATATCAAGATAAAAACTTACCCCACACCGCCATGAAAACAGCAAAAAAGACAGTAGCTCCATTGTCAAAAAGGTGGGTTACCTGAGGGATATATTAATAGTGTGATCAATTTATAATAATAAGGCTTTATTTTCCATTTTCACCTAATAAAATTAATGTGATCATGAGTGCCGCTGGCATAACAATCCTGAGGATCCTTCCCTTGACGTGTGAAATGTACCTGTCAATTGACAGGACTATCTGCCAGCCTGGCCTGGGACTGACCCCTGCCAACACCCGGTGTGAGCATCATTTCAGAGCCAAAACATTCATTTTATGAAGCCATGTACAAAGGATGGATCATACGATAAATGTTGATGCCAAGGACACTGTAACACATGCATCTGAAATGGACCTGTTGGAGCAGGTCCAGAGGAGGGCCACAAAAATGATCAGAAGAATGGAACACCTCTCCTATGAGGACAGGCTGAGAGAGTTGGGATTGTTTAGCCTGGAGAAGAGAAGGCTTTGGGGAAACCTTATTGCTGTCTTTCAGTACTAAAAGGGGGCTTATAAGAAAGATGGGGACAAACCTTTTAGCAGGGCCTGTTGTGACAGGGCAAGGGGTAATGGTTTTAAACTAAAAGAGGGTAGATTTAGACTAGACATAAGGAAGACATTTTTTACGATGAGGGTGGTGAAACACTGGAACAGGTTGCCCAGAGAGGTTGTAGATGCCCCATCCCTGGAAACATTCAAGGTCATGTTGGACAGGATTCTGAGCAACCTGATCTAGTTGAAGATGTCCCTGCTCATTGCAGGGGGGTTGGACTAGATGATCTTTAAAGGTCTCTTCCAACCCAAACTATTCTATGTTTCTGTTCTGTTCTATGATCTGGGACATGACCTCTGGGGCTGCTGAATCTCTAAGGGCAAATTGCAAAGTGTTTTATAACCCAAACTAAGTCCTGGTAAAACACAATGAATGTTAATATTGGCTAAACTTGATCTGTTCTTTGAAGATTTTATCTACCTGAGCTCACTAAAGACAAATGCAAAAGGCAAAATTAATGCTTTTACTAGGAAAACATTCCTATTTGCACAGTTTAAAATGTACCTTGGCATAAACGCAGCTGTCCGACAACCTCATGAAGGGACAGTATTTATCACATATAGGACACATTATGATATCTGTAGCTTGGCAGACTTCTTTACTGGAAAAATATAAAAGATAGAAATTAATAGTTTGATGCACAACAATCAGTCTTAAAATGGATTGATAAATGTCACTAATATTTAGTTACTTATTGAAAATTACTGGTTCTGTAACTGAAGCCAAGTTGTTCATAACTGCATGTGTATAATTAATATTTGTTGACTGTGTCAGATTTCAGAGTTTACTGTCATAACTGCAGAGGACAGCTCTTCAGGGCCAGCCTAGCAGTAGGTCTTTACCATTTCCAGCTTCTCCTTGAGTCAGAAGTGAGCTTTGGTAGGAGGACGGTGAGGATGATTGCAGATAATGTTAAGTTTGACTTATTCTTGTGAATTAAGTGGGCAAGAACGTAGAGACACAGCCCTCAGCAGAAGGCCCAAGGGGTTCTTCATCTGAAGAATGTCTCCCTGTGGTTGATCTTTGGGAAATGCCTTGAAGAGAGTGAAAATTCCCCACTCTTCTGCTGCCCTGTTACAAGAGTAATGAAGGAGCCCTACTTTTTCCCTACTTCATGCTGAGTTGCCAGCACCATCAGCAACTAGAGCTGGGCAAGAAACATTGCCTCCCATCCCAATTCAGGAGCACAAAACAAGAGAAGCTCGATACTGGGTACCTTATGAGAACCAAGCGCAGTCTTTTCCTGAGTATTCATTCAACAGTTCAAAATGAAATAATTAACAATTCATATGAAGGTCTCTTAAATTATTCATAACAACCCACAGCTGTAATTTCCCTTATAAAAGTGCCCACGTTACCTGACTTGGCAGTGGTTCAAAGTGGTGACTCCATACAAAAAGACAAACAATCCAATGAAGGCAGCTGGGAAGAGCATCCCTGTGTACCAGCCTAACCAGGCAAAGTACAGCCCAATTTTCTCACCAAAGTACCGTCTGTTTTAAAACACAACAGATTGAAGTTACCTGCTAATTAGAATAAATCTGCTTAATCTTGCTTGTCAATAGAAAATAAATATTTCTATTATATCTGAAGAGTAGATTAGAGAGCAGAGTCAGAATTTCCTGAAGAAAAAGCCTGCAGTTAGGCTGCTAAATCCACCTTGAGGGACCTGCCTCATGAATGACCTTAAAAAATGAATTTAAAAATTCACTAACCACAGCTTACGGTGAGATGAGTGGAGACCTGAGAAAGGAACACCGAGTCCATTTTAAAAGGCTAGTTCTTTGTGTTTGGCAAACTGATGGCTTCCTTCGCCTTTTGGCTGTGTAACTGTACTTCCCAAATAATTGCACTGAGATCGGTTTCATCCCTAAAACTGGTATAACAGCAAAAATTATTTGGGCCAAAATTATTTCTAAGAAATTAATTAACCAGGGGTTATTATCCAATCCAGTTTATTTTCATTTGATTATTTCTTTTCTTAGCTCAATTCCTGGAAAACTAATTTCATGATTCTACCACAGGTGGAAAATAAAGTGCAAGTGAGGTCCAACAAGTACCTTTATGTATCATCTTGTACTAATTTGAGGAAAGCAGTCTGAATTAATCCTAATTTGTTAGCTATATTGCCTAAAATTAACAGCAAAGTGCCCAGGAAGCTCCACTTTGCTACATATTCATTAGCATTCTTCCTCCTCCCAAACACAACCAAACCTCTATTTATGTGTCAAAGAATACATCAAGCACACAAAAAGCGTGCTGAACTCATCAGCAAAGGAGCAGGCTGCATGCATTGTCCTGTGTTTGATGGTCTTGTGCACAGTAGGCTGATGATAAGATTAGGATGCTTTAAAAATCAATATGCAATTATCATGATTACAATGAAGATTTTAGGAGATTATTCACTAGATTAGTTTTAAAGAAGGAGGCAAGATGATATTCTTGCACTTCAGAGACTTTGCAGACAACTTAAACTTGCATATCAACTGAATTTGAGAATAGCTGCTGATGAAAACCCACTTTTACACTGATGATGAAACTTCTGATCTGTCCAGAGACAAAGAATGCAGTGAGCCAGCGCCACTGGCTCCTTTGTGCTACCAGAAACATCTTTGGTCAAACTTTCACAGTGAGGAGGAAAAGACCCGTGAGGGGCTCTAGGTCTGGACGCAGTGGAGAAGAGAAAGAAACACTTGGTCTGGAATGGACAGTTTTCAAAAGGACATAAAAAATTTCCAATGTGTGTAATATCTGTCTGGGCTGAGCTCAGGCTCTGCTGAATGATACTGACCTACACTGATTATTAGCATTTGAGTTTACCAGCACTGTATGAGAAGCCAAATATGGTCATGTTGTTTTTATTCTTCCACCTTTCAACAAAGACTCAAATTTACAGGCTAAACAGGTGGGAAGCTAATGATAACATGCTCAGTTCCAACAAGGGCAGCAGGTCTAGTTGTAAAAAGACACACTGGAAACTGCTTTTTGAGCCCTGACTTAAAAACATTAGTGAACTCTGTGGCCTAATTATTTACCTGACACCAGCTGTGCCTGCTCCACTGAAAAACAAAGCTCACATTCTGAGCTTACTTCCACTGATTATTTATGGACCTATTTTTCTCCATGTACATAGTTCAAAGTAGTGAAGTAAGCCTAACATTCATCAAGATTTATTTTTTTATTTCATTGCCTACATTCAACGATGAATACTTCCTCATTCCACCCCCCTAGCCGACATTCATGACAAACTTCATCTCCTATCCTGTTGAACCTTTCCATCTAAAAATGCAAATCATAGTACTCCTTTTTTGATCTAGAGATCAAGCAAAGAGCTTCATCCTAGATGAAGATCCAGGCAAGGTTCAGTGTCTGCATAAAGAAGAATGGACATGATGGGGAGCAACCCAAACCTCTGCAATGTAAGGAAAAGGCATTTGAGGCCATTTGAGGGCCTGGTTTTAAAAATAAGTGCCGGATGTTGGCGTTATTTTGACACATACTGGTTTAAACATGGACAAACAGCCTCAATCTTCCACTATCTGTGAAGCTCTGAGCTTCTCAGCTGGTATTCCACAGGCTGTACTACTGTAATTTGCATCAGGATCAAATTAATATTTAATTTCTTTTGGTCCTGTAGTTAGCATATTTTTTTGTAAGTCTGTGCTCAGATACCACTAGGTTAAGTGCTATAGAAACAAACTATGGCAGTAACAAGGTCTTTGGAGACCTTCCTAGGTGCCGTATTCAGATCAGTTTCACATTTATTCCAATCCAAAATTGGGTTAGCCTGGATCACCATCACCCTTGGGAGATTAAGATGTTTAGAGATACCATTGCTACTCTCTCCCTTCAAGTTGCACCAAATACAAGGAACAAGCTCTTTGTTTCTTCTCTGTCACTACATAAAGAACAGAAATTTCATATAGCTCTGCACAGTGATGGCAGTTCTCTTACCTGCATGCTGGCACTTTACCCAGAAGTCAGTAATGTACATGAAGGAGTCCAGGGATTTTTTTTCTAGGATGCATCACTGTGCATTACTACACCTAAATTTCACCTGTTAACACTCTGCTCAGTGAAGGCCACTTTGAAATTTTGCAGCTTTGATAACATTTGCATTTTTGTTAACTTTGGTAACTTATTACCATCCAATTTTTCAGATTGTTAACAAGAATAGAAAAAAATATTTTGTGTCTTTTATGGTTCTCTCACAGAAAATTTTCTCCACAAGTAACCTAAAAGCAGAGACATAAAAAAACCCCAAGCACCTAACAGAATAATCCACCTCTCCTATCCTCATATATGCTGTACCATTAGAATAGTAATAAAAAAATCAGGTTTTTGCTAGCATATATACTAACCCTCCAATATCTCCTACGTTAACGGTGAACTGTCTCTCCCCTCACCCCATTCCAGTGGTGGAACTATCACTGACTTAACTGGGCCAAGATTTCGATCTCAGTATTTATCAATAAGGCACATTTTTGAAAAGTATTAAGCCACAAAGTCTGATTTCAGACCCATAAAATGTGATACTGGATTCCTCTGTGTTTAATGACCTTCATTATATAATCTTTTACTTTCAGGATGCCTAGAAGGAAGTAATGGAACGAGAATACAGAAAGGTTTGGACTTAAGCCAAGAACCTATCTATCTCCATTAATCCTTTTGCAGGTCAGAAGGAAATCCTATACAGAACTTTTTACATCACAGAAAGAAGTTGTGAGGGAGCTAGAGTTTTCCAACAGGCGTTTTGGACACATGAAGCTCTCATGTCATGAGCAATGGGGTGGGGAGGAAGGCTTGACAGGAGATTGAAAGGGAGTTGGCAGCTTGCAATCAAGTCATTTAATATAAACATGCAGTAAAACGCAAAGTACTCAGGCATTCCTTTTGCTTTCTGGTTCATTTAGGTAGCTTTACAACCAATTTATAAATATAGTTTTCTCCCTCTCTTTTTGTCCTGTTAATAATATGCACAAGCAGCAGCAGGAGCAATGTATGCACAACCTAGAGGAAAGCAGCTATGCACAGAAGTGTGAAGGAGGCGATCCAAAACTCCCAGGAATCGCTGCAAATGTTTCCATTAACTTACGTGGTCCCAGAGCAAATAAATATATTAGTCCTGCCTCTTTCTAACTGCTATCAATTCTAAGGATCTTAAATTATTCTTGTAAAGTAACTACGGATACCAAATTCCAACAGAAGTGTAATTAAAATCACGGTACCACATCTGTTGATTAATGAGTGCCTTTGCAATTTTGCCAAGTCTGCGCCTTCATACTGCCACGTGTTTCAAAGCAGAGTGAAAACAGAATCATGCAATTCCCCTCAAATGACTTTTTCCTCATTTATTTCTAGTGACTAGTATCTCCATCACAGCCAGCTGATGAGATTAAATGAAATCTGGGAGGCACCAAATTGACAGCACCAGAGATGTAAGGCCTCATTTTAACAGCTACGGGAAAAAAAACAATGCAGCACCAAAGTATGAACACTTTTGCTTACCATTGTGGCAACTTGACTTTAAGGTGGAAATATAATATCTATCAACAAGATAATTATAGTATCTACATCTAATTTACTCCTTAGCCTTTCTAAAGCCTATAGTAAAGGGGAATGTCAGCCAGCAGCAGTAAGTTCTGGCCAGATGTCTGTGGAAGTATTAACATCCATCCACTCCTTTTGTACAGATGGCAACACTACTCCCTTCAAGCACACCCCACATAGCCGTTGGTATGGGAAAAAAATTAAAAAGTTGCTCCTGCTGCAGAACTGGTACTAAGAAAGCTTCTGTTTAAAGTATGCACGCTGAGATACTTCTGAGTGAAATGAACAACAGGTCTTGCTGGTGTTGTCAGCTCTTCAAGGAAAAATCTCCAGCTCACTAGACGTGTGAGCTGCGGAGAGTGGCAGTAGACAGGAAAGATTTGTCAGGAGCTAGGGAAATGCAAGGGATCTAGCATCTGTGAAGTGAGAAGAAAAAGGCACTCCCCCCCCCAGCCCCTTTCCTGCCACCTCTCCTTCAGTGAAGTCATTGCAGCCATGGGTGCGCTCCAGGGAGCAAATGGGAGGCTGGGCTGGGGCTGCAGCTTTGAACCCTGCAGAGCTCGATGGCTACTGAGACTCATGCTGCTGCAAATACTCAGGGAGCCTCACAGCTCCCCCTGCCCCCGTCCTCCTTGGGTAAACACCTAGTCTGAACCAACACAGGACACCCATGACCTCAGCTAGGGGTTCTGCTATTTTGACTGCTTTTTTTCTTTGTAAACAGCTGTGGAAAAATCAGTGGATGTCACTGCCTGATGAAAAGCATCTTACAAAATGCTAAACATCAAACCTAGGCTACTCAAGAAGGCTGCTACCAAGTTCCAGAACAATCTCGTGTCTAACCTTGCTCATGCTGTTACCGTTTATTCTCATGCTTAAAAAAACCTTCCAGATGCCTGATGCCTTATATTCATAAACCAAATTAAACTAAAACCCAGATATTGGCTCAACAGCACTTCCACAAACAAGAAATGTTGCTGAAGAACAGTAGCCTTGACCACCATGGACAAATGATTAAAAAACGTTATAGACATAAGTTGTTTATACTGTGACATTAATATCTTATTGTATACTGGGACATTAAAAATAATAAACTTCAGTATAACTGTTGGCTCCTCAGTAAATCAGCAATTTCCATAGTGTAATTTGAGAAAAATTCCATATTTCTGTCCAAGCCAGTGTATTAAAAAAGAAATAAGAAGCTTTCAGGATTAAATTATGAGGTACAAATACATTACTTAGTTTTCTAAAGCATTTTAAAAATTACATGACTCAGTAAAACTTTTTTATTGTATTTCTGTGTGAACTTTTTCTCCATGGAAATTGAACACCTCCTGTTCTATGAAATGGATAGGTTTTATATGGCCTTAATCAGTAACACCGTCTGTCTCCAGGGCCACCCACTACAAATCTTTCTATCTGGAAACAATTTTGAGAATCAATAAAACCAAAGGTTTCTATCAGTTAGAGGACTTATAAAAGGAGAAATTAATATGTTGGACCAATTGTACGCTCTGTATGACCCTTCCCAATGGCCAATGTATCAATATCTTCAGTGATCCCAATACATCTTAAGACTATTAATAGGCCCTTGTAACTTTATATTCCTCTCTTCAAGTAGAAAAAGCCCATTAATGCCCAATAACTGCTCTTCCAACATGATCAGTAAAGGCTCTGTCTCTCTATATATGCATAAAAAAGATGTAATCCTCTATTAGCACATGCAAGCTATTTGAAAATATTATTTAAAACGGCTATAAGAATTTGGAGTCATGTCTCAGCTTTCTCGGCGTGTCTTCTTTGCAGGCCACTTCCAAGATGAATACAAATCCAGATTGTGATGTGGCTGGGCTGAGTTTAACGGAGGTTAAGGAGAGAGTTCCACCCGTGTACCACTGGTGCTGCTGAACACAGTTATCACATTCAATGACTGTGAGCTCTGCTCCATGTCATATGTAAGCATCATTAAACTTCATCCAGGGCTCATTCTGTGGTTGCTTTTTGGAAAAAAAAAGAAGATCTAATCCATGAGAGCCTGTTTTTCACCAAAGCCATGCTCTGAGGAGGAAGAGGAACTCCTCCAGTGGATGGACATGCAACCACATCTACCCAGCCTCCACAATTTCTCTTTTCCTTTTATTCACTCTTAAATATTCTGCAAACCCTACATTAGAAGTTATACTGTCAGGAAGCTCTAGAAGGAAACTTCCTTCACTTTCAGCTCCTCCTACAAGCTCCTCTATAGATACTTCTTTGAATGAGTAGCACCATAAATGAAATGGATTCCCATGACCTCAGGGTCAGTTTTTAAAAACCACATGAATTAACTCAGCTTTTCATGGTTTTGTCAGTAAAGAGATAACCTATGCTTAAAGCACCTACAAAGTGACATATTAAATGCAGGAAACTCTTACCTCACAAGGTCCAGCGGTTGGTATTTATACCACACTCCCCAGGAAGCCCAGCACTCATAAAGCAGGTGTCTGTGGTTTTCTGCCCCGTGTGTTCTTATTGAATTCTTACTTCTGTAACTTCCCTAAAATACAAATCTGGACATTACTGAACAACAGTAGCAAAAAAGAGTATCTAAGAAATCTCTCTCGCTAGTGGTATGGATAACACAATTTATGCAAACTCCATACTTGTGCACCAAAAGCTAAATATGACATTAAAAGGACAATCTCCTCTGACTTCAGTAAGATTTGAGATTATTATTCCCAAGAAATTTATGATAAATAGGATTCAAGTCAAAGGCTATAAATTGGAGAATCTCAAAGAGAAAAGCACAGCATGATACTTTTCCCCTCTGAAAACACACTGATTTGACAAACCCAAATAATTTTTACAGAACAGATCCAGAACAACTCTCCTTACTCATCTCTTTTTTCAAGAAAAAAAGCATTTTTTTTTTCCAAGGAAAAAGCATTACTAAATGGGATGGATGTCAGAGGGGGACACAGAATGCAGAAGAGAGTAATAACCTTAATAAGATTGAGAATAAATGATTACACAATTAAGAATTCATTTTGTGGTAAATGTCTGTTCAAAAAGAAAGAAAAAGACTGAGAAAAATACCTCATGAAGAGGAAATGCAGCTTCATAGGAGCCATTACTGAGCAATCGATTCAGACCTAAGAATCAAGAGGATCCAATTATTTAACAATAGGACCACCAAAACTGCTAAGTAAAAAGCAAAACACATTTTCATAATAAGCTGGCTAAATGAAGTTTGAAGCCCATTGACAGTAAATGATACATGTAGAAAAATTTGTCTTTTATAGATTTTGATGAACTAAGATATAATACAAGCAAAGACTTCTTCAAATATTAATCATAATCTATCATTTATTCTGCTGGGTGTTTAAAGATTCATTTGCCAAATCCATCTTCAGCGTATCTTCAGTGAAATCGGGGACCTCACACCAGGATTGAAGTTTGACCCCATAAATCATGGTCTGAGAAAGCTATTTAGATGAAAGGCTGTACTTCTTGGGAGCGGAAAACTTCAGGGAAAATCTTTACATTTTTGAACTGCAGGCCAGTAAAGCAACTGAAACTCTTAATTTCCATATGATAACAAGTTGTAAAATATGTTCAGTTTATGTCTTACAAAAGCTGCTGGACTAACAGACAGAACAGGAACAAGACAGCCTGAAGTAGTACAAGAGCAGAAGATATACTTGAACCTGAACAGAAAGGATTGCCATCTGGCACAAAAAAGTAATCATACACCCCACTCAGTCTGGCCTTGTCCCTCTTTAATGAGAACCTTGAAAGAAATAATGAATGATTGCTGAGATGTGGGCACTTTTCACTTGGAAAGTCACCAAAATAGAACTGAACAACTATCAGGCAATGCAAAACTAAATACTGGCACTAACATCCTGAAGGCATTTGAATCCAATTGACCAAGAGGCAAAGAATCCCGATTCCTTTCCTAATTCACAGGGGAATGATAGCAGCAAGAACACAGCAATGAGAAGTATTCATTCAACATAAATAGCACTTTCAATGATTGCATTAGTATCGGCTTGGCAGAATATGCTTTCTTCCAAAGTCTCTGGCAGAAAAGCAAAACCTGTACTAGCTCTGCCTAGTGATCGACGCAAGGTTGTGTTCATGGTAGGTACAACATATATAGATATATGAGGGAGCTTGAGGCAGGCAGGACTGCAAGCGTGTTTGCTAAATGCAACGGCTGCATGCACTGCATGAATTCTTCTCTCTTTTCCGTCCTGTCTGCTCACCGGCATTGCTCAGAGCTATTGCTACCCTCATCCCAGGAGCTGAGGAAGAAAGAAGTGAAGTTCTGGGATGTTTCTCTATCTCTTGAGGAAGGACGGAGTTTATACAGCAGGGAAATAGGCTGCAGAGTTTTATGGGGATTGCCTCTCTGTTCGTGATGTCCCAGTTTCTATGTGGTACAGAAGCGGTACGTGCTCTGTATCACAAGACAGAAGAGGGCCACCATTTTGTACTCCAGCCCTCCTCTGTCACTGCCGGCTCTCCTGGATCTGCACATGTGCTGCTCCAAAGGTCCGCTCCACCCACTATTTGAAAGGGATGCTGTAGTTATGCGTCGCATCCTTTCCACTGAGGATGTCATTGGTGAACTCCCTCTTGACTTAGAGCAACTACAGAGATACAGAACCTTCCATCTCCCTTAGGGATGGACAGGTATCCAGGGAGAAGCCCTACAGGCTGAGATGTACAGCAGCACAAATCTTGCCATCCTTCCAAATAAATTTTTATGAATGAGTAAAAGCTTTTCTGCATGGGTTTATCTGCTTCTCCGGGGTCCTTAATCTGTACATATTTCGTGCTTAAGTCAGTCTCTTTCCTTGCAGAGGTGATAAATCCTATGCGATGACATATGTGCCTGTGAAAGTAGCCTGGTATTACAGGGAAATGATCAGGTCTTGCAGGTAAAGCCCCTACAACAGCAGTGGATGACACGTCAACAGCTCAAAACTGAGGTGATTAAAAAGGAAGCAAAAGAGTCTGTTACAAGCCCAGACAGACTTATCCTCTTTTTTTGGTGGGACTTAGCACGTTGCTTGGCACTTACCAATTTTGTTTTTCCCTTCTTCGTATTTCACTCTTTGTAAAATATGGTGTACAATTCTGCTTCTTGTAGCATTATTGAAGAAAGTATCTTTGTTGTGTATGATGAAGCTATGTAAAATACAAACAAAGGGCATCTCAGGAATATACAGTAACATGTTTAAAGCAAATATTGAGTTCCATTACTTTCTATAGCACACTAAAAATCTACAGTATGTGAGCAAGTGCAAGGAATATTAAAGGACACCAGATTAAGTGAGATGATTCACCGGATGAGATGATGTCAGTAACAGTATTCATTCCCTAACAAAGAATTACATGGAGAAGTCAGGAGAAAGATCAAAGATATTTAAGCATTCATTATAACAAGCATCACTTTTAGATAATTCACTGAAAACTATTAAATACTTGCACAAAAATTTGCAAAAGCATAAGATTTGTAAGTGCAGCTGTAGAAATTCACATTTGATTTCTCTTTCAGGCTTCTTTATGATGCTTTATCATTAAGAGTCAGATGGAAATATGTAGTTGGCAAACCACTCTTACTGAAAATCAAATACTATGTTAGAAATAGAAAATTTATACTCCTATGTTTGGTCCTGGAAGCTAAAACAGAGTAGAAAATTAGCTTTCAGAACCTACTTATGGAGTTATGTATGAATGTAGGTTCAATAGTTTAGGCAGAATTGTGATGAGTCCATTAAATTAAAAAAAAAATTAAAAAAATTAAAATTAAATAAATTTTAAAAAAGCCACAAAATATATTGCATTGATTAGATTGGCTGGCATAATATATTTTATATAGATTTCTTAATCCCAATATACATACGCAAGGAGAACAAGACCATAGAATCATAGAATTGTCTAGGTTGGAAGGGACCTTTAAGATCATCAAGTCTAACCATCAACCTAACACTGCCAAAACCACCACTAAACCACGTCCCTAAGCACCACGTCTACCCATCTTTTAAATACCTCCAGGGATGGCGATTCCATCATTTCACTGGGCAGCCTGTTCCAATGTTTGATAACCTTTTTGGTGAAGCAATTTTTCCCAATACCCAATCTAAACCTCCCCTGGTGTAACTTGAGGCCATTTCCTCTTGTCCTATTGCTTGTTACTTGGGAGGAGAGACCGACTCTCACCTCTCTACAACCTCCTTTCAGGTAGTTGTAGAGAGTGATAAGGTCTCCCCTGAGCCTCCTTTTCTCCAAACTAGACAACTCCAGTTCCCTTAGCTGCTCCTCATAGGACTTGTTCTCTAGACCCCTCACCAGCTTCATTGCCTGTCTCTGGACTCACTCCAGAATCTCTAACATCTAAACACAGTATTCAAGGTGGGGCCTTACCAGTGCTGAGCACTGGGGCGACAATCACTTCTTTGGTCCTGCTCACCACACTATTCTTGATACAGGCCAGGATGCTGCTGCTTGAGGTATGTGGGGCTTCAGGATAGACTATGAAAGTCATTTAGACACTTCAGTAACCAAACAAGTGGATGGAGTTTCTGATTAAGTAGGCCTGTGCATATATTGAAGAAGCTAAATATTTTTTTTTAAAATGTGGTCCTTAGTAACTGACTGAATAGAAAGTTTCATATTTTTTAAAATACTTTGGATAGGAGGTAAGATTGTTTGCCTCCTCTGTGTTGGTGAAGAGCTAGGGAATTGAATAAACAAATAAAATGGTAAAGTCATAGAGATGTCATAAAGAAACCAGCCAGTAGGACAGCACACCAGACAAAACTGACTTCAACAGAGATGATCTTAATAGGGAGCTTGGCATGCATATATGTGCCACCTTCTCTTCTGCACAGCCTGGGATCCACTGCTCAGTTTTCCCTTCCCCAAATGAAAATCTGCATTTTCAGAAGGAATCTTTACCCATGGGAAATCATACATGACTTTGCACCTTCACAGTCATTTGGAAAAACAGGCAAGGAGTCCAACTTCTGGACTTTGGGGACTTCATATGCCTCCTCTTTATTATCAAAATTCTCTGCTGAATTTTCCATACAAGACAATCTGTAAGTTCCTTACATTCAGCTTCAAAGGCAGATAATAAAAAAAAAATACACCAAAGGAAAGGTATAAAAGCCAAATTGTTCCAAGAGCACCATAATTAATGAAACCTGGTTTTCTAGAGGTTACTATCTCATGTCTCCTTTCCCACTCCACCCCAGATACTCACAGGTCATTTCTGTGTCCGCAGTCTACTCAGTACGCAGCCAGTACTTCTGGCTTCCTCCCACATCCCTGCTAGTCCCAAAGTCCTACACGTGTGCTACAGTACCTAATGAAAGTAATTTGATTTATGCATATTGGCTGACCACCATGTGCATGCTGATTTACCAATGGACTGCTACCAAACAGCATATACAGTCGGTATGCACTGGCCACTGCCTGTTCTGTATAGGCACAATTTTGGGCCACTACTCCATTTCAAGCTGCTGATACTCACAAAGTAAATAAGACTGTGCTTAACTTTGAGACAACTACACCTGTACCAAACTTAGTTGAAAGTAACCCGTATGTAAAATAATAATTTTTAGAAGGCCTTTTACAAAAAGGAAATACTTTCATCATGTAAGTTTCGATGCTGAAGGAAATTAGATAAAAAACCAATCTAAACTCTGAAGCAGATAGAACAGCATAATTTCCAGCTGAAGCTGGCACTCTGTATTAGGCCATTTTAGTAGCAGCAAAAACAAATTAAAAGACTGTAGTAAACCAGAAATTAATAGTTAGTGTTCCTCCCACTTTCTTTCATTTTCTTTTAATGTCTGACTTTCCAAGATCCCACCCCCCAGACAGTATTGAATGCTAAAGAACAGTGAAGATAACTTATGAAATCAAAACAGCACAGTAATTTTCATTCTGACTTAGCTCTGAGTTCTTGTAGGATTCTATTGAGAATTGAATCACCTTACCTGGGAAACTAGCAATGTTGATCCAGGTAACACCAAAATTGTTAATTTATTCTCCTTGTGATGGAAACTAGCAATGTTGATCCAGGTAACACCAAAATTGTTAATTTATTCTCCTTGTGATGGAAACTAGCAATGTTGATCCAGGTAACACCAAAATTGTTAATTTATTCTCCTTGTGATAAGAGGTTATTTTGCCCATCTGTTATCATGACTGCAACTACAGGTAGTTATTTCAATACCTTTTTTTGACAAGTAGGTTAATAGTTTTTCTGCATTTAGTCACTTCTATTTTCATGAGTCATGAACGAAAAAAAGAGAAAAAAGGTATTATGCAATCTTAAAAAGAAATAAGAACTACTTGTTTAATCCAACATTTCAGTCATTTGCATTAATTTGTAAACTTAGCAATGGTGGTATACTTTTTGATCTCATGTGGCTGAGAAGGAACAACCAGATGCATCTGTGAAGCAGATGTCAACACCTCAGTATAATAACTGCCATGAAGAACGCTGCCTATTCCAGAGATAACTGTAGCAGTGCTAAAACATGTGCGAGTATGAGAGCTACAAAGGTTCTGCCCTTCCCATCCGTGTGCCAGTAAAAGGCATCTGAGGGCAGGATGGGCAGAGGAGAGGAAGAACTCACCATGAATAGAGCGGGCCAAGAACATATCTTTCAGTGTTTTCCAATATTACTCATGGAGACATGGATGCAGAAGAGATGCTAGAATTCACCAAAGGTGAAAAAGGAGTGCCAAAATGAGTTCTCTGGATGTCCTGGACTATCCGTAACAATATCTTTATTTTGGGGTGGAATTGCGTATGGTAATGGTTAAAAATAATCCTCACCAATTTGAATATAAAAACCAGAGAGTTTTTTTCTTGTGTTTAACTCAAGTACTCACATAATTTCTGTGAAAATTGTCTGTAGAATAACCCCAGAAAGAGCAGTATCACCATAACCAAGGGGATAGGGAGCTCTGGCACAAGAAATAAAACCAGGCAGACATGAGTGGGAGGCACTGAAAGGTTGAGAATGTCTCAAGTAGCTGTAACTATGTGTTACAACATCCCAGTTAGAGGTTGGAATAAATTAGGACAGTGCCAGGAAGGTTTCAATTTATCTCCAAAATCACAGGAGTTGCTCTTGTCAGGTGAGAATCATGCAGTTCAGGACTTACCCCTCTCTACCACCACCCTTCTCTCCCACAGTTTATGGGCATGTCTTCCTCCAAAATTTTTGTGCTCTAGGTTGCCTTCTTTCTGAATGTGGGCAGTAAATCCATATTCACAGTATAGCCATCAAGGCTATTTCATGTTCTACAGCATCCAATGAGGAATTCAGAGGAGAAAGACTTTCTCTATGGAGAATCTCACCCTTCAAATTTCAGTTTACAGGGGCCAGAGCTGAAGACATTTCTAAACTAGGTGTAGATAAACATTCACCAGACATTACTGAGCTATAAACTGCACAAGGCAGAGGCTTTCTAGCGAGCTTTTTAACCCTTGTTGCTTTCAGATGGAACAGGTTCCTCAGCTGTTCTGTTTCTGCTGCCCTCGTTAGAATTTCAATATGCACAAGGGACTGAATATTCATAAGAGCAATACAGCTTGTTTTCAGGCTCAGTAAGTGTTCAGGCTGTATTTAGGAGACAGTTCAGTTGAGGGTTTTGATCACTTTGTCACGTCATTTGTAAGATAAAATATAACTAAAGATTAGTCCACTGTTATTTTTATTACCTGTGAAGTTAATGTATAGGTAGATAACAAAGCCAGTGATTTGTTCCACAACAGTTGTAACCATTAGCCTGGTCCTGTAAGTCTTATTTGTGTGAGCTGTCCTTACTCAAAAGGAAAATCCCAATGAAGATAATGAGAGCACTTCTGGTAGGAAAGGTTCCAGAGTTGATCTTTAATTAAAGTCCCTTTTAAAAATGTCATTGTGGAAATACTGCTCTTACATCCACACTGTAAGCGACATGAAAAGTCAGTGAAGGTTAATTGCTTTGAAATTATATTTGTAGCTTTCTTAATTAGACTCTGAACTGGAGATTTCAAACTATCTTTCCAGGGATAACAAAGCACAGCAAAACTAACTGTTGTCTATAGAAAGCCCTCCAATTAATGCAAATTCCTGTTCATACATTCTCTTTGGTAATTTTGGAGGTTGTACAAACCCTTTAGGGATAAATTTAGCACTTGAACCTTTACCTAACACCCATTTGAAAAAAAAAAAGGTTTACTTTTCAATTTATTTTGGAGAAGCAAAAGGCAGGAAAAGGCTATTTTCTGCTGTACTGGTAAGATATACAAGCTGAAAGCTGAACACCCATGGTCTGGTTACAAAGCTACAAAGTGAGGTTGTGTGCAGGCACGTATCAATGTGCATCTTTGCTCCACAGGATCCTCAGACACCGAAACGTTAAATGTCTGACACTCACCATACAAAACGGTATGTTCCAAGCAAATGTCTATTGCTGGAAGCAGTACAAACTAAAAGCACAGATGTTATCTGAAGTAGTAATCACTATAGGAGAAGCGTATTCTTCAGTGCAGGAAAAATGCTCAACCCTCTGCGCTCCCAGGTAAACCACTGGCGGTAGATAGCTATTGTTGGCTGAGACAATAGCAGGTTTTTACCTCATTTAACATCAGAGAAAGAAAATCATCAGCTGTAGTAGCAGCAGCAACATGAACCTGCAGTATTCCAGTGAGAATATTACCCCACATCCCTGTAGTCTATTTGTTTGAAAATGGGTGTATTATTATCACTTTCTATTTATTTTCATTTTGCTGGACTTTTAAGGCCGCAGCTGACTTTTTTGTTTATCTAAAAGAAAGTGTTTATTAATAGTTATCAGGGATTTTTCACATCATGTACCTCAAACAGGATCACTTTGGGATGAAGAACATACTAGTGGTCTTGTCTGTTTCAGATTTGGCACATCACAGCCTCAAAACTGCTAAAGTAAAATAGAGTCGTGAAAGTACTGAATCTCTCCTCTACCTTTTTCTGCCCTTCCCCAAAAATCACCCTGCCACTTGAATAACTTCTTAATTTTAAATTGGTTCACTCAGGAACATTCATCTGAGATAGAATGAGCTTTAGGTATTTTTCAGTGATGCCCTGTTTCATTCAGTGTGTCAGGCAATTAAAATTTCCAGAATGAGGGAGAATTTAAAAAACCCATTACAGGGCATTCCCAAGTTTGGTTGCACAAAGATTTAAGAGCTGGAATCTTACAGAACTGTGATTCCCTGTTTATAAAAAGTCATTTACAAATGTATAGTTATACTGTAGATATATTCAAACATGAGAATGACCATCCTAGCTCAAAAAAAGTAAGTGTCCATGCAGCCCTGTGCCTCGTCTCCAGTGGCAGCAGCTCCCCGACCCATCCCTGATCTTGGGGTGAAGCAGCTCAAGGGGACATGGATCATCTTGGTAGGGATGGGATTTATTAGGGACAATCTGAGCACAAAAGAAAGCTTAAAATGTAACTCCACCCTGAGAGACACATATCTTGGAAATCTGACAGGATGAGATCCTCATGGACAAGGGGACGCAGTACAAATGAGAATAGCACCATTAACCTCTGGTATACAGGGTCATTTTTGTTTAATTAATCCAGATACTGTCCTAGTCCTCCCAATTGTGTAAATTTTGAATCTAATTTTCACAGAAGAGATAAACATTTATTTTAAGTGGTTTATTCAATTATATATTAGATTGATATTTAACCAGAGAGTTTATTGCCTTTGGAAGGAAAAAAAGGGGGAAAATAACTCCTTATATAAGGTTTGAACTCTCTAAACAGCAATTAGAAGCATTTTCCTAGCTAGTATACAGCTATCTAAGAAATTGCAGCTAATTACTACTGTTACTATTCCCAGATGACTAGCAGTTTACTATCGAAAATAACTAAGCCATAGTAGAAAAATAACTAATTATCATCACGTCTGATGGAAACCACTTTTCACATATTGTGAACTGTGCATTCTTGTAACTGATAATTTTCAGAAGAAATGCTCTGGCATAAATAAAGCCCTTCCCAAGCTGTGGCTGCAGAAGAGAGATACTACTCAGAAGTCTATCTTGAAAATTATCATTCTGTATTCCACACGATTCCAACAAAATGCTTGCCTCAGCCAGGCAGAGCTTTTTTCCTCCAAAAAGAGATTTCCTATTACTTAGGAAATAAGATGAATTTTGGTCTTCTCTTGTACTGACAATTTTGTGATATACCCTATAAGGTATGCCATAATCCCGTTAAAAGAAAACCTGAAGCCATGCTGCAAAAGTTATAGGCACATCTCACAAATGTGATTCTTGCAGTTTTCTTCTTTGCCCGTTTTGAAGGGAGGGCAGATGGTTAGCTGTGTCTCTTAACACAAATTAAGTTTTTTTCTGAAAGCTAGCCTTTCTCCACATCTGCCCTCGTCCATCTGAATGGGAAAGAAAAATGCAAGAAAGAAAACGAACATCAACACGATCTACTAAAATTGCACATGTTCATTGTACATCAGTATTTCAAAAATATGAATTCCTATCGAAAACAGGCCTGATCATGCCTTGCTGATTTTGGTCTTAGCTATTTTCCTCTCCAAACTCCGCATTGTAAGTATTGTCAGTCATCTGTCTTTCCACACTTTTAAAAGTGGCTATCACAAATGAAGACTGTATACTCAGACCATGTTTCAGGCATCATCTATATCAGACTGGAGACCTAAATAGGAAGACTGTGGCTAGATCAAAAAAGATAAACTGCCTATTATTTGCTGAGGTGAAAACATCTGAGGCTACGAAGAAAGGAAAAAATAAGGAATTCAATACAAGTCTGGGTTTTTTTTAAAAATAATTTTATATTCAATTAGTAACTTTTTTACTTGTTAAAAAGCAAGTAAAAGCTTATTAATGCAACAGTGACAACTGAAAACTGAAGCTTTAATGTAATATGGAGGCAGGATTTTACCAACTTCGGAGCATTTCTATTACTGTTCTGAACAGGCGGCAATTATCAGTGCTGCCCTTGTGAAGGGCGGTCGGTAGAGGTGAAAGAGAAATAGTTTTGTTAGCGATCAAACCTTCATCTGGCACAGCTGATTCAGACAAATAAAGGTGCCAATCACAGTAATTTCTACATCAGTTAATATGTGTGAGGACAAACACAAATAAAAAAATCCATTTCTACTAATATTTTCCCCACGTTTGGGGATAGGCGGGCATCTTTGCTATTGGCTCATTATATACAGGTCTTTCAACAGAATGTTTATGTATATCTTGGAATAAGCAGCAATTTGCACAAAGTAAGAAGAAATTTGTACAAGGTAAGTGAACCCCAACACAATAGACTTATTGACTGCTTGCTGATACTAATAAAATAATTCCTTTTAACTCTACATTTCCAATTATTTGATATCCGCACTCCACGATCAAAGATTAAAAGCACATACTAAAGATGTTCCTGAAATGCTCTGCTTCCCAACATACCCTGAAATTCTTGGAACAATTAAAACGGCTGCATGCAACTCACTAGACGAATATTGAACAAGTCATTATATTTCCAAATTCTAGTGAAGCAGAATAAGACAGACACAGCCAGTAGGCTGGAGCATGACGGGAGCACAAGAATCCTGTCAGAGCCAGAACCTTTTGGGAGAAGGAGGGCAGCTCAGCCAGCATTTATTCAGTCCCAGAGCAAAAGTAAAGGAAGACTACACAGAAAGCAAAAGAGGAAATGTGAGGCCTGCTGGGGAGAAGGGTTTCAAAGTGTGCAACGATGTAAAAGAAGTGCCAAACAACAGCGGGAATGTTAATGAAACTAACACAGTATTTAATAAACCCCTCCTGGCAGTTTACCAACACAAACGTGAGCAAGGAAGAAGAATTAAAAAATATTCTGGTTCATATATGCCAAGTCTCCTTCCAGCCACAAACCCCCTTTCTTACGTGCTCTAATTTTAAGGGAATTTAATAGTTAATATTACTATTAATAAAAATATCAATCCAGACATCCCAGTTTCTTTATTTTTTATTATCACTGGCCTATTCTTTAACTAATTTGCACCTACTCTTCCTCTCGCAGGTTACAATTACTGACTCACCTTTTTGCTGAAGCATTGGAAGACTCTGTAGACTGAACCTATGTCTATTCAGGGCACAGATACTTAGTGGACATGACCCTGGCTGGTGAGTGATGCTAGGAGCAGACTTCTACTGAAATTTCCCTGGAGATTTGCACCTGGTTTTGTTTTTCTGCTGTATTTGGAAAGACATTACTTATGGCAGAGGAGGTCTATTTTATGCATTCCTGTTGCAGCTAATACATCCAGTCCCTGAAAAATTGCTCATTCAAACTGAGGCATTTAAGAGCACTACCTCAACTTGGCTTCTCCCCGAATAAAATCACATATTTCAGACTTTGAGCTGCCTGTAATTCACTCTGTGTCACATGAGTCTTCTGTCAGTACCCTACTCAGTGCTGCCTATTCTTTGAGATTTTGTTCTGAGGTAGTTGGTGATTGTTTCCAATATCACGAACACCGTAACTACCCATAAGACACCCTCTTTCTCTGAAATTTGACGGTCCTGAAATTCAACATGAGACCTGAAAGTCATGTGGGTTTTCTTCCATTTTGCATTTTGCAGGTGAATAAAGTCTTCTAGTAGTCAAATGATTTCTCTAGTGACATTGGTGCAATACTGGTGCCATTGGTATGCTTGGACAAGTGTCACTGATAGGTCTTAACACTGGCATTTTGCAAGCAGTTTTGCTTCCATAAAAGTAAAAGATGGAGAACTACAAACAAAATGACGTTCTCTGCTTCCTTTAGAGTTCTGCTTGTTCTACAGTCATAACTAGGAATGAAATGCAGTGTCAGTTTATTGCAACCATCAGTGTTTGAAGGACTAATTTTGATTATGCTAAAGACACAGTAATGCTGAAAAAGAAGTTTTAATCACACCTTTAAGAGACAAAGCACAACTGCAGTTCCGACCCAAAAGAGAATTAGCCATTTGACTACTTTAGGTATGTAACTGAATTTCCAGTGAATCAAGAGGCACTTTTCAATTGATTTCTTTTAGCTTTGAACTGGACCTTTAATTATTAGAAATGCAGACAGACTTTATGCTCTCTCAGGCCTCTCTATCTCTCCCTTTGTGTGACAAAGAACTAATTTGAAGGCTCTAGACTTTAAGACGTGAACTAAGAAATTGATTTTTTCCAAGGTGAATCCAGAAGGAAAAGTTTTCATCTTGTAATTAAGATATAGTAAAATACTCACTGATGGATCCTTTGTTGGCTGAATGGAGCAGTATAGCAGTCATTCTCCTCCAGATCTGGCAGTGTCTCCTTGTCCAGTTTCATTGGCTTTCTAGGTAACCATCCTCGAAACCTGCTTATTTGTTTCTCGATCCTGCAGCACATGAAAAGTGTGAGCATTTGAGATTCTGTGTTTTCATTACATTACAGAGCACTTACAAAGAACACATGCTGGCAAACTAGGCCACTTAATATTTACAACTGGAAAAGTAGCAATGTCTTTTGACTATTTTGAGGTAGACCAAATTA
This sequence comes from Anarhynchus alexandrinus, assembly GCA_008711295.1. Taxonomy (NCBI): domain Eukaryota; kingdom Metazoa; phylum Chordata; class Aves; order Charadriiformes; family Charadriidae; genus Anarhynchus; species Anarhynchus alexandrinus. Next base: position 471,441 of record VUYV01000041.1, read on the forward strand.
TACACGCTGAACTTGATTATTAATAACCAGCTTTCAGTGCAGGAGCATCTTATTTTGTCTCAACAGAAAAGCATTGCTGATAGTACATGATGTTCTAAATCTTGGCAACTCTCTAAACCTTCATTTCTCAGCTTTTCAGTTAGTTTAAATTTCAGGTTTAATTGACACATTAGACTTTGGACGTATAAACATTATAACAGCAGAGACTGTGACAGACAGCTTTGGCAGCTGAACCCCAGCAAGTTGCATCCCTTTACTGCTCTCTTACCTTGCAATTGATGCTATAAAAAATAGGCTACTGTGTTCATTAGGTTCAATTGTAGTATCTTGCAGTACTACAACCTCCATGAAACCAGAATATTCAGTGTATAGATTAACAGGTGACTGCTACACAGATTCTTACATTTAGAAGATGAAAGCAAACTACGATCAAGGTGGAGAAAGGGCAGATTTAATTGCAAGTGCAGTCATGCAAAGATGCACACTGAAATGAAGGGAAAGGGAAGAAGCAGAGCTGATTGGAGAAGACAATCTAAACCAAATTCAAATCCAAACTAACATGTTATAATGAAAAACACATAAGAAAGATGAGACATGTCTGGCATAATGAGCCCTACTATCTCAGAAGTTCCTGACACCTTCATGTCCTGATCAGTGATCCCTGCCCGCAAAAATCATAGACTAAAAATTATGGACTATGCACATACTTCTGTCACTGAATGAATCTTTCCAGGACTGGAGCTAAAGGGCATGACTTGACATCCTTTGAAGTTTAAGTCCAGTTCTGGGTGAAGTTCAAGGACTGGAAATGTAGTTGTTGCTTTTCTTTTGACAGAAGTCAGTGCAATAACTCTACGACCAGCAATGTGAGCACTGCACAGTCACTTTGAGGGAGGGCAATCCATTACCCAAGCAGCTGAGTGTGTGGGAAAGTGACATGAATTATTACATACTTTCATTTAAAATACATATAATATTTCCTGGAATATTCGACCTTCTCCCCTTGCATATTTTTTTCTTGGACAAGAATGCTACTGCTACTTTTTAAACATGGGCACATTTCAAAACTGTAACCAAATTAGCTCTACTTGCTTTGGTACCATTTGTGTATTCCCATTCTGGGAATAGCGTATGTTGGGGGACGTTATTTACCATCAGCCCTGTTTGGAAGAACTGGAATGTGTATGCAAACATAACATAAGACTAAATTAATCATAAACTCTTCATGGGCAGTGTTTGCACTGGCCCAGCAGTTCAGAGCACAGGAGGAGGTAGTTTGCAAATGTCCATGCCCGAGTCCAGGAGAGATGTCAGATGCAGGGCTGTAAAGGGTCTGACCAACCATAACTCTCCAGTTGCAGCATCCAGCCTGACAGCCTTGAGCTACTCTGTGCAGACACTGATAGGAATGACAAGGGAAAAGTAAGTTCTCTACAGGGGAATTCCCTGTCTCTTGGCTTCCAGTCTTTCCTCTGCAAAGGCCACAAGCTCTGCATTACTGTATATTCAGTAGGCTTACTGACTCCGGGTATGGAAAAAGGAAGAGGAATCAGGCAGAAGGGATTTCTAAATATCCCATTCCATGCTTGTTTGCTAAATAAATCGTTTGAATTCTCTAAGCTATTAACACCCTTGCTAATCTGCAATCCTTTCCCATTCATCCTGCAAGTCAATGTGCACATTTGAGATAGGCGTGCTGCAGGTTTATCACACCACGCATGCACACATGCAGGCACAGAGTGCTTTCCCCACTTAAGAGCAATGAATTATTCATGTTGGCTTCTCACTGAGTGCACCCAGAATTTGACTGGTTTGCATTCCCAAGACTCAGATTACTTGGCATGCTCAGTGAGCCTGCTGGCAAACAGGTCTGAGAAGGCTGCAAAGCCTTGCTGCAAGGCCCAGAACATACACTACGGCAAAGCCATCCCTAGGGAAAAAACCAACCGGTTATCTCCTTGGAAAAGCAAAATTACCAAATTCTTAAATTGCCTCCAGCTTACTCCAACAGTGCCATCAGCCAGCAGTGCAGGCTTTGTACTCTATAGGAGTATCTCTCTCAAAAAAAGCTGAAAGAGTGGTGTTTGTGCTAACAAACACAGACACAAAGTGTTAAAAATCTACTATGTTTTATCACTTCTTCAAGGCTAATCCATGCCTTACTCTCCCTTATGGAGAAGCTTATATACCCCGCTGAATAGGGGAACGGTGTTTGGAAAGCAGAGCAACCTCCGCAAGAACAATAGAGTGCATGGAGTGATGAGGCGCTGTAGAGTTAGCCACAATGAAAGAGGAGAGTGGAAGATCTGATAATAACATCCTTCTCAAATCCCTTCTTTAAAAACACTTGTTACCCTCATAAGGCAAAAAATAATCCTTTTAACTCACACAGTGTCTCAAAGACAGTCTCCTCCACTTCAATCCTGCCCCTGCTCTAGAAGTCTGGTCTTCACTCGGTACCCTCTTTCTGGAGATACTTATTGTGCTTAACTCACACAAAGGGTTGCTCAAGTAATTTCAAAGAATCTCTTTTCTCACTAGGAAGAGAGGTAGGGATAGAATTGTTTTTTCAAAGGAAAGAGGAAGTTAGGAAAATAAAAAAAGAAGTTTTGAATCAAGACTGATTTTTATTTGTGGGTCAGCTTTGATAGAGCTTTATGCACATTGTAGTGCTAGGTGTTGTCTTAGTTTAATTTTTAACCACAATGCAGGTACTGTATAGGTACCTGATACCCCTCCTTTTCTCTAAAATGTATTAGGGAAGTTTTGTTATTTGAAATTTTGAGATCACTAGAATTTTTCAGAGAGAAAATTCAAATCAGGTTAACAAGTTGCAAGTGACCTACTCTGCGCTTTGCCTTGTAACAAAAGTCCTCTTTAAAATAAATTTTACCTGAATGTCAATATAAAGTTTGGCTCAGCTCAAAAAATGGACTAAGGCTTCAGTTACTTCCAATCTTCACTGAAGTAGAAGTGTAGGAAATAGATACTTTTATTGCAGCTGTATATCTGAGTTTCACATAAATGAAAATAAAGCTGAATATGTTTTCTTTTTCTCCACTGGGACTATTCAGTTATAGCCTTTCCGCCTCAAGTAGCTATTTATAGACCTGAACATAAAAATTGAATTTAGCCAAGTGTTCTCATCACTCAAGAACTAAAATACCAGAAAAAGATCATACCTGTTTCCATACTGACTTCAAATCACATCCTGACTCATAAGAAAATGAATGTGAAGCAGAATTTCATACACCACATATAAATGTTAGAATCTTCACCTACTCCTTCCTATCTATTGCTTTAGTCAAAGCAGACATGTCTTAACTAAAATCAAGACAAATCCCAAAGTTAACAGATGCTATAGTATCTACTGTAAGGTGGGGATGGAAAGTGGGGAGCATCAATGAGCTTTAGAAGAATTGTGTGCATCTATTAGCCTGTGCTGACTAGGTAAAATGCCCTAACTCCACAACGAGCCCACTTGGTGTTTACTAATATAAAGAAGCATATACTATAATGTGAGATCAGTGTCGGTACTCTCAAGTCACCAGCACACTGTAATGGAATTTAATATATAAAATGCTTTTAAATATGCTTATACAGCAGAGTCATAATATGTGATTTATTTTCCCATGGATGTTCATCTACTGACATTATCTGCAAAGTGATACAGCTGTTTACTCCAGAATGCAGATTTTTCAAATTTAATTCCTTGTCAGAGGTTCAAAGGAATATTTCCACTGACCTCAGAGTGACATAGTAAATCAAGTGCTAGACCCTTTTGAAAACTGTATCAACAGCACTGTGGCATTAAATGCCAACATATGATCCAGTCTTTTCCAAGCCTGTGTATTTTTTAGGCTTTTTGGAGACATTTTCATTTAATTGTCCAAGGTGTTGAAAAGCAAATGCGAACTGCAGCCTTGAAAGTTTTCTGTTGCATTGTCAGACACAAACCAGGCATCAAACATAACCTTAAAGATACTTAATAATTGAGTGAAAGCACTTCAAAGATTCTTGAAAAATATTCATCTTTCAAGCTCAATAACGTTACACCAGAGATGAACCTGGTTCATTGCCTTCCTATCTACCAACAAAGTACTAAGCATCCCAACAGAGGAAGCAATAAATAAATAATGCCATCGCTATTACAAGTAAGCAAGGTGCATGGAAATGAAAAAAAGCTGTAACTGTGGTATTTTAACCCCAAGAAACTCACTAATGAGCTACATGAAAATAAAGAGATGTATTGTTTGCACTAACACACTTATTCCTCTTTAAAAGACTCCATCAATGGAAAAATATCTCCTTATTCCTAAAAAAGGCAACACTGATAAAATGCCTGTTTCACATTGCAGATGCCTTAAAAATGCAACTTCTGTATTTGTTTTTGCAGATGTCCTTGTGTGCAATCACTCTCTCCACCCTTCCTACAAACATAGCTAATAAACCTTTCCTTCCAGCTTGACCTTAACGATTTTTTTTTGTTATTGAGTCCAAATGAACATAAACTGGACTGGCATAAGAATTGTACTCACCTATTCATGAACTTGTATCGGCGGTGCAGGTAATAGATTTTTCTCCTGGAAGAACAGCAAAAATGAAGCCAGTCGAGAAGAAAACCCATCGTCAGTTACAGTATGAACTAGCAAGGAAGGAAAGGAGATTGAAGACAGAAGCCTGTAAGAGGTGGAGGAAGAGACTAAAAGAGAGATTAACAGAACTGTCACCGGAAGCCACACAGACTCTGGTGGCATTTGAATTGCAAGAAGGTCATAATTTTCCCATTGTCTTCTCCTTTTCTGCTATTTTGTCATGTGTGAAAGATGGGGACCCAAAGATGTTTCTATTTTAAAGAAGTCCCTAAACTGTTGCAGGAATTCTATAGGGCAGATGATACAAATATGTACAAATTATCCCACACCCACTAGTGAATGGTTAAAGCCGCATTTGGTGCAATACAAGGGGAAATCACTTAGAAAAGGCAGGAAAGTGGTACCTGATGCTGCAATGTGCCGTAACACACGCAGTACCAACTGGGACCAGCGCTTGCTGTTGGGGTAACATCCCTTGAAACAGAATATAGGCTACACAAGCAAATAAGTATGTACTTGCCTCCCCCCCCACCCCCAAGTATGCAGCCGCTCCCTCTGCACCTCGTACAGGCACAGCTGATTTCTGCTGTCAGTGCAATAAGCTGTGTGAGCGTGCGTGTGGGGAACAAGTGAGCAGACAAGGGTGCACGAGCAGACACATGCTGACCACACTTTTGGCCTTCTTCCCGACCAGCCCTGCAGGGCAGAGCGGCCCCCTAACCACCCTGTGTAGATCCAGAACAGGGAGTCCACCTCCTGTCCCACTCTGCTGCTGGCAGCTCTTGTTCTCCTCATACATGCCTATAACAGCACAGCTATCAGGATTTGACCCATCACCTTCAGCAGAGAGATCTCATCTTCATGAGAGTTCAGAAAATCTGAGGGCTTTTAGGTGTGGGTTTGGGACTGATACTCCTTACTGGAAGATTTGGGTGCGTGCCTGAACTCCGGTTTTCTCCTCCAGAGGCTGACTTTGTCATCCGCTGAAGGTCATTGCTAAATCAAGGTGGTTTCTGTGTATTCTGAGAGGTTCCATCATGCAATGCTGAACTGTACCACTTATGGAAAATGAAGGGCTCACATCACACATACTCTGAATATTTGTGTATATTAAATGTACTGTAGGAATGTTGTTAGTGTCTTGAAAGCAAGAATGGTTGAGAGCTTTCTAAAATAAGACAGCACTGATGCTTTATAAACTATAGGAAAAACCTGATTAGTATTCCAGGTCAATTGTCAAAACTTTGCATTTAAATAGCACATAATATCCTGACATTATTTTTATTGTCGGTGTCCATAGTGTGCTGCTGAAGTGAAATTTTCAAAACAATTTCATGTTGTCCAGCCTACTTTGGCCAACTCCTCCACAAGATAATGTTATTTATCTTGCTCTACTTAGCAGGAGCAGAGAAGGGTCAAAGCTAAGTGTTTCTGAAGATGCCATGCACTTCTTGATTTTGCTTCAAATATTCAGAGCTATCCACTGTTTTGGCACCCCTGTTTTGAAACAGCAAGGATTTTATTTGCTGTTGTGTGGACCTTGGACAATTCCAACCTAAAATATCGGGAGCTGTAAGCAATTAGCAGCTTTTAAAGCAAGGGGTTAGGCAAGGGCACCTGGAAACAGGCAGTCTAGACTAGGGGACATGATGTAAAATGCTGGTCCTTGTTTTTAAATGGTAAACAGTACTGTTGCTCCTAAAATAAAATTTAAGATCCTGCCCAGCAGACACCATGATTTCCTCTTAACAATACTGTAATAATTCTCTCTCTGTGGATGTGGAAAGAATGAACCCGTGGTCCTGAAGCAGGTCAAGAAACCTTTAGGATTTTCGATGCTTTCTATACAATCTGTATGGCATCTACTTTGCTATCTGCTGAGAGATAGATTTCAAAAAAGGGACTTCAGATCAGGAAAGAACAAGCTTTAACAGTGACTAAAATCTGAGCTCCTGGTATATTTCCTAATCATGAGACCTTATCCTCCTGCTGGGGCAGGTTCATCTCAAGGAATGCCATAGAAGTCAAAGGAGGTACGCTTTTGTCCCAGCCCATTGTTTCTATGGCTAGAACACTTTTTTAAAAGAATATGAATATCTTGCAATAACTTGTGATAGCATTTCAATTTTTCTCTTTAGGACTAAAAGCACAAGAAAGAACAGTTGAAGATTTGCTGTGAAAGTGAAAACCAATATACATACTGAATGAGCCTGCAATTTTGTCCTTAATTCATATCCATTTTTCCTAGCAAGTTCTGTACTGCTACAGCTTGTCTCATACAGAGGCTTTTTTCATCCTTAAGTAAGAAGAAAACAGAAGAAATCCTACAAAGGACACCAACTCACTAGTTGCATATTCTGGGTCTGATCCTTTTCTTGTTCAGGAGTAATTCCATTAAAATCAATGGAGTTATGCATCTATAAACCCTGCTAATTGAAAGAAGAATCAAGACCTCTCAGTTCATGGGTTTTGGTCAGTTCCAGTGGAAGTCTTTATGCTATTTTAACAGTTCTGATAACCAGCAGAGTAAAAATGAATACTTTACATAGAAAATTTCATAGCCCAACATGCAAATAATATTTAATAAATGACAAAAATAATCTGAATGACAGTGTGGAATGAATTTGGTTATCAGTAGCATTTAATATAAGTTCTTTATTTTCTCCACAGGAAGAAGCATTTCTAGTCTGAATTGTTCTCCTATTAGATGTGATACTTATTTATAATCTGTATTTCCATAATTACACACTATACAAGCAATTTACAGGTGCTGAACATACCAGATACGTCCAACAGACATGCACCTTCTGTGCTGCCTTACGTACCTGGATCTTCTTGACCTCCCATTGATTTCAATGAAATGTCCATTTAAAAAACAGCAGCGCACAAGTATGCAGGGGGCTCCAGCATTGAAGGGGTTAAAGGGCCTAAGGATAGAATACCCCATGAAAACAGCTGCACTGCTACAGCTCACCTTAATTTCAAACCAGTACTGTACTGAAATTGCAGGCATTAACAAGAAACAGCAATGAATATGGTATCTAAGGTAGTCCATTTATATTTTCTAAAGATGTGTGGTATCTTATAGAAGAGCTTTTCCATGTGCATTTTGGTGTTATTATTACATTAGTTTTACAGTATAGTGTGACTTTGGAGGTTGAGACAAAATACAACTACACCTACCTGAAAGGCATTCTTACATTCATTAGTTCAGCATATTTGCCCAGGACCTCCCAAGGGGCATGCAACTTCACAAAGATGATGTCACTGTTTGTTAGAGATGACTGCAAAAGAAAAACAAAACAGCCACCAGGGCTTAATTTTTCAAGCAAAAAAGAAAGAAACTGTGGTCAGTAGTCATCCCTCCCACTTCCTGATTCTTCCTCAAGCATAGGTAGTTCTACCAGTATTTTGTCAACTAAATTTTCCCTCTGGTTTCCTGAAAGCCATGCTGTGACTCACTTCTACCCTGCACCTGTGTTTCCTTCACCTGGAAAAGAGGACAAGGAGGGCAGGCTGACATGCAGTTGAGGGTTACCCAAGCGTGGGGTGGGAATAAGGTTGGTGGGTAAATCAGAATCTGGAAGCTTGGACCTGAACTTCAGCTAAAAGCAAAATGGCAAGTCAGGATCTGATTCTGCCAATTGACTTGGTTTTCTGTGCTCACACAGAAGCACAGAGGTGTGGAGGCACATTTAGCAATCAAGAAAAGTTTGTATGACAGGGTGGTCTTATCCTTGTTGCCCCACACGGACAAATAAGGAAGTCCCAGCTACAGAGGCATGGTCTCCAGCTTCCCGTCCTCCAGCTTCCCTCTTGGCCACACGAATTCTGAATGTTAGAACTAAAGCCAGAGGGAAAAGGGAAATCTGATGCTGCCCACAGCCTAATAAGGTACAGATTTGTTGCCCAGGAAGGTCGAGAGCCTCATATGACTGTGCCAGCAAGATCTCTTTGCAGTCCTGCCATCTTCTTTTCTATGGGTTGTATGTAGCATGAAGAGAGCTTTGTGTAGGGTATGCACACCAGAATAGCTGTTACCTAACAGAAGGCTGTCTGGTGAAGAACAGAGAATATGCAGTAAAGAGAAGGGGAGAAATTTAGCTCTGTTTGCACTCAGGAGGAGAAATAGTGCTTTAAAAGGAAGCTACAGCAGGGTTGGGGAAAGCCAACGAGAACACAGAGAGCTGCATGTTAATACTGGAAGATAATTGTTCAAATTCTAATGAAAATCAAAGAAATTCTCGTAAAATTGCATACAATACAGCTTTAGACAACTGAATGGATCACATTAAGAGGGACAACGACTACAGGCTGAGTTCAAGGAATACCCAGGAAATGGGTAAAGGTGTACAGGGTGTGAGAAAAGGAAGGTGTGAAGACTGAGAAAAGCAGGCAAGAAAATTGTCATTTGGCTTTAGGGATGATTTCCTCATTTTTTAGACATTATACTATATTCAATGTTTCTCACATTAATTCTTGGTTAACACAACTTACTGGGAGTTCTTAAATCTAGTATTGTTTATCTGGAAGCTACAATGACTACATGGGTGGGAGGTTGACATTTATACTTTTGATGCCTGTTTGAGTCTTACCTCCACTGTCCTGATAGATGCTGAAATTATTGAAACTGCTATAGCGTGTTAATATCCTTAGAGTAGCTACAATGTTATTACTAGTTTGTGAAGTGATAGGAAGGAAAGCTTCAACAGTTAAGATACATATATATGATTTTCTTTAGCACAGAAAAAAAAAAGAAAAAAATTCCAACCCAATCACTAGAGAGTTAATTTTTTTTAAAACAAATAGGATATCAGAATCCTCAAAAATGGACACAGAGAAATATTTGTACCCAAAGTACTATTGGGCTGCATGAAAAAATAGATTTAGCATATAATGGAACAAGTGACTTCCTGATATTAAAAACTGCAGAAAAAAAAAAATTTTTGTTCTTTTGCTGATGACTTTCTGAAAAATATTTCAACATGAAATGATACAACAGCAACAAAATACCCCCAAGAGACATGCTTCAGAGACAGTGAATTCAGTTGGACTCTTTCCATTGACTTTTATGGATTCTAAATCAGGCCTCTAATGATGTTTTTCTTTATAGGTACATTTCACAAATTATCTTTTTTTTTCCCATGAGATGTTAGCAACAGACACCACAAAACCAAGACTAAGATCTGCTACTCTAAAAATTTCTTGCAAACTACTCTCTCAAAGATGAGGTTAAGTCAGCAGTGGACTGGCAATTTTGTCATAAACAGCTCAGATTAAAAAAAACCCAAACAAACAAAATCCACCACAACTCAAAAGAACTGTCTAATAAGCCCAATATACAGAAGGAAACTGTGGTCCTGACACACCAATAAAATCTGAGAAATGGAGGAAATTTATTAACAACAGCCTGTAAATTTAGTGATGGCTGTTAAACACAAAGCTTATAGGCATTTTCCAGCACATTGTAGTTTAAGCTGTACTAGATATGGCAGCCACAGTAACGTGACTTGTGAAGATGCTGTTTCACAAGTGAACACTATCTTCCTCTAAATTTGATTTCTTATATGTTACATGTTTTCACACACAAACACGAAAATCTTCCATATAGTTATCACAATACACATGTACAAAGAATATTTTTTACTTAGTATCTTGTAATGTTATTTTATCAGCTTTGTCAACAGAAGATCTAATCAAAATACATTTGGGAGGTTCAGTTATTTTCAGAAAAAAAGAGATAACAATGCTAAATTATTACTATGGAAATCCATTTCTCTTGGGTTTGCTCATGTTAAGTGTTCATAAAGGAAAGCACTAAGAAAGCCTGGGAAAAACAAGATTGGAAAGAGAAGAACAAATCCAGATGGAGGAGTAATTGAATGAAAGGTCACATTCACTTAATCTAAGGAGAAAATAGCTAATCAAAATACCTGAAAAAAGTATCAAGAGTACCATCTTAGTTACGAAAATACTTTAGTGAATGGAGTCTCCTAAAGTCTGTTAGATTACTATTTAGAGACAGTATCCTTCAGCTTCTAAATGTTTCATTGAGAGGAGAGGAACATTCTTCTGTTGTAATTGACTTTTGAGGCTTGGCTCATTAAAGGGTTTGGAGAAGTAAACTCAATTTCACATTATGGGAACACGCAAACAAAAATCAATGTAACATTGCTCCCCTTGGAAATTTAAATAAGATGACTATTGACACGAGCAATCTGCTAGAAAGTGATGTCTAGATGATGAAGAAATAAAAATAGAGGAATCAAGGGAAAAATGAGATAAAACAATTTGCAAACACAAAAATGGAATAACTGTTTGGAACTGACCTGCAGCACAAGTGCCCATAGACTTATCACCGTACAATAATTGCCAGGTCACCAACGTTCAAATAAATTAGTTGTTTCAAACTGATTTCTTGAGGAGGAATATGCATAGCAAACCAGATTTTCTTCGGGTCAGTAATAACATTCTTGCTGGTCTTCAGAGCAGTGCAAACCCAGTGTGACAAGAGACTTATCAGACTCAGAGAATCACAGACTAATCTAGGTTGGAAGGGACCTCTAGGGGTTACCTGGGCTAACACTCCAGCTAAAGCAGGGCCAACTTTGATCAGGTTGCTCAGGGGCTTGTCCCATTGAGTCCTAAATATCTCCAAAGGCTGTGATTTCACAGTCTCTGGGAAACCCTCTTACTGAAACTGGCTGGAGAAAAGAATGTTTTCTATGGAAGGACACTACTCTTCTCCAGAGAAATGTTGGGTGAAAACTACAAGACATGAAAATTCATGAAAATTAAACTTTTCAGTGCAAAGACGGCATTCTTTATCAAACAACTTGTGTCTTACAAGAACTTTTTAAACATTATTATTCTGATTGAGAAGCATTAGCAAGGTGCATTTAGTTTAATTGAACTCTGATCTTCAAAAACAGGTTTGTGTGGTAGAATTCAGATCACCAGAGTCTGGGTTACAGACAGTCAATATACAGTGAGTTTCAGTGTTCAGTGCCATTAATCTCCTATTTTTCACAAGCTGTGATTTTTCCCTCCTTCTTCTTTCCATTGTCCAACCCCCTTCTACAGCTGGAAATCATATTACATAATTCCTGAAAATATTAGATCAGTATTTGGTAACCACAAATTTCTATAGTCCATATCTCTGTATCACAGATACTCACTAATTTCCAAACTTTCTGGCTTCACTGACAAATCACTTTAGTACCGTATCACTGCTGCCAATCCTAGAATACAAGCAGTACCATAGCCCCACATATTATAGATTTGCTCTTCTGGCAAGACTACCTTTCTCTTTTGCCAATAAGTTCATACAGACGTATTTCCCAAAGAAAACAAATCAACCACAAACATGTTTAAAAACAAAGCTCCGTATTCTTCTCCAGTATCACTGTATCAGGAGTGGGAAAGACTAAAGTAGGGGCCATTTATATAACTCCAAAAGCATAAACACCTGTTTTGGCGAGTTACAGTCATCACCGAGGCCAAGGAAAACTTGTAAAGGGCAGGTTCTTATTCTCTTTCTGAAAGCGGGCAGAGTGGTGTTAACTGCTATTTAATTTAAGTCCTGGCTACTAAACTCACATGTACTCCTGCAGGCATTGTAACTCCTTTTGATGGCAGGATTTAAATATATATTCACTATTGACCTGACTCTGCTTGTTCTGAAGTTATGATCGTTAGTCTGAATGGAATCAAAGTTATGCTGACATTGAACGTCTCTTTAAAAGCTCACATTTTGCTGTATTTGCAGGCTGTCTTCCAGGATCAAGGCTGGAGATTAGTATCTTTTGTCAAATACCCTCTTGAACATTCTCCTCCAACAAAGACTTTTTGTGGTTCGTTATCAATAATATTGTCAAGTCATTTTAAGACAAAAACAACTGTAGGACTCAGCTTAATACAAGCATTTCTTGAGTCTAAAAGTTAAGAAAGTTGAGGAAAGAGATTCACAGCATGTAACCTTGAAGAAGGATAAAATGACAGTGTCTCCAACTGAAAGGTATAACTGTTTCTTTGCCTTGAGGGTACTAGAGAGGCAACTGTAAAAAAATGATGCTCTCATTTATGTATGCACATCAATAGGGAAAAGAAATCAGGATTTACCATTAAGGTGTTTTCCCTATTATTATTTAAGAGAAAAATACTCAAGATCGGGGCCCTTCTCACCCTTTAAAGCCTTCATCATAAAAGTTAAAGGAGATAAATAAGATTTTGAAACAGATCCAGCAACCAGAATTAAACCTTGCCTGATTTAGCACGACCCTGGTAAGGCAAGATAAAAAGCCAGAATGGGAACAGTTCTTTGGCAAACATAGCTTATTTCTGTTAAGACCACAATGCAGGAAAAGCCAGAAAAGGAGAGAAAATCATCATCCTTCCTCTAATAACAATTCTCTCTATAATCAAGCTCCGTATGATGTCTGAGTGCAGAGTAGTAAATAGTAACTGCTGCAGGTTCCACTGTTTTTGAGAATTACTCTGTTATGTTAACAGCACAGATTGATTTGCCATGTGGAGTGAATTAAGTGGAAAAACAAAACCCAGCAAATTTTAGTTGATTAAACCATTCTTCCTCTGCAAAACCAAAGTAAATGTAAATTCACAAGGGTAATTCCATAGAACTGGAAAAGCAGCAGTAATATGCTGTCAATACTTTTCAAAAGTGCATATATTACCACTGGGTAATTACTTAGATACTGTCAATATATGTCCAGTTTCAGTGAAAATATTACATACTCACAAACATTAACCTCCATGTTCATGGATCAGAGGAATCTAGTAAATAACAGTGCCGATATCTTTCACATATATACTTTCAGTCAAAGTAGAGGTTTAGTGAAAAAGGGGAATATATTGCTCACATTTTAATTAGGATTTTAAGAAGCTTTTGACTTACAAGAAACTGTAGTGCAAAAGCAGTAAGGATGAAAATAAGTGAAAATAGAAAGCCCTAACAAATAAATAGGAAGCTGTTAATAAAACAAATTTGACATAAGAGGACACTGACATATAAAATATAGAATAACTTGATAGAAGGAGACAGTCACATGATTACAATTTAAAATTATTTTTATATGAAATCTCATGACAAAATTTGATGATGGGGTAAAGCTTTATTTTTACTTTGCAAAATACTTCCAGAGGTTCAGCTCCAGTGGAGTTCGTAATGTAGGCAGGTGGCTGCCTATTGCCAGCATTCAGGCAATGTGTCATCTAATCCAACTCAGAGCAGGTGTCATTGTTACAGTGCTTAATTTCTGGCAGCAGTTGACAGGATTTCAGTGCTGGAACAGAACAGAGTTAGTAACAAGGGGAAATGTTTGCAAATGTCCTTTCATGTAGACAAAAATGTTTGAGTGGGAGGGCAACTTCAAGAACAGGGTGGATTACCTGAGTAGAAGTAAAATGCAAATACTATCTCATTGCTCAAGTTTACTGTACAATGATGAGCTTTACAATCTGCAATAGAGAGATGCAAATTCCTTTGAGATAAGAAAACAACATGAGAAAGGATGTCTTTAATTCTAACTAATGTCACCTGAATCCACAGGATGGCTCTCACGCTAAGGTAACTTAGATGTAGTAAATCTACCATGGAAATAATATCCTCTGACTTGGACTCCACTTCCTAGAGAAAAGGATTAGAAATACCTGCAGCATCACTATCTTAATGGAAGAGGCTGATCTGACTGTAAGGCAATGATAAAAGATTTCTTGATAATCCCATTAGCAAATACCGAATGAACAGAGGTTTGACCCATCTAGGTAAGATTTCTGTGACAAAATAGCTAATCATATGGATTTTATCTGACAAACAGATAGGATGTCTCTTTTAATTCCTCTGGACTGGAAAACCACTATAAACATGTGAAATTAATTATTTGCACATTTAAAAATGCAAATAGTTGAAACCTCTGAGCAGAATAATGGGTTTTTACTTCTGAACACATTATTTGACATTGTCTCTTTACATCAGTTATATACTGCAATTTTAGATTAAAAATGTTAATATTTTACACAGTGATAGTTGAGATCATCAAACCTTTTTGACTACAATGGGCCTAAAAAGGTCTCTTATGTAGAATATTTTACTTTTGGCACCACAGGCCATTAAAAATACATCAATACAATTGAACTACATTTTATCAGGCAGCTTTCTTTGTGATTTATCCCAAGTGTAAAATGCAAAACCAATATTTTTCCAGTACAGATTTATGTCTCATTAATAATTTTTTGAAGTAGGAAATACTTACATTTAATGAATTGTCTATTAAATATTCATGTTTGCTTTTAGAGGCTTATTGGAGAAACATTGCTTTGGCAAAGAAAAAGGCAATTTATTTTTTGTCCAACAGTTAATTTCACAAACTTAATAATCAATCAAACACACAAAACGTGCAGGCAGGCTTATTATAGCTTTTGCATACAAATAACCTAGAGGAACTGAACAAGCTGCTTATCACAGCATCATAGAATAATAGAGGTTGGAAGGGACATCTGGAGGTTACCTAGTTCAAACCCCTGGCCAAAGCAGGGACAACTGGAGTGGCTCGTGGGATTTTGAATATCTCTGTGGAAGAAGACCTTGTAACCTCTGTAGGCACCACAGCATCTCTGGACAGAAAGGCCACCACTGACCTCCCATGTGGACACAGAAGCATTTGCAGCAGCCCAGGATCTGAGCACCTGCCTATGCTCCAGCAAGATGAAGCTATTTGGTCATTCAACTCCCACTTCAGAGTCTTGTTTCTCAGCTCAAACAATCAGACAAGAAACACTTATGTGACTATCAACCTAGACTCCAAAGTCTTCCGAGTCAAGACTTTCCAGGATTCAGTGAACTGTCCTGTAGCTCTCTGTAACAAATACCTCTATTTGACAGTGTAATGCAAAATTCTTTCTAAAGAGAGACACCAGTGAACTCAACAAGACCACAGCTGAGGAAGAGATTACTCCAAATGACACTATCAGGGAGAGGCTTTAGTTCAGTCCCCAGGGCACGATGAAGCCCCAAGTTCTTCAAGTCAGCTACATATCCACAACATGAGGAATTACAGGCAGAGATGTGAGCCCTGGCTGTAGAGGGAGTAGTGGGGTTAGTGCACATGCATGTTAGCACGGCTGATTAGGTCCGGTGTTATCCCATGCTGATGTGACTATAGTACCTGCTAAGTCACTTGGCAACACCCAGGGGGGGTCTCTGCACCATACCTGGTTGTGCAGGACACACATGTGCCTCTGCTCTGCAGGAAAGGGAAAGTCACAGCAGACCACTCTGACAGCACCTTCTCAGACCTGAGGCAGGTCCCCATTTTCCAGGAAAGGAAAGGCACCAAAGAAAATGCAGGACTCAGTTAAATGAAGGGGAAAGAGGCACGTGAAGAACGTGAATCATTCACAATTCTACCAGTTATAGTTCCCCGTAAACTCTGATAGTCTGGGCAACTCAAATGCCTATTCCCTTAGCTCACATCTCAGTTTTCTGCGCTTTATTTATCTTACTGCTAGGATTACTGGAATTGGAAAGAGTTTGAGGAGTCATCTTCTGATAATTCATTTCACATTGTTCAACTCAGTGCTGCAAAACTCTTCTGCCTGGCTCATCTGAAGGCACAGGCATGATCAAGCCATTTTCCCTTTCCTCTTACCCATTGCACAAATAGTTGTTATATTCCTTTAATAAGATGACCATAGTGAATTTCTGAGCAACTGCTCTCTGTAGTCTTGCTAAAGCTACTCAAGTGATCTGATGCCTTGAAAGGATGTAAACAACAATGGAAATCTGCCAAAGCATATGGTAGAGCAGCCATTTCTCCAGATATGATGCCATTACTACCAGAAAGGGAAGTGCTTTCCAAAGAAAAATTTGACGGTGAGAATAGGCTTGATTATCACTGAGCAGCTCCCAATTCAGATTAATATAATTAGGTAGATTTACCTTTTTCTAAATCCCAAACCATGCTCAGACTGTGTAAGACTTCCCACAAAAAAATTAAATATGCAAAACAACAAGAGATAAAGACAAATTCATCTTAATGTGCTGGCTTCACCATGTCACAGTTTCAGGTTGATCATGAAAAGAAATGTTACGGTCTAGTGCAGAGAGGAAACTCCTAATAATTGATGGTCTACATGATTTTTCATCTGTCTCTGCTCATCTAAGCTCAAAGTAATTTGACTAGTATATAACTAGATCATCTGATGTTAAAAAAATACACATCAGAAACAGAAGAAAAAAAAGAATTTTCTTCGGCAAAAGTAGCGTAATTAGAATTTAACTGGAGACAAGATGCAATATCTCTAAACTGAGATGGGAGAACACTGGTTCCTTTGTACAGATCCCTTCATTTGCTAGATGTGCTTTAAATGAAACAAGGTCAATATATGACAAGGGCAAATTACGATTTTGCTTTAGACTGGTCTAATTTGTTGTGATAAAGGAATGTCCACACGACACCTAAACATCAGCTCCACTGTTGATCAATTATTCCTGCTCCCAACCCAATGTGCCTATTGACATAAGGTGCTGGATGAAAACACCTGTATGACACAGAAGAGAAACGCAGCACCAGATGGAGCCCAATATTTTAATGGTTCAGATAAATGTGATAGAGGACAAAGATGATTTGTTCTCCTAGTTCAGAGCTCTTACGTGAAGATTTAATGAGAGGAGCTACAGAAAACAAGCAAGTTTTCTTTTGCTTGAAAGCCAACATCTCTATCAAATTAGGTAACACTAGTTTTGATCTGATTACATATGTTGCAAAGTGATGGTACTAATCCCAAAATTGTTTGCTGAATAATACTGAATTTTGAGATCCCTATGATACTGTGAAACTAAGGCCACAAGTAACACATACACTGACAAAGAATCCCCCTCTCCAAATTCACTTGCACTGGGGAAACTGCTGTAATGAAGATCTTTGCTTAATAGACAATATTATCTTTCCCTAGAGATGAAGAAATATTATTTATTTTTAAGAAGTCTCCAGCTAGCAAAAGGCAGATTTTTCATCTTAGGAAAGTGCAAACAACTTTGTTATCTATTAACAGAAATAACACTACATGTAAATGTTTCTAGAATTTTTTTATTTTTGCCCACTTTGCATAGCGGGGCTGTGCCTCTAAGAGCTGCAGCAGAGAATTCACAGTCCAAAGGTGAAACAGAAGTTACCAAACTGTTTTTTAGCTCTGTAGTACTATTCAGATACTTTTATCCAGTGTAAAACTTTGGAGTAGAATTGAAATTCTCACCTATTGTACCTCTGGAACTGGCATACTTACAGCAACCTGTTTCATTCTTTTATATGGGGAAGTGTAAAAATGCAACTTGAAAATAAAAATAAGATAAAATCTCACTTCACTTAATAATTCCAGTTTTTCTAACACTTTGTAGATGCACTATTATAGACTTTTTCTTCTATTACAAAGATTTCCTGATAGGAAAATTGCAATTCCATTAGATGATTTTTGGAAAAAATCAATGTGGGTAATACATCAAGGGCTCTATAACTAATAAGTCAATAATTTTGTTGAAAGGAATTTGCTTAAAAACAAAATAGTTTGGGTCCAATGAATATTAGAAAAGATATTTTTTAAATGGTGGGAAATTCCATTAGTGTTACATCACTAGACAATGGGAAAAAATTATTCAAATTGCAGAACGCTTTCTCAACAAAACACCACAATTACAATTGTTCGTACTTTGCAGGTTGCAGTTCCTGTCAAATATTTAAAATATAACACCTAGCATGTCCAAGAAATGTAATGTAGAAATGTGCTTTGCATCATTTGATGCAACTTTACAGAGTCACTATAGTTACTTCTGCTGTACAAACACGCATACACCCATCATGCATAACCTCTTTTGAATATCAGAATAGAGTGGTGAATTGGTTAGGGAAGAAATGGTATTAAAATTGTATGGCACATACCTATATATGTTCTTGCTACTAGCTACTGAAAGCTGTGCAACTGAATTATTATCATCACAGTAACACAACTGGTGAATTTTTTTCCTAAAATAATCTTATTGCCCTACTGTCCACAATTGCCATATTACTCTTCAAAGAGGAAAGAAAAATTTAAAAAAAACCCTGATTTCCACATAAGATTTTAAAGCAGCTCCCCCTCCATCTTTCTTTCTCTTACACATACCTACAGACACACAACTGACAAATTTTATTTGTTTCTTCCTCCAGAATCCCATCTCTCTGTCTTGTTTGCTTGTCTCCTCCACATCAATCAATGTCACTTTTCTCCTACCAGGTTCCCTCACACAGCCACAAAAGGCAACTAGTCATACCCATCACTCTCTGACTGTATATGATGTATGATGGAGACATTTCCAATGTCAGACCTCTGCCAATGACAACTGCTGGAGCACAACAAATTACAGATATCTGTATTTTTTCAGTCTTCAATTCGAGAAAGTAAAAGGAAGCCATCTTAACCTTTGAACTGAAGGAACCTTGTATCAAACAAATACATATAAAATTCCACAGACTACCAAGGGAGGAAGAACATGGGGATTCTTGATTTGCCCAGATGGTATTCCAAGCACAAAATGGGAGCAAATCGAAAGTTTTTAAAACACTTTTGTTTCTGGCAGCATTAAGCGAAGAACTCATCTAGCACAGATGCCATCTCCCCTTTAAAACATGAAAGGAAAATTTCAAAATACTAATAAGGAAAGAGCTCTGGGTAACCAGTGGGCAATCACCACCACTGCACATGGTTGATGGAAAAGTGCAATGACAGCAACATTGACAAGAAAATAGAAAGTCTAATGTTTGAAATGTCACCAAGTGCCTAAAGTGATGAACTTATCCCAGCGTATGAAATTTTTTAATGTATAAGGAAGAGCAAAGAAAAAAGGGGAAAAAATCATGCTCCGTGCTTAGGGAAATGGCTTCTCTCATAGGACACTCTAAGTCTGACAAACACACTACCGTAGCACAGAAGGCAGAGATAGGAAGGAGGCTGAAAGGTAAAAAATGCAGCAAAGATGAACACACAAAATGTCACTGTTAGGATCAGGAAAAGAGGTTAGGAACAGAAGCCAGAGTATGGTAATGTGCCTGAGGAGGAAAAAAATATCAAAATAAGAGCATATAGGGCGTAAATTCCCCGGTCTTTAATTTTGTATAGCTACTCAACAGGGGGTAAAGTCCAGCCTGAGTAAGAAATATATGGATCAATTACAGAAAGATCAGAGCAGAACAATAAGAATGATCAAGAATTTTGGGAAACCTGACCTAGAGGAAAAAATTGAAAGAGCTGGGGTGATTCAAAATACAGAAGAAAATGCTAAGCAGATAACACAGTAACATTTTAAAAATAAGTTAACAAATAGTTGTTGATAGGAAGGGAATGAACCACTCTTCATGTTAATTCTGAATCAGGCCAGAAATAACAGGATTAAATTGTAGCAAAGGAGATTTAGGTCAGATATATTAAAAAAAAAAATCAAGCCGAACAATACTGAAACATTAGAGTGATCTGGCAAGGGAGGCTTCTGGCTTTTAGGAAAATGTTGGATAAGCAATTGGCAGCATGTAGTTGGCCTGCCCTTGGAGCTTTGGAAAGGAGTCCTAGCTTCTTGAGACCCTCACACCCCCTCAGTCTCCTCTATTATGATTTGCAAGAGAATCAAGTAGCTGTAAAACATTACAAAATCAAACCTCCCTTATTTGGCAGAGTTCACCTTCTTCTGCCTCAGAAGATGTGATATTACAAGATCCAGGAAATAGAGTATTTAATCTTGAGAGGCAACACACGAGGAAAAATAAGCAT
Organism: Anarhynchus alexandrinus; assembly: GCA_008711295.1. Taxonomy (NCBI): domain Eukaryota; kingdom Metazoa; phylum Chordata; class Aves; order Charadriiformes; family Charadriidae; genus Anarhynchus; species Anarhynchus alexandrinus. The sequence goes on from VUYV01000041.1 coordinate 491,849, forward strand.
AACACAAACCAAGTACTAGGAAAAGAAAAAATGGCAATTTGGAGAGCAAATAATGGTATCACTTCCTTTTCTTCCAGATCTGGAAGAGTGGTCCCCTGCTCAGCACAACCACACCTTGCATCTGGCTGCTACAAGAAGCCATGAAGCCCAACAGTGTTGTTAGGACTGAATTAATAATTAAGGATTACATGGCAAGGGAAATTCAAAGAAACTTCCAAACAGGGATCAGAACAATAAAGAGCAGGGCTGGGGACTAAGACATCATTGGTATATTTGGCATAAATCCCTGGCAGTCCTGCTAGGGGACAGGATCTAGAAGAGAGATGTGGAGATGTTTGAGAGAGAATGGGGGATTCAACCTCGGGGAAAAGGCACGGTTAAGAAGCAATCTCAAAATGCTCCACAGACCAAGGCCCTGGGAGACTTGGAGTGGGAGAAGCAAGACAGACAAGACTTCCTTAGTTCCCCCAGCATGGCTGAGGCAGTGGTTCAAGCATGGAGAGCTTTAAGTGTTAAGTATGGGCTAAAAGTGTCGTTTGCCGTATTTTCTTCTTTAATTCTGGTACCTAATCTAAAATAAGATTTGTTTGCACATTAAACTTATTTGGTGTTTCTCCTAACCTCAGGTGAATATGAAAAGACCAAGGCATAGCACCATCTCAAAGGCAACAGATGCAACTAACATGGGTCCACAGATCCCATCTAACACTAGCCTAGGATTTCCAGGGGTTGAGATGTGGGGCTGTAAGGATCATATGGGGGGGCAGAGAGCATCTACTCTGGGATAAAGGGAGAAGCCCTATATCATGCTCCCATGTGGAAGTTACTGTAATAATCTCTGGCAAGAAGGCAGCAATGAAGAGATGGTTCCTGACTTTGGAAAAATGCAACCAATCATCCACATCTGCCCCCCCCCTTGTTTTGCTTTCACCATACTACCATCAATAAAGAGCTATTTATTATTATCAATAAAAAGCTATACTAAAATCAAAGAGCTATTTGATAAAAAATTAAACATGATTCAGGCAAAATTGTTATTTAAAGTGTAAGTTTCTCCAAAGCTATCCAATTTCCTTCAGAGATAACTTTAGGGTATTTTGAACAGTATTTGTATGCAGCACTTACTGTGGAATATATTATTTGCTTAAAATGAATTTCTGAGATCTTCTGAGATGATTTCTGGGGTTCTATAGGCTTCAAGATAAAAATTAGGCAGTTAAGGGCATTAGAAACACGTCTTCCCTTTGTTAAAGACATACACTTAACTTAGAGTAATTCAATTTAGAAGGTACTCAAGAGTAAGGTGATGAAACAGATCAGTGCTTTTGGATATTGGTAATAGTTTGTTGGCAGTGCTCTGGGGCTTTACTGATAGAGTTAGGGAGAATGCCTGTCAGACATTTAGAGAGGCACATATGCACTTTTTAGAAAATATAAATTCTGGGTATTCAAGAAAACCTGAAATGTGTTCATGTTCCCGCTGCAAATTTTTAAGATCTGGCTGTGATAATCTCTGAACGTGGGAAAAGAAATGTAAGTGCAAGTAATCCATTCACTTCCATGTATATCCCTGATGAGATCTGAATCAAATTGTGGACCTGGCACTGTGTCCCAGGCTGTTGATCTAATTTTACTCTCCTCTAATCACAGGAAGTAAAATGCCTGTGTGGTGAACCTGACTGCAAAGGCTGCTGTCAGCTCATTTCTGCCCCCAGAATCTAGTCATGATATTAGGAAATGAGGTTTTCTTTTCTGTTACACAGCATCTGATGGGAAAAATCCTTGATGCCTTAAAAGTAGTCTATGAAATAAATTAAGAATCGAATCAGCAAATAAAACCTTTTGTTAGCCAGGCATAGTTAGTCCTATATGAACATTTCAGTGATCAGCTGTGATGCCATTTAAGAAAGAAATGTGTTTTGTTTCAACACCAAACTGAACAAATTATATGAAAATGAAGCAAACTGAATATGATTTCTAAAAGTTTACAGGTAAGCACCTGAAAAGTTTCAAATTGATTTAAGCCTAAATATCATCCACAAAAAATAGTATGTTTTGGTGTATTACTGTATTATATAATCACTTCTAAACATTTTCTCTTCTTTTTTTTTTTTTCTTTCTGTTTTCTCTTTTGTAAGACTAAGCCTTTCTTATCAACTAGCATAGCATTTTAATATCAGGCATTTAAATTTGAATCTGTTTAAATGAAACGTTTTCACATTTTCAAAATGTTTCCCTCTTTCCTCAGCTAAAACTGTTTGCTAAATCTAATCTATATTAATGAAAACTAATTCCTATTAATTCCTTGCCTTTCTCCTTCCCTGCCTTCTGTTAAGTCATGCTCCATAAATACAAAAGATTTGTTTCAAGATGTCAAGGGCTTGTGTTGTATTTCTAAAGAGATTTTGAACTCAGATTTTTATAGGGGGAGTTATACAGTGAGAAGGGGTCTTTTCTTACTTGTCTGCCATGATTTAATGTGGATATGCCTCCACATCTTGATACTAGCTTCCTCTTAATGCTTTCCGACCATCATGTTTCTCCCCCAGCTCCAATGTGCTCACCTTCCCCATACTGTTTTTACATTGTGCCTTTTGGCTGGAATAACACATTAGTAAGATACATGAATTCTGTTTCCTTTCACAACATAGACAAAAAACAGGCTGAGATGGAAACGTAAATTGGCATGGCAAGCACTCATCAATTCACAGTCCAAACAGCAAAGAACAGATGTCAAATAACAAAAAATCTGCAGAAGCATTAATCTATTCCACAGCTTGGGGGTTTTAGAATTGAACTTTACAATTGTCACACAATTCTGTTAGCTGTTTGCTTTACAGTCCACCAGTATTGGGGCTGATCCTGCAATCCGCAGATCTACTCATGTAAGTCCATAGATATCACTTGGGCACAGGACAAACAAAACCGCTTATCTTTAGTAGTTTATAGATACAGCGTGTGCCAAATATCTGACCCACTTTCCCCTGCTGGACACTGGCAGGCTGCTATATTTGTAGCAAAACACTGACACTCTCATGGCTTTAAGCCCACTGATCCTGAGAAGTTGCCTGAAGGCTTATGCCCAAGGAGCAGACATCACAGGTGTGATTCAGGGCAACTATGTTTAGGTGACAGCAATGGAGAGGAACAGGCACCTTCAGGGTACAATTCATTTGTTCTATTTTCCTCAGATTCAGATGAACTGCTGCCCAGAAGGGCTTGTTCCTCCCCAGCCAGATATCTACATTGCGAATACCTACAGTCAACAAGATGGTTGTTGATGCAGAGCTCTTGGGGCTCTGCAGTACAGCCACCTTATTTTCCCTGGACTCCTGTTACCCTCCTCACCACCAACCTCAACTTCTGCAGTAGCGTAGACACATTATTCCTACAACTGGACAGACCTTCACGGGTGGCTCTAGTTCACTACTCAACTGTCTGGGACACATCTCAGCAACAGCAAATGATTCAGAACATTTTACAAGGCCTTGGCTGCCATCCATTTCCTTCATCCTACCTTATTCATTCTGCCCACAGAGAACACGTAGGGAAATAGAGATCTGTAAATAACAAAGCCTCCCACTAGTGTACTTTGCACTTTAAAAGGACTCTTGATTTTGGTCAGTACTTTCTGTATTTTATTATTTGAATTCTTTTCTCCTGAGAATTTCTGAAGCTAACAATAAAATCCATAAATTTGCGCAAGACAGGTGACCTGGGATGTTCTACATACCAGAGCTTCCATCCACTCAACTGCTGTTTCAGGGCATTTGTTTAATCCAATCCCTTCTCTGAAAGCCACAGTTTCCAATAGCAATAGCACCCACAGTACAAACTCAAAAACTCTGGAGATGAAGGGTCAGGCGGTTGTCTGCACTGAACTACAGATACAGAAGACAAAAGCCGTGGCCATCCTGACCTAGCATTGGTGACAGTTCTGCTTCAGGAAGATGACCTTCAGACATGCCATCCCACCAGCACTCCTATGATGGTAGGAAGCCTGAGCTTCTCCAGATTCGCCCCAAAATAAGGTCACAGATCAGATTATTAATTTATAAGGCACAAAGAGGCACAGCAGTCAGTATGGAAAGACAAGTTTCTGAGTGGAGAAGAGCACATACAGAGCAGTGCAGTAAAACTCTGAGTTACTGGAATTTCTGGAGGTTAGGCTAACACATATGAAAACCGAGTGTAATGTCTGCTTTCATTTAAGATAAATATAAAATGTAGCTGGGCTCTTCTGTGGAACGAAAAGATAAAAAAAATAAAAGCAAACGTAAAAAATTAATAGGTATATTCACCTGGAAAAAGGCACATGAAAGTCCTCCGCAACATAGTCTTGGTCTCATAGCTGACCCTGTTTTGAGCAGGAGGTTGGACTACAGACCTCCTGAGGTCTTTTCCAACCCAAATTGTCATTATCCTATGATTCTATAAATGGGCAGGGAAAGAGCCAGTCCTTTGGAGGAGGCAAGAACACTTTCTGATTTGCTAACAAACTCCAGAGATGGTGATTTCACTACCGAGTCAATGTGCGTACACTAGAAGGAGAAAAATTCTAGGGAAATGGACCTGCTGAAGAAAAGGACCCTTTACAGATCTCCTTTATAGAGAGATCTTAAATGATCTCCTTTATAGAGGGACCCTTTTGGCTTTGAGCTAGTTGACAAGTACTCAGTATTACAAGCAAATAAAGTATCTTTCATGTGATTCTTCCAGTCTCCACGGAAACTTTATACATTCCTTTTTAACAAACTGGATTGCAACAAAGAAAAAAAAATCCTTTTGCTTTTCATTCCCTAGTCAAAATAACATGAAGGATCCTGAACTGGGGCATGCTTGGTGCTACTTGGTGAAGGGCCTTTCAGACCTAATCTGTACACTCAAGAAGCATAACTCCAGAGGTGCTAAATCCTCTTCAGACCATCAAACTAAAGTTTATATACAAAATTATCTTCTATGCCTGCATTACAGACAAGTTAGAAAAAGTGATGCATGCAAACATGTCTGAATAGCTTTCTCCTAAAAGTAGATAACTTCTTTATTGCTTCTATTCTAAAGAAATGAAAAATTACGTTACCGAACTTTATTTTTATTCACGTTTGCTAATTGAGTAGATTAGAGTTGCACAATTAGTGGAATCATGTTATAAGTTTCTCATTTAAATGGCCAATTTAAAGGGAATGACCTGAATAAAAGAGGTTTTAGTAGACTGTTTTAAAAGACTTTATGCAATTTTCCTCACAAAAAAATATAAAGACACACACAAAAAAAAAAGAAGAAAAGAGAAGAACGTTAAAAGTGGAGAAAAATATCTTCATTAGAATTTAGCAACTATCAGTCAAGCAAACAAAATTGCTGATACACTTCTTTCAAAAAACAATTTCTGCTTCTGAAACTAAGTGAATTAAACTAAAAATGTGAAAAGAAAAAAAGCCTAAAATTTGAAGTATGGGTTGTAACAGCTTACTATGGGAGATAATTTTCCAACCGAGTTTATTTTAAAACCTAATACCTAAATTCAAACCCTTAAGTTTGTACATAAGGAGATAGTGTAACCTCAATGTTAGATATGTTGTTACAGACACAGAAAGATATAGGAAAAATATTTACTTCTACTTCTTATGTATAGAAGTACGTGAATGTGAAAATCCCTGAATATTCTACCATTATTAATAGCCTACAATGGCAGTTTTTCAAAACATGATATTTATAAACTAAGCTGAAAGGAGAAGGTCAAATAAACACATTGGAAGTGAAGAGGAAATGTCTCCAAATCTAGCAGTCATTAAAAATAACATGAATTTTGCATATTGCAAGAGAAAGTATAGAGTCATGGTTTCCAGATTTACATGTCTCCTGTTTGTTTTTCTCCTATCTACACTTTAACTGTGGAGGTTTTCTTCTTAAAGGAAAGATTTGAATTTTAAAAAGGTGTAAGAGATGGTTGTTAAAAAAAGTAAGCACAAAGTACTTATAATAGTGCTTGACAGTGGAGACTTCAGAAAGGGGAGTCACTTATTTTTTATAAAATAAAAGACCTATTTGAGTCTATTAAAAGAAACATCAACAAGCTGTATCTAAGACAAGTAGTAACTACTGTACCATGAAGACCTCCAAGGGGAAAGAAAAGGGTCTTTACACTGTTTTGCCTAAAAGGCACTTTTAGAGATTCTTTTCAAAGCTTTCATATAAAAATACAAAATATATTTGTGCACAGAAGAGAGTTTTGTAAACCAGGTAAGACTTTAAACAGGGGGACATGCCTAATTGGCTGACAGAGGTTTCAGTCGATGTGGCTACCTCAGGAACATTTTTCCCTCAGGTCAGGCTTTATTAAACTTCATTTACCACATCACTTCATTACCACTCAAACAGCAAGAAATAAATAGGTAAATATGCAGTGGATAATGCCGCATTTAATTTGGGCCCAGAGAGCCATAAACTGAAATGTCTTTTTCAATAAAGTCTGAGCATTGAGGTAATTTGACTAGCTCTATTTGCGAGGCTCCTACCACAATTAAAACACAGTTAATCCAACGCACACAGCGCCAGTGCTCCGCTCACTCCATTGCCGAATTAACCTGGTACAAGAAAGTAGTCAGACAACTAGAGGGCCTGGAGACCTTGTGCCAAGAGCAGGTGAGAAAGGGAATTGTCCTTTCCAGATTCATGCTTCCCTCCTGGGAGTAGTTCCAGGGAGAGCAGCCCCACACCACTTCAGGGGTAGAAGGGGAAGATGCGAATGTCCCCTAGACCAAGAAGGCACTGCAGCCGTTTGAAATCATTACTGTTTGTTCAGAAGCGTAATGCTGTAAATACAACACCGTCTTTTCAAAACAAGTTCAACACCAAAATCATCAATGCGAAATGGGAACTTAAAACGTACTGCTGGTGTTTCTATATACTCTGTCTTTCTGTTCCCTACAGACAGCTCTAGATTTCTGCTCATTAAGCCAGTACTATCAGGGAGTGTTGCAGCAAACCAGTCATGTCACCTTTGGGCAATGAAAACTCTCACTGCGCATTAAGTGATTGTAGCCTTGTGCATTACGCTTGTTCCCGATGCCACTGGCGGGCAAACAACATCTCAAAAATAATTGCAGTTTAAGACCAATTATTGTAAAGGGAAAGGTGACTTTTGACATATAGGGGACATCTCATATGTAACCTTCATTGTTTTTTTTTTTAATCTATCGCCTGTCTGTTGTTTTTTTTTTTTTTTTTTTTTTTNGTGAGCCTGGTGTCCTTCAAAAGGTTTTTGACATTCTGATTTATGAAGATTGATGGCAGGAAACTTGTTGACCAAAAAAATCCTACTCAATATTCCTGAAGGAAAAGAAGTATTTCAGGGGCCTTTTTATCTCTTTTCAGTTATCTGCATATTTTCTATATTACCTCCATACTCCATGAAAAAGCCATACATTTTTCAAATGTAGATAAATTTTTCAGGAGCAGTTTCTTAGTCTACTAGCTTTACAAAGTCCTGTTAAAGGCTTGAATTTGTCAACTTGGAAACATATTCATTTCTGGACTTCCTCAGACAATCAAGAAGGTTACTTTTAAAAACTGCAAACAGAAATTTAGATTCAGACTCTATCCATCCAGACTTTCATGTATCATCTCCTCAAATTTCTCTTCTAAATTGCCACTGTGCTGTACAGTGGACGTAGTATCTGAAATCTAAAACATTTTCACTCAGAAGCCTGGGCAGCTGGAAACTCCTTCACTGTTTAGTGACAATGCTTTTTGGTACAGAGCACTCTCTTGCAAAGGACATTGTTCTGTTCGTACCCATACATTGTTCTGTAAAACACTGCTGAAAGGAGACTCCACTTGCTATTTGCATTAGATAATGAACTAACAATAAATCTTGGGAAGATCAGTCTGGTTTTAACTTGCTCTGGCTGAATTTGGATAAAATGAATAGCCCAATGTTTTAAATTAAATAGTCGGAAGCGCTTTCACTTATAATGCATGTGGCGGGCTTGCATTTCAGTCTGGTTCCCTTTTTGCAGGCATAGTTTATGTCACTTTGATGTCTCCATCCATGATTTGTGGATGCAATCAGACACAGTGCTTAAACATTAAATAACAAACTGCACCTGCTAATAATGGGATATTATGCTGTTTGTGAAACCACAGCTCCTGCAGGCTGCATAATTTGTATTGTAAGTTCATTAGCTGTAGATATTTACATATTGAATAATAGGATCAGAAAAGTGAGAGACTGAAACAACTTACTAGAGTGCATGAAAGCTACTGAATGCTTGATATTAGTTACAGCAGTAGATTAACATTGAACTACATCTGTGGCGGGTTGACCCTGGCTGGGCGCCAGGTGCCCACCAAAGCCGCTCTACCACTGTCTCTCCTCAGCTGGGCAGGGGAGAGAAAATACAATGAAAGGCTCACGGGTCGAGATAAGGACAACTCACCAATTACCGTCATGGGCAAAACAGATTCGACATGGGGAAATTAATTTAATTTATTACCAATCAAATCAGAGTAGGGTAATGGGAAATAAAACCAAACCTTAAAAAGACTTTCTCCCCAACCCCTCCCTTCTTCCCAGGCTCAATTTCACTCTACCTCTCTATCTCCTCCCCCCCGAGTGGTGCAGGGGGATGGGGAATGGGGTTGTGGTCAGTTCATCACACATTGTCTCTGCCACTCCTTACTCCTCACTCTCTTCTGCTCCAGCCTGGGGTCCCTCCCACGGGAGGCAGTCCTCCATGAACTTCTCCAATGTGAGTCCTTCCCATGGGCTGCAGTTCTTCAGAAACTGCTCCAGTGTGGGCCCTTTCCATGGGTTGTAGTCCCTCATGAACAGACTGCTCCAGTGCGGGTCCCCCACAGGGTCACAAGTCTTGACAGCAAACCTGGTCCACTGTGGGCTCATCTCTTCACAGATCCACAGGTCCTGCCAGGAGACAGCATGGGCTTCCAACGGGGTCACAGCCTCCTTCAGGCACATCCACCTGCTCCGGTGTGGGGTCTGCCACGGGCTGCAGGTGGATATCTGCTCCACCATTAACCTCCATGGGCTGCAGGGGGACAGCCTGCCTCACCATGGGCTGCAGGGAATCTTTGCTCCAGTACCTGGAGCCCCTTCTCCCCCTCCTTCTTCACTGACCTTGGTGTCTGCAGAATTGTTGTTCTCACATATTCTTACTCCTCTCTTCTGGCCGCTGTTCCACAGCAAGCTTTTGCCCTTCTTGAATATGTTATCCCAGAGGCGCTACCACTGTCACTGATGGGCTCAGCCTTGGCCAGTGGCAGGTCCACCTTGGAGCTGGCTGGCATTGGCTCTATCGGACATAGGGAAAACTTCTAGCAGCTTCTTACAGAAGTCACCCCTGTAGCACCCTGGCTACCAAAACCTTGCCATACAAACCCAATACAACATCCGATCTTCTCCAACAGCCAAGAAGGCCTAGTTTTGTCCAAATGCCAGTTTGTCCTAAAGGGAAGCCTGTTAGCCATCTGTGACATCCTCCATGTGGCCTGACCTACCATATCTGCACAATATGGATGATCATGACACGCAGAGTTGTCCTGGTGCTTCCTAGCACATATCACACACAGTGCATGCTCACAGATATCTTTCTATCGGTAAAAAAAAGCTCAGAGGACAGCAGATGAAATTTTGGTGGTGGAAGCTTTCCCTAACCACCCTTTTCTCTAGTGGATAGGGGTTTCTGGTATGTGCAGAGTAAGCTCAAAACAACAGGGAAAGGATATGTGCACCAAAGAAAAACTAGCAGCCAGGAAAAGGTTCGTTCCCCAGCTGACCTGCGGCTTGCTCCTGGCCACCACACAAACTCTCCTGGCAAGCTGCAAATAGTTAGTGGGCCATAGGCTAAGCACTCTGTTATAAACCGTATGCCTGGTTGATTAAATTAACATCTATAGCAGCAATAAATTACAAACAAGTTATTGTTCTTTCAACAACTGAATAAACTGAAGTCATAACTGAAAAAGAAACTTAGAGTCAACTCCAAAGGCACTGAGATTTTATTGTGCTCTGCTTCTCAGAGAGCCAAATTACATAAGCTAAGTTTATAAAACACCTTTCCTCACACAGATCTGCAAACGCCACTTGGGGGCTGGAAGTCAGCTTAATTCTTTTCTGCCCATGAATCACAATCAGCAATAACATTTATGTAACAGTCTCATAGAAGTCTCATGAACAATTGCAGTGATGACGCACAAACCAGAAAAAAAGCAGATCAGTCTCACATAAGTGTTTTGGCTCTGCAGTACTAACAACAACAACAAAAAAAAGTAGTAAATGTCATTTTTGCCAGAAAGAAAGATGATAATTTTTGACTATGCTCAGGAGCAATAGCTGTTGATTATAACATCTCTTTCACATCATCGCTTTCTGAGCACAACTATATTTAAAGTTTCAGTCGTTGAAGTTCTTGTTTTTTTCATACTCATTCTTTATTTCTAACTTTTACCTCAGTTTGACATGGTCATAAGTCTATTTTGGTTTTACACTCAGGGACGAGCCAAGAGTCACGGAGATACTATATCGTGTGCTCTTTCTGTCATCTGGAATTTCTCTCAACATTCATCATTTTAAACCAGGCTTCAGGTTGCTGCTAAATATAAGTCTCTTACTGAATACATGTTTCTAGCCTCTGAAGTCCTGTCCCATTAACGCAAAGTTGCAGTCACATTAAGAGAAACTGCTTGGTAGAACTCCTACTACCTCACCATGAACCTATCTACGTCTGCTTGCAAACTTGAAAAGCCATGAAATAGTAGTATGCTGTAATTACATTGTGCCGACTACTGAAAAAGATCTCTAAACATAACTTTCAGACTCAGATTAACATAACTTTCAGACTCAGATTATACCTGCTAGTAGATATTTATTCATACAACAAAAGTGAAGTTTATACTGTGCTTTTCTTCCCTGTCTTTTGGGGTTTTCTCCAGAGAACACCTATTGTATATTTCTACTGCCTATTGTATACTTCTACTGCCTATTTTATACACCAGCTGCGTATCAGCTGCCAGATGTTGCTCCAGAAATATCAGCTGCTGCTTGAGGCAGGGAGTGAATGCAATTAGAGATGCCCTGGTGACAGCTTGACACTTATGGTGGCAATGTTTAAATTTTTAATCGGGCATGCAACACAAAAAACACACCATTTGGACTGTTCCTGAAAACTGGACCAGTACACTACACTAATGTCTTCTTTTATCTGGGAGATGCAAAGATCAATGTGCGGGCAGAAGACCAAATGGATTGACTGCTGTTTGTAAAATATCTGAAACTAGTTCCCGAAACATAGTCCGCATCCAGTAGCTGTGAGGAGACCTGCTTTTTAAGGCAGTAAGAATTGCTACTGCTTTAAAGCAGTTCATTGCTTTCATACTGAAACATTAATATACATAAATATGCAAAATATAAAAAATAAAGGGCCTGAATACTACTTAAACTACGTATGTGATTAGTTCCCCTTTACTGTATTCCTATCCATCAGTTTCTACTGGCATGTCAAATGCCTTTTGAAATAAACTGTATCAAATCAACTTACAAATTATAAATTAAAAACTTTAGACACAATCATTAAGCAAAATGTATCAAGTACATTTAGTAGTAGAACTACTCTGTATGAATGAGTTTAGTGCAGTCATAAGAAGAAAAAATAAAACGCAAAAAAACATGCCAAGTTCAAACTAAATGCAGTCTATTCCTAGGGCTACGAGACCAGATGCTACCCAATATCAGATTCATTTTGGATGCACAGTATTCACTTAAATCGAAAATGACCTTCTTCTTCTCTTTTACAAATTACAAATCCAAAGGTGGTCTGTGTTTGTTCATCCAGCATAGCTTTCTTTGAACTACCTTACCTCCATCCTGCATTTGCATTGCATTACATTCTAGATTAAACAGGTTACAGAATCACAGAATGGTCAGGGTTGGAAGGGACTTCTGGAGATCATCTAGTCCAACACCCCCGCCAGAGAAGGCTCACCTACAGCAAGTTGCACAGGATGGCGTCCAGGTGGGTTTTGAATGTCTCCAGAGTGGGAGACTCCACAACCTCTCTGGGCAGCCTGTTCCAGTGCTCTGCCACCCTCAAAGCAAAGAAGTTCCTCCTCATGTTAAGATGGAACTTCCTACGTTCAAGTTTGTGCCTGTTACCTCTTGTCCTATCCCCCTGGCACCCTCCCTTTAAGCGTTTATAAGCATTAATAAGATCCCCCCTCAGTCTTCTTTTCTCTAGACTAAAAAGACTCAAGTCCCTCAGTCTTTCCTCATGAGAGAGATGTTCTAATCCCCTAATCATCTTTGTAGCCCCTTGCTGGACTCTCTCCAGCAGATCCCTGTCTTTCTTGAACTGGGGAGCCCAGAACTGGATACAGTACTCCAGATGTGGCCTCACCAGGGCAGAGTAGAGGGGAAGGATGACCTCCCTCGACCTGCTGGCCACCCTCTTCTTATGTACCCCAGGATGTCGTTGGCCTTCTTGGCCACCAGGGCACATTGCTGGCTCGTGGTCATCCTGTTGTCCACCAGGACTCCCAGGTCCTTTTCCACAGAGCTGCTCTCCAGGAGGTCAGCCCCCAACCTGTACTGATAGATGGGGTTATTCATCCCCAGGTGCAGTACCCTACACTTGCCCTTGTTGAAGGTTGTAAGTGAACAAGTTACGTGTATTAGCTGCTCCATGCTGGCTGCCTCTGTGCATGCTCTATTAGTCTAGTATAATTTAAAGTACCTTACTGAAAGATGTCTGTAATGCTGTATCCATGTACTGGCACAGTGCAGGTACTGTTGACAGCAACTTAGTTCTATCTGGCCATTTAGGACAGGGATTAAAATACACTAATTGAAGCTGCAGGAATAATTTCTGATAAGGGAATTTAGCTGGATTTTGGCCAAGAGGTTGAATTTATAAATCTCTGTTCTTGTGAAAAATACCGTTGGCCCAATGTAATTATGACTTTTCATTCTCTCTTGAAAAGATTGTTTTTCCTGAAAAATGTTGGGGTTTTACCATCCCAGATGGATGAACACTATATTTGGAATGACAGACATTATCTGTATTTTCTCTTTACATAAAAGTTATCATAAAGTATTTTTTTCTGAGCATCAGTGGGCTGATCTTAATCTCAGGTTTATTTTGTATTTGGATAAATATGAAACATACCCTCAGAATGTGGACAGTAGTATGATGTCTCCTGTTAACCATTTGCCGGTCAACTCTGGAAGGTATGAGTCTCATGTAATATTTACAGAAGGTATCAGTACCTACAAACCAGCAATGCTATTGGTACCTCATCTCTGATAAGAACTTGCTGCATTTGGAGACTCCCCTCTCCATTTTACCCAATACATAAGTTTGTTTCAAAGAGTATTATAAATGAAAACAGTAGGATCTTCAAGAATCCCAAGTCCAGGATATCATGGTTATTTATCTCACTCTTGAGACATTGTAAAAATGAATAAATCAAGATAGGAAATTTTATATATGGCTGAAAAGAAAATACAGTCTCTTTTCCTGGAGTGACCTATATTTTCAATTAACTTACCTAGAGCTTCTACGCATATGATCACATGTTGGATGTGATCCATGTTGGACTGGGACAACACAGTCATCCTATCCAGACCCATTATACACCGAAAAATAGGGAGAAGGGTCAGAAAATTATTTATGCTGTTCCACTTGATTAGCATTCACTCTTAGAGCTCTGTTTTCCATAGTTCGCTACTTCAATGATCTGTTCCTTGGTCTGGGATCCCTTCGTTGTTTACTACTGGATATAGAGAGCACTAAACCTGACAGAATTTCCATGGGAGAGTGGTGTGGTACAGCTGAAGAATGTGAGTGTGAATTCGTTGGGGAATATCTGCAAAATGTTATCACCCTTTTCTAGAGTCAGAAACACATACCTATTCAGACCTTTCTCAGCTACATGAGCTTGACATTGTGCCTGAAGTTATCTCAACGTTTATGAATTCATTTCAGATTCATTTTCTCATCTCATGCTGTTAAGTAAACACTTTGCTCCCTGCACTCACCACTTCCTGCGTATTTTGCTGTGCTACACTTGTCAGCGAGCCACTGCAGTGCATTTTTTTTTCTCTCTCTGCAGCATTACTGAGGAATATGGTTTTGAAACTGCAGTGTGAACAGCTCTGTGAGTTTTTTTCTCTGCCACCGAATTCACATTAAAAAGACAGGACTCACACAACTGAACGTCAATATATGAACAGCTAGTAGTCGAAGGAGAATGAACCAACAATCACACAAAATTCACGGAAGGTAAAAAGTTTCTTTCAGTTCAGCAGTTACAGCCTATTGCCTCTGTATAAGTTCTGTGGTCAAAGCCACAGACAATTATTTTATCTGGGAGCAAACTTTTCCCAGTGGAAGCAATATATTATACATGAACAACTAGAAAACAGACCTGCTGTTAAAATCTCTCAGAACTGAAACTCCAAATGATGCATACTCTCACCAAAAGGAGAAGTAAAAATAATGAGAAATAATCTAGGCATTAACCGATCACACTGCTTCGTTTAAACCTAAGTAAGTGTTATGCAGCACAGTTGTTACTCTGCAGGGAGGGGGAGGGAGTGTACCAAGAATGTACTTATTTCCTTCAGGATTATAATTCAATTTGGAAACTAAAGTGATCATAAAATATACATGCTAGGGTTTAATTTGAGGTCAGAGTCCTATGTTAAAAAAGATTGCTACCCTAGATTTTAAAAACATTAGCCTGAGTCATGTAACACAACCTCATTTTGATCATTCTGAGTTTAGAAAATGTACAATTACTGATGCTAGCAAGAAGTCACACCAAGGTCAAATGAGATTAATAAGAAATAAAACTGCATGTCAGTAGCATAATAGAAACTGAAATGAATAATCAAATGGGCAGAACATTCATACAGCCTAGGCAGCAAAGTCCAAATAAATGGGCCTGAAAGCTGCAAGAAAACTCTATAGTAAGCACTTAAAGCATCAATTTGAAAAAGTTTTCTGTGCAGAATGTTGCAATAAGTTTCATAATACTTAAAATATAAAGTGATTTCATAGCTTTCACTGCTGACCTTAGCACAGTAATAAATCTGCAAAAATCACGAAGTAGGAAAAGATTGGTTCAAAACCATTGGGCAGATGTATCAATAGGGAGGATTCATTCCACGTTCATTTTCTACATTGCCCAAACTTCAGAGACTTCTTCAGTATCTGGTGGAAGCAGGGAAGAATTCTAGGATGTGAAGCTGAACAGCTGCCGCAACACTCTCGTGTTCTTGGATGTTGGATTACAACTCCTACAGACAGTGGTATGTTTACAGGAAGCATGTAATAAATGAACAATGGCTCTCATTGAAAACATCTACCAGCTACTGCTGCACTAAAGATGCTAACATCCAGGTTATTTGAAGGAGTAGTTTATGGTAACTGGTTGATGTAACCAGTGGTATGCTCTTATACACTTATATCCACCAGTGCCCATGTTCATTCAAAAACATTTAAAGAAAGGAAATATTTTCATTATTCTGGAGAGAAACAGCTCCCATTTTTTCCTCCCCAGCGTTCGCCAAAGAAGTGTGCCTTTCAAGTACATAGTCAGAATATCTACACATGTACCAGGAATTCAGTGAAAGAGAGGGAGATAATGTACAGCACCTACATAATTCACCAAAGCCTGTAACCTGAAAATTCCTCTACTGTTTCTATCACTGGTAGCATGACAATACTTATTAGCATGAGCGTGAGTCGATCAAGCACAAGTAAAGCTAAATATTCAGCAATATCTATTCTGCATGGAAGTGAGACTTAGGCCCTGTTTAAGCACACTTCAGAAAGTTTAAGAAAGAACATAGCCAAGGCAAAAGAGAGGTGGTCTCTTTAAGCCTCGCTCCTGCTACCTATCACATCAATACATTCTTAGACACTTCACATTCATTTTTACACTCTTGTGTAAGTAAAGAAAAGATTTAGGACGTGTTGGAAATAACATTGATATAAACAATTCGTATGTACTGTCCAATTATTTCAATATTTAGGATTAAGACTGAAGGAGACACTTTAGGCTGTTTCCAAACTACCAAAATACCACTCAAGTTCCTATGCCTAAGCTGACAGGAAAAGGAAGGCAGGAGTCTGGTTAAGTCTCTGGAAAGATGTCATGTTTTTGGCTGGGATAGAGTTAACTGTCTTACTAGCAGCTCATATAGTGCTATGTACTGAATTTAGGATGAGAATAATGCTGATAAAACACTAATGTTTTTAGTTGTTGCTAAGCAGTCAAGGCTTTCTGCTCCTCATACCACCCCGCCAGCGAGTAGGCTGGGAGTGCGCAAAAAGTTGGGAGGGGACACAGCTGGGACAGCTACCCCAACTGACCAAAGGGATATTCCATGCCATATGACATCATGTTTAGTATATAAAGCTGGGGGAAGAAGAAGGAAAGGGGAGATGTTTGGCAGTATGATGTTTTGTCTTCCCAAGTCACCATTATGGGGGATGGAGTCCTGTTTTGCTGGAGATGGCTGAACACCTGCCTGCCAAGGGGAAGTAGTGAACAAATTCCTTGTTTTGTTTTGCTTATGTGCGTGGCTTTTGCTTTACCTATTAAATTGTCTTTATCTCAAACTCATGAGTTTTCCTTTTTTTTCCTGATTGTTCTCCCCATCCCACTGCAGGGTGAGTGAGCGACTGCGTGGTCCTAGTTGCCAGCCGGGGTTAAGCGCCAACAAAAGAGTACCAAGAGCCTCAGCAAAGAGTGGAGCAGGTAGCTAAAAGGAAATGTAGGTGTGGAAATGTGTATTGCACTCAGTAGAATTTAGGCCATCCAAACCCAGCACTTTTTTTCTCTATTGCACAACACAGTGGATGAAATTCTGTGGCCTACTTGTGCATAAGGTTGAAAAAGATGACTGTAATGGCCTGTTTTGGCCTTCAATCCACGTGTCTGATTTTCCTTTAGGCTGTGCTTTCCCACTGCTCTGGCAATAAATAGCCTATATTTAGGCATGCTTAAAAGCATTTTTTTCACTGCTACAACAGAGTGAAGAGGTTTCAGAGTAAACAAAATTCATATCCTCATATTCTACACAGCTTTAAGTGTTGGAAATTTTTTTCAAGAAAGCTCTCTTACCTCTTTTTCCATTTGAAGACCTTCTGCTCTGATATTTCTCTCAAACACTTCCCTCTTTTCTGTCTGTGGATTAGATTTTCTGTATACCAGGATGTAGTCAATCCGACATTTCCCATCTCTAAAATATAGTCCATTAACTTTGTTCTTATCAGGTACTTCCTGTAAAGAGAAAGTCAAACATTTCAGTAATGTTAATTTGCCTTGGTAATTGCTGCATTGCTGTTTGCATCAGCAGTTTTCAGTAATACTCAACAGGAAAGATAAGAATCAGAACGAGCTGTTCAAGCTTTCAGGTGCTTTACAAAAAGTGCCTCTGAGGTCATCCGAAAGTAGTATAGACTTCCCCATTTCAAAACCAGGAGGTCTTCTTAGGCAGATTTTTGGTCATATAGGTATGGGATAGGAGAGAATGGAGGACACAAGCCAACCTTCCTCCCGCTCAAACCTCCAGAAAATTAGGAATAACTTCTAATATACGAAAAAGCAAAGCATAGTGTTACTGAAACGTAACTTTAAAATTAAGAACTTAGTTTGGTAGAATGTCTTTGTACATGTGAGAAGAATAAACAATGGCATGAACATTTACTGTGGTGAGAAACACTAAGACCTGGCAGAGAGATTCTCATTGCTTTGCGATGACTATAGTAGCTCTGTCTCACAGGACACAGAAAGGATATGCAGGTCTTGTACATACCTCATCATACCTCATCAGCCTAACTACAGAGTATTCTTGGCTTAAGGAACAGCTGAGGAAGCTCCCTGGATTTATCTGAGTGTAATTCATGGTGTTGGGTCTAGCAATACGTAAACACAATAAATACTGTTTCTTGGCTGTTCAAAAGTTTGCTCTGACAGAAACAACTTGATTTCACTGTTAATAAGAGGTCAAGCAGGTCCCTCTCCTGAGATCTAAAAGCCCAAAATGCTGGTCTCTTTTCAGAAATTCATGAGATGAAAGTCCCTACAGATCCTCTTCACAATTTAACACTACTTCCACATAATACAAGTCCTGCCCAGGGGTTGGGGTTAAGGTTTTGCTTTCAAACAAGTTGAAATTGTGTGGCAGTTTGTGGGCTGGAGTGTTTCCTACAAGAAATGTACACTGTGAATGATATATGGGAACAAACAGCACTTCCTCAGGGCAGTATAATGGGCCTTCAGGGACCTCAAGATCAGTCCAGCTCCAAGCTGAAGGGAGGGTTAGGCTAATTCCTCTCTTTTTCTGGAATTTGTTAAACCATTCCTGCCAGAAATAGCCATGCCCCATAATATATGATCAAATCTCGGAAAAAAAAAAAAAAAGAATATTTTTCCTTTCACATCTGGGAAAAGTAGAAAATTTTCAAAATGCGTTATCCGTAGGAGAACTGCTTCTTAATTTAAATTGCAAAAAGTGAACATAGTAACAGAACAAATGATTCTTACAGGAAAAAAAATAAATATTCCCATTCAAAGAGTGTAGTGTAAGCTATCTTCCTGATTCTCAGTAGGCATTTTGATTAAATGGAAAAACCAATGAAAGCATCCCAAATGTCCCATCCCCTTGCTACATCCAGTTTACTGAAGGCAGAAAGGGGAATTTTTCTAAGATGTGCCTGACTCGTGACACAGCTTAATGCAGACTTGATATAGTGGAACAGTTCTTTGAGCTGAAAAAGAAGGCAAGAAAAAAGATTTAAGCCCTAAGGAAATAACAGTAACAAACCATTTATATCTATACTGCATATCATGCTGACAAATGATATTATCAGGATATCAGAAGTATTTTTCACGGAGCATTAAATATGAAAACAGCTCAAGGAAGCACAGTTTATTTTTTTCCATAAGATATCTATGTCGAGAAGATGTAAAAAAAAAACCTCAAAAGAGTATTTAAGGTGATTTAAGTAAAGGAAGGGTGCAGTAGAAGATTTAGAGGCAGTGGGTCAGCTTGGTGGTCCTGCTCTGATTTCTAAGCCTCTTGCTGAGCCATCCTTCCTGTTCTGTAGGTTCCAGAGTCAATATGTGTGTTTTAGCAAGTAAAGCGCTGTAATAGAAAAGGATCCCTAGGGCAAAACAGCATCAGCAGAGCTGATGACCTGCTGTCCACACTGTGTAGGCTTGAGGGCTTACTTTGGGCCCACTCTAGTCTAGATCCAGGAGACTCACTGGAGTACATCTCACAATTTATTTGCATCCAGAAGGAATCCAGGTTTGAAATCCAACACTGTTCTGGAATGCAAACAAAGCATGGGTAGGGGCAATTGAGAGATTCACCTCAAATGTACACTCCTGATCTGAACTAAAATGTTAGCACAGACCCATCCAGAGTGCACCACAAGGAATATGTCTTTGTCCGCATGCAGTAGTGACTCTGCTGGAAAAATAGGTTTGCCCTTTATACTTCTTATGTTTCGTCTTTCTCTGAAGAAAATTGGTATGCCCTACATTGACTCATCAGCACATGTAGAACCTTACATTAAAGAGCATCTATGAGATTTAGCTGAGTTTTTTGACTTGTAGGACTTCTTCCCCTATAAATATGATTTCCCGAGACAACTACTTTCTCTTGGATTTGTGAAACACTCCCAACTACAGTATTGTCATTTTTCTCTCAGAAAGGCAGCTTGGACTCTTATCTGTATTGGGGGTCCTTTTCAATTTAGGAACACAGTATGTCAAATCCAGACTGATAAACCCTACTAGACTGGTATGGCCTCTGAGAAGGAACCCTTTCTGCTGCCCTCTGCTATAGCCTGTAAGGCAGCTTTATAGATTGAGTTTGGACTTGGAAGAACTCTAAGGATCTAACAAGATATGGAGAGAATCAGGCTGGCCAACAGTGTCAGTATTCCATGCTTACACTACACTAGACAGAGTCTTTTCTCCTATCTTGAGCTTCGTTGACCCTTCTCCATACATTGCATGTCCTTTCCCTGTGTTATGACTTCAAAATTCAGTTTTCCTAAACTGATTAAGAAAAGTATCTAAAACCAGGTCCGACTGCAGTTTTGGTGAGAAAGTGGTCTAGTCATGTACGTCAAACCTCCATTCCTTTATCTGAAAAATGATGCTGGAAGAAAGTGAAAGAACAGGGAAGACTTAACTCTAGCAAGAAGTTTAGCATTTCAGGCTGTATAGAGACTTCAAATGGAACATTTAAACAAAAGTGCAGTTGGGGAAATCAAGGAATTTGAAACTTTACATGCAGGTCAAAAAAAAAATAATCAGAAGGCACTCCAATGTTCACCAATTTAATGACAGATTAGATTCTTTCTTGATTCCTAGTTATTTTGGTACCTGGTTATTATCAGTATGGATGCTCAATGAAGATACAGTCTTTGAATTCCAAAGAGATTGTCTTTTCCTGTTGTTTGTGGCTACTTGAAATTAGAGTCCCCTGCATGCGACTTCACAACTGGTGGAGGGGGTTAATACCTGCACCACTGACAGCGACAACTTATGCAGAAAAAGAGTAACCCAGAACCACCTAGTTTTAAAGGCACAGTTCTAATCAAAGAACAAGTATATTTCCTATGTATGTTGTGGTTTGTTTTTTTTTTAATATTCTTTTGTCCATTTAGACTATAATTTTGTGGAAGCTGAAACTTTATTTTTCCATGTATCTCACTGGTTTCTATATTCTTCTTGACATCAGAATGTATTTAATTACATGGAGCTTTTCTAATAATGAAATTATCTAGGCTGCAAAATCAAGTGCTCAAAAGTTAGGAAGTAACAGATTTGTAGTTTTCTCTGAAAGCTTAGATAATCTATTTCCATATGCATCCTGGTTACTGAAGAATACCGGGACATTTTGCAAGGGCATTTTACAATAGGACAAGGGGTAATAGCTTTAAACTGAAAGAGTGTAGATTTATATTAGCTATTAGGAAGACATTCTTCATTATGAGGGTGGTGAGGAACTGGAACAGGTTGCCCAGGGAAGTTGTGGATGCCCCATCCCTGGAAGTGTTCAAGGCCAGGCTGGATGGGGCTTTGAGCAACCTGGTCTAGTGGGAGGTGCCCCTGCCCATGGCAGGGGGGTTGGAACTAGATGATCTTTAAGGTCCCTTCCAACCAAAACCATTCTATGATTAATGATTCTATGATTTGGTGGAAAAACACGATGTAGTTAGCTTGTATTCTGGCAAGCACACACAACAAAATTGAGCTGAAATTGCACAAGTTATCATAAGTGCCATAAAGAACATCAGATTTCTTATTTTGCAACAGGAATACAATTTTTCTGCCATAACCTTCAGTGTAAGTTCCTATTTATAAAAGAGTTTGTTAAAACAAGCTCTATCCTGTGCAATGTTAATAACACTGCCCCCAAATATCAACAGTTTGACGCTTAAAGTGAAGACTACAGGAGCCACTCTTACAATTTTAATTTCAAAACTACCTACATTAGATAGAATTTCAAGAATGTGCTATATAAGATCATTTAAGTAGAAGTCAAATTTTGTCCCACCTCCATCATTTTCCCTTGTTTGGATAAAGAAGACTAATTTCTTACTCCATAGAAAGGCAGGCAGAATGGATGCATACAGAGCACAGCTCCCAAACCATTTTTCCTTTAATTTTTAACTTCTTTCAGCTGCTTCTCCAGTTCTCAGAAAATGAAACTTCAGCAGACATAATACAATACTTTAGTGATAATATGTCCTGGATTTAAATAGTAAAGTGTACACCTAACTGTTATGCTGGCACATGTAAAAAGTATTTTGATCAATGCACACAAAGGGAAATGTGATTTTTAATTTGCTCAAACCATAGCTGTGTTAGAATGAAACATAAAACAAAAAAACCCACCAAACATCTCTACCCAAAGGACAAGCCAAATCCCAATCTGGCTCTGCATCTGTTAAGGAACTGTTGATAGAGCTCCATGTGTAAAGTCTTCATTGGATCTCCTGGTTGAGCATGAACAACTAACAGTTGAAGCAAACAATATTTCAACTTGTCAGCTACACAAAAGTGATAAGAAGTCTTTGCCATATCCTCGTAAATTTTTTTGATTGTAAGTTTATTTTAATGAAATCAGACAGAAACCATATTAAACTATTTGGCTGCAATGTTAGCTTTGAAACGAAACCAAACAAATGTCCCCTGTCCTGATGGCACAGTCTCTCTTAGCTACTAAACTAAACTGAAACACTGAAAGGAAGCTTGAAGCTTCAGAGTTAACCCCACCACTGTATAGTTGAGCTCCCATATTTATCCATATAAACCATACAACATCTAAACAGCGTACATTTTCCTTCTGAAATTAAGCAGGGGCCCAAGTACCTTGAAACTTTTTTTGTAGGCTAGAGCATCCCTCAGCTCCCATTAAGACTTTCAATTTTCTGTTTGTTTTTTTTTTTTCCTCTTATACATATACATGAAATACNCTGTTCAACTAGGAAAATATTCCTCAGACATTTTCCCTTTCACTTTAAAAAACAACACAGAATAAATCAAACAGGTAAAAGCTTTTTGCCTTAACAACAGCATATGTTGCTCTATCTCATCCTCTGTCCTTCTGACCATTTTCTGCTCAGTTTTCCTCTTTAACATGCAAAGATCACATGCCTTTCACCCATGTCCTTTTGTTAGAGACCATATGGTACATGATCCCAAAACGCAACCCAGGAATATCATGTCAGGTTAACCTATTACAGTGTAAGCAGGCAAGAGGGCCCTTTGTAAGTTGTATGGGAAGCTGGGAAAGAGCAATGAGTAAAGGGGAAAATGAAAATGTGAGCAAGGTCAAACATATCTTTGGGTGCCCTGAATTTTGTTGCTTTAATTATCTGTCTAAACACTCCAGGAGTGCAGCTCTCTATGGGCTGAATTTCTAGCACAAGAAAAATCTCTAACTCTCTCCTCAGCAGTGTTTCACAAAAGAACTTGCACCACAAAACCCTCTAGCTCCTGAAAAAGACATCATCTGTAATTATATCTAAATTTTATCTAAACTAGTAAACAAAACAGGGTCAGGGCAGGAGCTTCAGCAATATCCTAAGGTCTTCCATGTTTTTTAATTGTTAGTATGGTCCCTGCCAGTTCCGCTCTGTGCCAATCAACCCTCTGCCAAAAAATCCTCAGGCACAGCTTGCAGGTAACAGCAAACCACTCCAGTAAGTAGTCTGGATGCAGCCGCACTCCTAAGCTGGGCAAAAGGAGACAAATCCCTGATCTCCTCACGCCCCAAGGAGATAGCCCTAACATCTATGGGTTGTAGGCCAATTAGAGGCAAAGTTAAAGGGTACCATGTTCCTTTTTGCACAAAAGACACAAAAATTAATTTAGGCCCAAATTTTCATACTTGGGTCCACGATGCTTTGCCTGCCTTAAGACGTAATTTAAAAGGGACTCTGTGCTGAATGGTTCCTCCCTGGCATGTTCTCTGAATCACCATTATGCACCATAAAGTCACTTGTTCTTCACTGGGAGGAAATGTGTCAAATACCTGATACTCAATGCTTCTCATGAGAGATTTATGATAAATTCTTCTCCTCCCTTCCCCCCAAAAAGGATTAATATAGGGAAAACTTTTCCATTATTTTCAGAAGTAGTGAAGCATTAGACTTGGCTGGTTCAGAAAACAAGCAGACAACAAAGGCCTATATAGACTTTTCAGTGGGGGCGCATAAAATCAATAAAACCTCCTTTTAACTTGAGAAACTTTATATTTCAGCATTATAATTTTAGAATGGAAAAACAGTCCCCATGACAAAGGTCACATACAAGTTGTCTTGCACAGAACAAGATTTTAAATCAAATTACATTTATTCCCTCTTTATAATGGGCATGAATAATTATTATAGTAATAATTCTGTGTGTTCTTACCTCTCCCACAACTTCCAACCTGCTGGCATCATCAGAAGTACTGGTCAAATTACCATGGTGAAGCAGGGAATCATCATCTTTGGAAGGGCTGTTCACACCTTCTAACTCATCAAAAAAAATGTTGACATCCTTAGCTACTAAAAACAAAAATAAAAATATACATTCAAATCACCATTGAGCCAAATTAAGATACTGAGTATAACACATTATCAGCAATCCCCCCCAATTTTATTTCCGGTTTAAACTACTACATTAAATTTAAATATGATGCACATCGGAGGATTGTTTTCTTCACCAGTAAGCTACATAAAAATTTAGGATACCACAATACCTCTCTGATGACAAATAAGTAATTTTGTGTCACAATAACACATATATTAGCTATCTCCTCAGCTTCTCTTAGGGTAAGTGGCTTAAACAACTGTCTTCTGGATTACTATGGTCTCTGAAAATTTCTTATTATAAAGAAACAGATTTTTATCCTACTACATAAAGTGTCGAGTTAGAAGTTGTACAAATCTGTGGGGCAGCCAGAGGCAGAAGACCTTGAATAAGTACTGTTACTTGAAAGGCACTGAATAAATGAGCCTGAGCAGATTGTCTTTGCACAATTTTTCCATGCATATAAAGCTGGCTTGTTCAGATCTACCTACTGCACAGCCCTCAGTCGTGCATGAAGCAAGAGCTTAAATGTACAGCATGCTGTAGTAAACCCAACCCTTATCACAAGTGAAGAGATGTAACTGCCTGGAGCACATCCTCCGGTCCCAGGGATCTGGCAGTGGGGCTCGGGGCCATGACAGCAGCCAAGGGCGGCCCTTTCCTTACTGTCTGTGGGGGGACGGGTCCCCCAGGCAGCGTGATGGGGAGGCCTTGCCTGGCCATCCCGAGTCTGTGTCTGACCCTGGTTCTCCTCACTGGGCCCGATCCTGATATCAACCCACGGGCTGACATCCCAGCCTGGCCTTGGTCCGTCCCCGCCAGGGCAGGGGCTGGCAGTCTGCGCCTGTTCGCCCGCCCTCCCTCCTGGCTGGGGTGGTGGGACATGGTTCCCATGGGGAAGCCCTGGCCCCAGTGGTGCCCTGACAGGAGACAGAGGCTTGAGTAAATGGGTTGAATTTCCTCCACCTTTCATGCAGTGCCCTGTCATGTGATAATTTTACTCTAATTAAAAGAAAAAAACCCAACAAAACACTAGAAGGAATGAGTTAGAGGCTGGCACTGTACTCAAGATTAGAGCAGCGTTATCTTTAGGGTGACATTCCCTTCTCTGCAGAGCAAGGAGGTGATGAGAAGCTGTGGGCAGAACTGCTGGGCACATCTACAGTCCCACGTAAGGGCTGCTGACCTGATGACTGAGTGGCTGTTGGATGGGAGACGCAGGGCGGGCAGGCTGCAGCCAGCAAGGTCCACCACTGCACCCCAAAGGTGGAGGTCTGGTGTGACAGTGTGAATAAGAGATGTGTGGTAGGGAGAAGAAAAATGCCTTTTCTGAGGATCAAGCTTCAACTGTGGATAGACTTCATCTCTCCAACCTCATGTTTCATAGGCAAAATCCAGAATTACAACAGCAGAGTCCTAACTGTTAGAAGGGACCCCCAAAGGTCAGCCACTTACCCTCTTCCCTTGACTAGAGAAAGATCAACCATCTATTACCCTTGGCAGAAATTTGGGTAACCCACTATTCCTCACACTCTTTTGCAAACTTGACGAACTTTTGGAATCATTCTTCTTTTATGCAATAACCTCCTGTTCCTTTCGTTCTTCTGTAGCTCCCCTAACTTAGTGACAGGCAGTTGTAATTCCTGTTGATGAGAATTTATATTAATGGGGAAGAGCCAAAAATCTCTAATTGCTGGCGGCAACTTGGTTCCATTTCTAACTACTGGCTGCAGGTGTAAAGATCCATTCCCCCACTGTGGAGAGACCGAATAGCTGCCAGAAATGAAAGGCCATTAACTGTTCCCAGCTATCATGAGCATTTTGTGACCTCCTTTTCACCTTTCTCTTCTTCAGGGGCTACAGCCTAGTTTAAGAAACATTTTTAAAAAATCTCCAATGATACCGACTCTACAGTCTCTGCAGGTGGTCTATTTTTCACTATCACAAGCAGGAGAAAATTTTCTTCACAACATTCGTCCTGAATATGTACCTATGTTGTAATTTAAATATATTAGTCTTTTGCTATCAATCATGAACATGGGGAAGAGATTGCTCCCTTTTTGTACATGTCTTTTACAGTATCTAAAGTCTGTTATTACAGCTCTAGGTAGATAAAAAAGAAAATCCTACCAAAATATTCAAGAACCCTTCTTCATTTTCACGTGTAAAATAAGGACAAGGTTAATGACATACATTGTATTATTGATTGCAATACTTCTGCTCAGAAAGCCACTAAAAATTTCAGAAACAACAGAAAAGTCTTCACATCCAAATTAATCCACTCTAGATATTTGGTTAATAAACTAACCTAAGCGGCATAATTTTTAACAGAAATTCTGAGTTTTTAATACTTTTAACAGTATTTTTTTTTCATGCAGACAGCATAACAATAAGAAATTCTCTGCCAAATAAACAGTTTTTAGGATAACACATTTCTCGTCGAGTTTAGCAATTTTGGGGTTGCATACTGACTAATCTAGCTATCATTCTTTGTATCCCAATATCACTATTGCACAATATTTAATCCCTACTTAACACCTCATATCATAATTCATCAGTTTTAGATAGCACCCTCTGTTCTGCAGGATCCCAATCAGCTTTTATAGGGGCATTGGGAGTAATAGCTACTTCACTTTCTTTTTTTCTGTGTGTATCATTATAGTTTGTGAACACATCAGAGATATAAAACCTCTTTTTGCAGATATTAAGTTTTCTTGCCATTTTAAGGCTGCTTTTACTATCAGTCCATTTATTTTACTTAGCTTATTTTTGTGAAAAGTGCCAGGATATCAGTAGAGACAAACATCCTGGACAATTTTTCACTTTAAAAGCAGCCTTGGCCTCACACTATCCTGTTCCCAGCTAGGGGTGAGCTTACTGACAGGGGTGGAGAAGTTTCCTGGTGGTGTTTCGGTTTACGTGATGGGGAGAGACTGCAGCTCCTCAGCATCACTGCGGCTGCATCCAACCCATCCTAGGACAAAGTACAGAGGTTTAAGGAGACTTAGAAGGCAAAAACAGACCCCAATTTGTACTACCTGCAGCAGCAATATTAAAGAACTATTTGCCACCTTGATCCATTTCAAGCCACAATAATCGCACTGGAGATGCCTATAAAAGATGGGAACCGCTGCGAGACAGCACAGTCTAACCAACTGCCCTTCACTGTCCCTACTGTTTCAAAGGGCAAGACTGGAAATGTTCCACCCCATCAGATAATAATCTGGATGTAGTTCATGACCAGCTTTTGCATACATGTTCATACGAGAAGAATTTATCTGAACACTCAACATAAAGAACTACTGGAACAGAAACCATATCGAATGATCTCAAACATCATTGAACTGAAACCCTAAAGAGTGCCTCCAGAAAAGAGACACATGAACATGTATATGATCAACACTTCAATATAGGATGAAAACAACTGCTGAAAATTAAAAAATAATTAAATAGTGAAGCTTTCTGAAGATTATGCAAGATATACATCTGTTGCAGGCAGAGGCAATGAAAGATGTAAAAATGAAAGAGATTTTGCCTGTACGCTATGCTCCAGGGAATTGGAGATAGCTTTTTCCTGCCATTAAGACTGTCTTAGTATAAAAGATGAGGCCTTTGAGATACTAGAATTGCTGCTTCCTGAAGTGCCAGTAACGCTTTGGGTTGCAAAATAGATGGTTTTTAAGTGGGTGTTTAGAGATGAACAACTTGATGCGCAAGAAAATGAATGTGTTTGGGGGTTTCAGAGAAGTACCGGATTATTCTGAGTGAGGAGCAAAAAATCTTGTTTCAAGGTCACTTTAAAATCCAGCCCATCTCAGCAGTGACTAGAAGTTGTGGAAGCAGTGAAACTCAGCTGGCTGGTGAAATTTGTTACCAGGACCTGCCTGTAGTAGAAAATGGCTTATGTCAGAAGTACACAGATAATTGGCATGCTGGCTGGTAGCTTCAGCAAACGGGGTAAGCAGTGAAGATATGTGCTGAACTACCTCATCAGCGCTAAAGTTGTCTGTGACTTTCTTCCAGTAGCAGTGAAAGCGCTGCTGGTGAGAAAGTGGAGATCTTTACACTGCAGTTCCCTTGCTGTGTCTGTTTTTGAAAATGCGCTGTTAGTATTCCAGTTACTGGCACTAAACATGGGGACCTAACGTTTGCCGAGAACATTTTTTCTACCCAAGTCTCATAAAACACCGTTTCACAAAACTAAATAAATAATTAAAAAAGGAAATCCTGTTTGCTTTACTTTCATAATGGTGATGGTACTTCCAAACCAACTCTCCTGCTGCCTGTAGCCACCTCAGCCACTCCACTCCAATGAACGTGAACACCTATGCTGCCAAACGGCAGCTCCACAGCTCCAACTTTTCTGTCCCCTTCAGACCATGACAGGCATATATCCGCAAATGATCCAAACAGAATGATATATAATAATTTTATCATATACATGCTTTTGACCTATCATTTGGGAGATAGACTGGTGCTAGTGTATAGTCATGTATTTTTAGGCAGTGAAATTTAACAGCAATGCACAGTAGCGTGTACATTGCTACAGAAGATATTATGAATTCCCCCTCTGGTTTTAGAACAGCTTAAATATGCAAGCCCTTTTCTCCCCCTCATGTTCCATTTTATGGAAAAAAATCGAAATGGTTTGATAATTCATAATCCCTTTAGGAGCTGAAAAAATGTGGATATACAAATACTTTTATCCCAAATATAATAGAACCACATATTGTGAAAACTGAATGCTGTGAAATTCTAAGCGAGAGTCTGCACACAACTCAGTGGGTCCACAAGCCACTTTGGACCAAGAGGCTGGTTTAGGTAGGGCTCAAAGGTGAGATAAGATAACTCCTTTAACCTTCTGAAGATAGACACTCAAAAACTGAGGTGCCCAAAAATAAGAATTTTCATTCAAAAATGGGACCTGACTATGTTTTAGTGTGGCAAGATGGAAGCATGCTCAGAGACCGTTTCTGTTCAGTAATAGTAATTTTATTACCAATTGTCACATCAAGCCACCGAGTATGCTCTAGCTTTGAATAATACAAGCTGTAGATCAATATTGCAGAAACTGCTCTTTGGAAGCTTTTAGGCCTGTCAGTAATATTGAAGAGTGAATTTCCTTAAAAATTCTTACCAAAAATGTTTAAAAGAAGTATAGGGCATTTCCACATGTTAGCAGTGGTGGAAAAAATTATTGGTATCAGAGAATACACCTTAATAAAAATCCCGAATAGAAAATATCTGTTTTGCAGAGACTTGCAAAGCAGAAAAATTTGAGTATGAAAAACCAAGAACCTTTCTGCATCTAATACTAGGTGTTATGCCTTTACACCATGTATTCTGTACTCAGTAAGGCTGGCAGACAATTTACAAATCTTTGCTTCAAGGAGGCCATCCTACAGAGACCACACAGCCCAGAACTTTTTATCAGGTTAAATGCTAAATTCAGTAACTACATAGTGGATCAGCAACTCTGTCTCAGGAAACTCACTGATTTCTGGCTTCCACATTATGAGAATTAAAATGAGAGAATCCAATCATTTTTTAAGAGTTATTGTAAAATGAATTTTTAAAAATATTTTAAAAAGCCAGAGTTTTCTTAGTATTTTGACTTCACTGCAATGGCGATGAAAATAAGTTTCATACATTGAAGCAAATGATGGGAATTAATGAAAAAAGCTTTTTTTTTTTATTTTTTTAAATAAAGCTATTTACTGCTCTTCTACAAGAAATCCATCTTCTCAGTGTAATTGGTAGGAAACAGCCATAAGAGCCTTTGCCAGCTTTGGTCATGATCCTGAGGGCACCCCCAGCCCTGACTGCCCCTGCCTGGAGCCCAGGGGCTCCCTCTACCCTGCCCAGATCCCAGGACCCCATTTCAGCCCCCCGGGGGCTATCAGCTCCTGCCCCCGTGATGCCACAGCAGGGCTGGTCTCCTCTCCCCTGCCCAGCCACAGCCCCACTACAGCAGGGGAGGACCCAATGACCACGGCTGGGGCTGCCCCTGGTGCCCCCCAGCTGCCCCGATCCTGGCTGAGGCTGTGGCATGGGTACAGGCTGTGAGTAGGCAGCAACAGGGAATTCTGGTTTAAATCTGACAGATAGTTCATGCAGATCCTTGACACCTCTGCTCTCTTGTTTACCAGTTTGGTTTAGGTCAGATGCATCACCCTGTTTTGCAATCCCCTACTTTACAGTATGTGTCTATAGCCATTTTCAGGTTAGTATTTATTGTTTCTGAACTGTCTTTGATAGACTATAGATAATTTCTGAATATCCTGTGGTCAAGAAGAAACTGTTTTATAAAAGACTTACCAGAAATCTTTAGAAAAATGTGTTTAAGACTCAACCATGAACTATGGTACTTAAATGCAGAATTTAGCTCTGATGCAGTAGAAATGACTTTTAAGTCTTTTATAATAGTAGTATACTGTCATAAAAGTAAATAATGAGATGGTAAATCTTTATCTTCAGATGAACTCCAAGAGATTCAGTAGGATAGAAGGAAAAAAAAAAAAGTTTGTTTTAAGCAACTAAATTTAAAAAAATAAAATAGAATCTCTGCTACTGAATGATCACTCTTGGCAGTCTACCAAACAGAAAGATATACCAGCTAGCTAAAGGTGCACAATGCAGCTCCTGGGAAATGCTCTGGAAACTCATGTTAGCAAGGAAAAAAATGTGGTCTTTAAAGCATCGTTAGCTTCTTTTAATTTTCATTCAATGCTAACAACAACTGGGAATAAAAGCAACAATGACTATTCAGAGCAACCACCCTAGAAAGAATATTTAGGCATTTATGCTAATTATTTGATATTCACAACAAACTGCAGGTGACAAGACACTGTCCTGGACACATAACAAGCCTTTGCAAACTGGGTTGTACAGTCATAGCAATCCTTTTGTCTTTCCAGAAGAGAATGTAACTGAAAGACATAGAGATTAACTTCCCAACAGCAACTGTGTCTGGTCTGTACAAAGAAAATCACTGCCTCCAAGGGTGTAAAATCCGCATCCATATGAAATGGCTCTAAAATAATCCATAAATCAAAATGTTAACTCCTAAAAGACTCCTTGTTTAAAGCTATTTAGTTTTGAAATTACATTCAAATTACTAAAACAATTTGGGATATTCAGTTTATATCCATTAATCACTTGCAAATATTTGCTTTACTTCGGGTAAAGGTAGGACTCACCTACATTTACACATTGACAGTGCAGATGTTTGTGTCTAAGCTTCGGTAGTGATTCAAGTTAGCTCATCTCCCTAAATTCAGTCTGCAGGCAACAGAGGCAAATAGCCACTTCCAAGTCACAGGTCATCTAATCTATATTAGACACCTAATCTAAAATAAGACAAGCTGGGCTCTAGACATGCTTACTACATTCTGTTGACTGCAAAGGGAGCTTAGACAATGAATTCAGATATTGACACCTTCATTGCAAACCCCTGTGTTTGAGTCAGATGAATGCCCTCTTTATGGCCACAGAAAAATGGCATACTTTTAAAAGAAATTAATTTTTTTTTTGAAGTTTAAGATTTGAGGATATAAGTAAACCTGTGCCATATTGAATGAAAATTTGGGGTTATTCAGCACAAGGATATCATCGGAGTATGACATTGAAGTATGACACAGTACCAAGGGAAGTTGAGATATGGCCATTTTAAAAAGAAGCTGCTATGGACAAACACTGTTAATAAATCTAATCTTGATATCTAACTGTTTTAAACAAATTGTCCATTTTTATTCTCCTCAGCCATGTTCCTGAAATGGAGAAGATAACTCATTCTCATATGCTAATATGGTCTCTTCCCAACTTGAATTTGCTTATACTTGTTTGTCTATCATCTCATCTATTCAGCCTCTGAAAGACTATAGTGGTTTTTTCAGCCTCTCCAGTCCACATCCCAGCTGCTCCTAGGCCTATATCTGGGCTGTGCGGGTGAGGAGAAGAGGGGATAAGGTAAGATCATACTAAGGTTTCCTGATGGGAAAAGCTTTTAAAGTTACAAACCACAGAGTTCATCCTATACCTACAGCTTAATTAATCATGTGATTCAATTTCAAATGATTACCACCATCATTATACTAACCTGAGAGTTTCCCTTCAACCCCCAAACTAATGATTCCCTTCCCTTCCACCCCCAGCCCCACCATGATATGATCGGATTCTACCACTGTATGATTCCTTATTCATATAGCGAAAATCAGGAGTAGTGCAGGGTTTTACACATTCCTGTATGTCTTTTAGCATTCAAGAATGTAACTAGCTGTTTCTCACTTCAGAAAATTGCTACACAAAACATCCATTTTAAAATACAACTGGAAAATAGGGAAACCAGGAAACCAGCTAGCAATGTCATCATTCCATGCTTTTTGATTCCTGGCCTGCATAAGAATTTTTAACCTATTATGGAAAATTCCCACTGAAATTCCAGATTCTTTTGAATTCCAGAGTTCCGTCAGTTTTGGGGGTGGTGGTGGTGTCTTCGGCTGTTGTTATTGAGAGTTGTTAATGAGACCAGTATTTCTCCTAGTGCATGTCTTGAGATCATTCTGCTGTTGCATTTAAGAAGGGTGGACCAATCAATTCTTAGTCCACAGCACATTACATGTGAAAAGAGATAGTTTCATACAGTATCTAAGATACACAGGCCTTCAGCTCTTGTGACAAGCATGTCATTTCTGATCCTAAAAATGACCAGATGCAAAAATGTGAATATACCCCAACACTTTGGAACAGCTGGAACTTCAAACCTAGTCTTAGATCCCAGACTGCAGCATTTGCCTGACATTATTAGTTCACGCAGCCATTCAAGAGGGTAAAGAATGGATTAAAGTAACAGGAATCTTAATATTTCTGATTACTTCTGCATAGGAAATACATACCACTGGAATCCTTAGGTACATAATAATTCAAATCTTACTATGACTTCTCCGATAGTAAAAGATTTCTTACTGGCCCTTTCTTACTGGTCCTCAATAACCCATTGAACTTTCTCACAGATTTTAGTAATGCATACTCACTTATCATTCAGTTCATTGCTTTGTATGTTCCTTCAGTTATAATTTCAATGCATCTCAATTGATTCTTCTACCATAAACTCAATTTTGCATCCAAGGAATAACTTACTTTCTTGTATTGCATTAAGAATTTCTGAAAAGTCCACATCTGTCTTCTCTATGTCTGGTTTTATCCATATTTGGGTTTCCAGCCGGTTAACCTGCAAATCCTCTCTTCCTTCTGAAGAAATTGAAGAGATTGATGGGGTTTGTGACAGCGCAGTAGAAAATCCAGTGAAGGGGCTTTCAGGTTAGGGAACATACACATTGAATAAAGCTACTTATTTTTTTTCCCCCTAGCAGAACCAATTTTTTTTTTAAACTAAGCAGCTTTAGATATAACATGGACTGACTTAAAGCTAAATACAACGAAACAACAACATTCTTTGCTATCAGCAATGATGCAGAGTCACCACTGGTGAGTCCCTTGTTCAGGTAAACACATGCCGCCATGCCACGAGCATCCGTTCTCCATACCATCTACAAAACTAGCTCTGAATTGTGAAAACAGACAAGAGGTGTTGCTACAAATGACAGAGCGCTACAGGAACAACCAGTGTAAAATAAAACACACTAATACACAAAGAACGAATTAAGTCTCAAGACAGAAAACAACCATTAGGACAAAAAGAGCATGGACAGCATATTTCAGCCATGGGACACCATGTGTTCTCACATGCCAAGCTGATGGCATGCCATGGTCTAGGAAGCACTCCAATACTGCTGTCCCTTTCAAAGGCAGTCACACTGGTATGTAATGTCTGCTGTGTAAAAGCACTGCAGAACAAAAACATAGGCTAGTGGGTCACGGTTTCAAACTGATTTGCATACGTAAATAGGCACAAGATTTGCCTATATCAGTGTTCTTTCAACATGAGAGAAGAAAGGAGCAAGTTTTGAAAACACACTGCTTCCACGTAAAGAAAGGTAGCTGCACGTCAAGAGTAGACAGGAAAAGGCGCTGGGCACACGGGCTTGAACTGCTGGCTACAGGGTACTCTGATACAGCCAGAGGCAAGGAGGGAGCTACTGGCCACATGGCCAGTTTTTAAAAAGCAGCAGCAAAACCTGACCTTTCACAAAGGCATCTGTGAGAAGTGATGCTCTCGAGTAACTAAAACACAGAGTTAGCAGAGAGCTGCAGCAGTCAGGGAGATATCTGGGAAAGGACTTCAGAACAAAAGGTCATGGTGGAAGAAGAAACCTTCAGGTCATTTAGTCCATTACTATGCCTTCACTAGAGGTTATCACTCATGCTTTTGGTGGAAGCCTTTTCCTTTCTTCTGCAGTCTGCCTATAACAAGCTGGTCTTGTTTTGAATTCCCTCCTAGCCCATTGTATCTTCCCCCTCCCCTCACCAAATGACTATCTCACCGCTGCCTTGATGAGAGCGATGAATTGCATTCCAGGGCACAAAACTACTCAACCCTATTTTAAAGATCCTTCTTCACTTTTCGGAAATACAGATCTTGAAATGGCTATACATACACCAGCCTCAGCCTTTTTTATGTCCCAATGTTAAATATTATAAATTCAAACCACCTCATGCTTGCCCCAGCGTATTCTTTTGTTCCACAGCAAAGACCCACTGTTAACATCAGAGACAGCTCCCCTTGTAGATTCCTGTAAAGTGATCTGTCATAGCAGCAGCAGGAATCAGCATTTAATGATGTAGAACAAAGAGAATTTCTTAAGTGAGACAGCTGATTATTCATATAATAGCAGCCTAGGGAAATCTGCAGATGGCCTCAGAGGTGGGCAGCTAGGATTTGCCCCAAAAGAGAATTCTGGGGACAAAGGAAAAATCCTGAAGCTGCTGGAAAAGACGTATAAACAATATGATGGAGGTAGAGAAGTAAGTAACAGACAGCAATTCAGTTAAGCAGCTTTGCAAGTGATATCATTTAGTTTCTTGTCAAATACTCAGCTACCACTTTTAACATACACAATTACGTATTTGCATCCTCAAATCCACCAGCCTTTCTTCTCCATTTCAACCCTAGTTAGAGAAAAATAATGATAATACTGACAAATATAAATTACCCACTCCTCCCCAAAGCCCTCCATCCTTGTCTCACCCAATCACTGCTCCTCAGAACACACGAAGGTAGCAGGATCCCTGCAGCATCTCCAACAGATCAGAACTAATTGGGCTGGGGAGAGAGGACGTGACAGCCAGCCAGCAATGGCTGTCCTGAAGTGTAGACATCAGATGGACTATCTAACTAAAGGCCTCTGAATAAAATGAAGCTGTTGGAGAATGTACATATTCAATTTCAAAGCCACTTTTTAATTATTGAAAAATACTGTCTAGAAAGTGGACAGAAAACGTCCAGCTTAAACCTGACTGTTCAACCTAAACACAGCCTACCAAGACAAGACAAGTTTTGCTGCA
The DNA here is from genome assembly GCA_008711295.1 of Anarhynchus alexandrinus. NCBI lineage: Eukaryota > Metazoa > Chordata > Aves > Charadriiformes > Charadriidae > Anarhynchus > Anarhynchus alexandrinus. The sequence goes on from VUYV01000041.1 coordinate 527,438, forward strand.
TTTAAATCTCCTCTCCTGTATTTGACTTCTTTGCAGTATGGGGAGCTTCCAGCACTCCACACAAATGAAGATCTCATTTGCTTCTCTGATTCACAGTAGCCTTAATATCTGGCCTCACAGCACAAGTATCAGACCAACAACATCCTCCTCTGATTTCACCTAAAATTGTAGGCATAATCTTCTACCAGTCATTTGTGATTTAATGCATGGTTAATCACAAACTTGCCTTCAACAATGCAAGGAGAAAAAGAAATGTATCTGCCAACACCATAGTTTCTAAATAAGTGGTTACAGGAACACTTTCTTTTTTTCTCCTATAATCTTCATGGTGTCGATAAACAGATTTGAATCAGGGCACATTTGCTTCTACTCTCCTCCTTCTCTCTCAGCACCCACTTTGCAGGAGGGAGTGCTGCATTTTTTAGCTGAGAGAAACAACCCCTATGAGATGGGTCGTGGACTGGGCAACTTAATGATTGCTGATATGCTGGTAGTCAGAGGCTTTAGCCCAGCAGCTCTTTGGAAAAGGCCACAGTCTTCTCTCCCGTGTCCAAAGAGATTTATTTTCTTTATCTTACCATACATCTCCAATACAACAAACCAAGATAGCATCTGGTGTCACTGTTGCTATTGAGGGATCACTAGCCTGGCTTTAGCATTTCTTTCTTGCTTTAGCAGCTGCTGATTTATGCTTTATCTGTGGCAGGTCCCACTGAGTAAACTCTAAGCAATATTGCCTGGGAGTCTGGGAGGGAAAGACCCTCTTTCCACAGAAACATAAGAAATAAACACACACAAATAAAAGTGAAGCAAATACTAGATTTACCAAATTTTATATGATTTTATTAAAAGATCAGTCTGAGATTTTTCTCAACTTATTGAGATGTTTTAGTTCAAATAAAGTCAGATTTTAAATTAGCTTGTGGCATTCACTCTGATTTACTCATTGATGCATAAAGTAGTGCATAAAATAGCATAATTCTTCCTTTATTTGTTTCAAAGGGTCTCTACTAGTTAGGTTAGGAAAACAAATGAGATTTTAAAAAGGCATTTCGTTTTTAGAGGCTGAATGAGATAGCTTGTTCTAAACCTGAATTTTAACATACTTCTAAATATTAAAATGATCCCATGTATCTGATAAGCGAATTACGTAGCAAGGTAATATGATACTAATGTTAAACAGTGTCATTCCCACTGCAGTGAGAGAGATTTGGTGTCTGCTTTAAGAACATACTCGGGTTCTTTGCCGGCTGAGGCCTTGTTACATGTATCCAGTATCTAGCCAATTATCACAATCAGCTTTTTGGACACGAACTTTACAAGCAAGTGTCTATTTTCTTGCACAGTAAACATCTGGAGCCAGATTTTGAAAGCCTGCACGTTTTTATACATGCGCTATGATGTGCAAATCATATTTGCAGATGGATACCTCTCACACTGTTGTCTGAAATCGTGCATGAACACTTGGGTGCACAGAAAAATGCACATAGTTTCAGTATTTGGCACCAAAGTAAAGAATACAAAATTAAGCTGATGGAACAAGTGCTGCTGTTTCTCAATGTGCAGTAAAGGGCTCATATTTACTCCATATTTTTGAATGCACATGTGAGAACAGAGCTGATCTTTGTAACTCACTGAGGCAGCCATGGCTTCTTGAAGAGTTTTACCACTTAGGTTCTGCTCATTGGTCAGAATAGAAATACTTGACTCAGTTACTTTCTGAAATCAGTCTCTCTTCTTTGCCCTCCCTCATTTCCAATTAACTCAGCAAATGCAAACAAATGTTTTGCCTACAGCTCTAGAAGTTTCTGTAAAGAAAAATTTACAGCTTCAAAAGATCTGTCTGAAAAGGCAGCTAGCCAGCAACTTCTCTCAGTATAGTGAGCTGATTTTTGATTTTTTTTAAAAATCATTTTGGCAGTAAACACGTATTTCACAACGGTTGTACTTTGGCATGGACATTAAATATAAGTAGCAAATAACTAGTATGCCATGTGAGTAGATGCTCCTATCACAGGGCTATCTACCTCTAACAGGGCAATATTTGGCAAGAGCAAACATAATTCTAATAGGAGCAGTTTTGGTTTGCTACATTAAGTACTGCCCACAGTTTCTGCAGAGAAGTTGCTCCTTCTCACCAGAGTCTCTTCTTTAAAGCAAGCAGAAAGCTGCTGCGCATGGTGCCCTTTTCACTAAAGGCAACCCCAGGTCAACATGGGGTGAAGGATCACCCTTACACAGGTACATTTTTTCACTGTGAGTGCTAGGCAGGTCATCTACAGTAAAATCAGTTTCAAATGGAAATTGTTTAAAGCGTTATCTATACATGTTAGTCAGAGCTATACACACGTGAAATCAACAGCTTTACTGATCTCTACTCTGGCATTATATTTTCTGTGACAGGAATGAAACAAAACATATGCCACAGTGGGTCTTCCCAGCATCCATCCGATGACTGTACTGGACAATTCACCTTAATGCATGAAAAACATATTTGTTCAATTACTGCATCAGAAAAAAAGAAGCTGTTCTCTGAGTCATAGGATATATGCAAATGTATATTAATATACACGTCTTCCTAGCAAGATAAAGTTGTCCTGAAAGCAGTGGCTCAGAGATAGCTGATTATGTATCATGAGGTGGAAGGCTGGCATGTCTCATAGCAAATCTTTAAAAGAAACATGCTTTTGCTACATTGGTCAGAGAGAAACTCAGATTGTTTTCTGTAAGAAATCCTATTTTGTTTTGATCCTCACCAACGAGCAAATTATTGCAATATTCTTTTTGCCTAAGCATTTTTCTCTCCTGCAGCATAAACTGGATACCAGTGTTACTCTGTACATCAATCTTATGGCAGTGATTAAATTAGATATATTTTCATATATTAAAATTATTCAGTTTCTTCCTGCTGCTCTTAAAACTGTCAAGTACAATAGTGCAGAGTTCCACACTGGAAAAGTATTGTTGATAAAAAAAAAATATCACATAACAATTAAAGAGAAGAAACAGAGGAATAAAGAAACAGAGTTGTAGGAGAAGGAAAAATTAGGTATGTTTAAAATACATGTGGTCAGTAGCGACATTTTTGAAAACATAATCAATTATAATTTATGGGACTGTAATTAAAAAGGTCCAAAATTTAATATCGGTGGGATCATTTGATTTCATCCTGGTCAGTTTCATATTAAATATGAAACACTGTGTCCTCTTGACTAACTGTAGCGTAGATATTGCCTTCCTCAACAGAAATAAAAAAGAGGAAACAAAGAAGAGGACATTTCAGAGTTTCCTTACAACTCTTTTTTGCAGGTGGAAGAGTTTATCCTCTGCACGTACAGCTAAGACAGTTCCTGAAAGTACAGGCTGAGTCCATGTAGAAATGAGTTTTGCATGATGAAGGATAACTCTGTCTTTCATCGTTTGTTTTCCTCTTACACAGCTATGAAAAATGCAATATCAGCATTTTTCAAGACCTATTTTTCCCCTCCCCACGGGGATTTAAGAACAAAATTGCTTGGAAATGTCAGAATGACTTTTGGGAGGTCGGGTTAACACTGATGATCTGCAGTGCACAGGGCAGTAACACTGGTGAGTCATGCTCACCTTTTCTCCTCCAGTCCTTGCATCCCATATGAACTCTACTAACTCACTGGGGCCTCAGTCCCAGCTGAGCCACTGCACACCGGCAAGGTGGCTACAGATACACCCATACAAGAGGGCAGTTCCCCAAGACCTGCACAGTTTCCCATCACAAGCCTCGCTTAAGTCAGGGCAAAGGCTGCATGTCTTCTTTCACAAGTATCTTCTCAGGATATGGTGCAGAAACATATATAGAATCATAGAATCATAGAATGGTTTAGGTTGGAAGGGACCTTGAAGATCATCGAGTTCCAACCCCCCTGCCATAGGCAGGGACACCTCCCACTAGACCAGGTTGCCCAAGGCCACGTCCAGCCTGGCCTTGAACACCTCCAGGGATGGGGACTCAACAACCTCTCTGGGCAACCTGTTCCAGTGCCTCACCACCCTCAAAGTGAAAAACTTCTTCCTAATGTTCAATCTAAACCTGCCCTCTTCCAGTTTGAAGCCATTCCCCCTTGTCCTGTCACTACATGCCCTAGTAAAAAGTCCTTCCCCAGCTCTCCTGTAGGCCCCCTTTAGGTACTGAAAGGCCGCAATAAGATCTCCCCGGAGCCTTCTCTTCTCCAGGCTGAACAGCCCCAACTCCTTCAGCCTCTCCTCATAGGAGAGGTGCTCCAGCCCTCGGATCATCCTCGTGGCCCTCCTCTGGACACACATATGATGTCCTGCCTCCAGCTGCCCCTTCTCCACATGGAAGAAAAAGGCTCTGTTTTCAACCTGCAACTCTTTGGCCCACCAGCCCAGCACTTGACTCCTTTCTGGAACAAAACCCAGAAGCTTTCCTTCTGTCCTTGCTCCTCACAAGTAGCACTAAGCTTCCTCTACCTTACAGCTTCAACACAATTTCAGATTTCTACAAGGAGGGGGGGATGACGAGTTCCCTTTTCTTTTCATTTTGATGCTTGTTTCCAGTCTTCATTTTGAAGTTGGTAGCTGGGAGAAGGACAGGAAAAGTCAAGTGTTTAATTCTCTGTTTTGAAGAACTTGTTGACATATCTGTATACTTCAGATAGTGCATCATACCAGAGTAAGACCAGCTGTCTGCCACATCTGCAGTGTGTGTGTGGCATTGCCTGCACATATGTACGTGTAGTGACAAACTGGCAGTATCTTAAAGGCCCCAGTTTTCCCTAATTTGAAGCACTTTTACCTGTGTAGGTCACAGGATTTGCCACCATCTCTCTACAAAGCACACCCATGGTTGTGGAAGAATTATAAATAATATAATGATGATACACGTTGAAAGAGAGGCCTTTAAAGATTTCTGATTTAAGTCAAAGCGCTCCCATCATAACAGCATTAATATAAAACGTGCTCCCAAGACTGAAAAAATCGGGTACCCTGTGGAAATTTTTGCAGACCTTTGAAAAATTTCTGACCTGGTAGATTGCCATATATGTCTAGAAATATGTAGGGACTTGGATATAAGTCTTGATAGACTTAATTGGTTCGCCAATTACCTTTAAAAAAGAGTATACTCTGTCACTCTTCAGCATAGCTAATCAAATCATCCACTATGCAGAAAACACTATTTCTCTTATTGGTTTTCTCACGGATTATGGATAAAATAATGTCTGTATGTTAGTGTCTGGGAATCAAAAGCTGAGTGTAAAAGCACAAAAACGCCTTGTTAGTTCTAACAATGCTTTGAAAATTATTGGAATAAATACATAGGGCTACTTCATTTCCCATAGGGAAGTCCAATGAATGTTAAGAAGAAAAAAAAATAATTCTAAACCCAAATCATCCTGTTTAGCACGAAGAACCTATACCATAGCTGTTTCTGTGCATGGTCATGTCAAGGGCATGGTTATAACAATACTGGAATTATTTTTGAAAGGCGATTTAAAAATAGTTTCCCTTTGCATTGCAATACACTGTAAGGCATGACATGTGTTTAATTATGTTAATACAAACTCTTTTCTTATCTTCCAGAAACAGCAGTAGTGAAGGGAGGATTTCTAAACACCTAACACTAACTTATCACAGACTAAGGTATTTTGAAGACATATGGTGTTCATTCTCCCCTCCATTAAACCCTGGCTGGCATCAGATGCGGAGAATTCCACTCAGCCAAATAACTACAGAGAAGTGGGAAGTCCTACATTCTGCTCTCACTGTCCATCTCTCTGTCACGCTGTGTATGCCTTTTCCACAGACAAAATGGTTGTATATCCATTAAGGATATATATCCATTATATATACATAAGGATGTATATTATATATACGTATATCCATTAAGGCACTGGAACAGGTTGCCTAAGGCACTGGAACAGGTTGCCTAAGGCACTGGAACAGGTTGCCCAGAGAAGTTGTTGAGGCCCCATCCCTGGAGGTGTTTAAGGCCAGGCTGGATGTGGCCTTGGGCAATCTGGTCTAGTGGGAGGTGTCCCTGCCTATGGCAGGGGGGTTGGAACTTGATGATCTTCAAGGTCCCTTCCAACCTAAACCATTCTGTGATTCTATGATATCCCTTGGTGCAAAGCCACATCTTGAAAATCTCCTCTCCTGACACAATAGCACAAACACCAGGCTATGGGGACAGGGTCCTGCTAGCCCTCAATTCTTGCATTTCTGATTCTGTCACTACCCAGAATGAACCATGGGCAGTAAAAGCCAACACCTTGCTCTTATCATCAAGAGGGAGGCATCTCTTAAGCAGCAAGTTCAACCGGGACAACAACCAAGGAGAGCTGATAATCCAGGTCTCCCACAAGGACAAGCACTCAAACCATGAAAAAGGACACAAACTTTTTTTTCTTCATTCCTGAACATGAAGGTGCATAAATCCATGGGACCTGATGAGGTGCATCCACGGGCACTATCCATCATATTTGAGAAGTCATGGCAGTCTGGTGAAGTTCCCACTGACTGGAAAAGGGGAAACATAACCACCATTTTTAAAAAGGGAAAAAAGGAAGACCTGGGGAACTACAGGCTGGTCAGTCTCACCTCTGTCCCTGGCAAGATCACGGAGCAGATCCTCCTGGAAACTCTGCTAAGGCACATGGAAAATAAGGAGGTGATTGGTGACAGCCAACAAAGGCAAATCATGTCTGACAGATTTGGTGGCCTTCTACAATGGGGTTACAGTGTTGGTGGATAAAGGAAGAGCAAATGACATCATCTACCTGGACTTGTGCAAAACATTTGACACTGACCTGCATGACATCCTTGTCTCTAAATTTGAGAGGATGGACCAGTCGGTAGATAAGGGAATTGGCTGGATGGTCACACTCAAAGAGTTGCGGTCAAGGGCTCAATGTCCAAGTGGAGACCAGTGACGAGTGGTGTTCCTCAGGAGTCGGCACTGGGACTGACACTATTTAACATCTTTGTCGGCAACATGGACAGTGAAACTGAATTGCACCTTCAGCAAGTCTGCCAACAACATCAAGCTGTGTGGAGTGGTCTACACTCTGGAGGGAAGGGATACCATCCAGAGGGGCCTGGACAGGCTTGAGAGGCGGGCCCGTGCAAACCTCATGAAGATCAACAAGGCCAAGTGCAAGGTTCTGCACCCGGCACAGGGCAATCCCAAGCACATGTACAGGCTGGGCAGAGAATGGATTGAGAACAGCCCTGAGGAGAAGGACTTGGAGGTGTTGGTTGATGAAAAGCTCAATATGAGTTGGCAATGTGCACTTGTGGCCCAGAAAGCCAACCGTATCCTGGGCTGCATCAAAAGAAGCGAGGCCAGCAGGTTGAAGGATGTGATTCTGCCCCTCTACTACACTGTCGTGAGACCCCACCTGGAGTACTGCATCCAGCTTTGGGGCCCCCAACATAAGAAGGACACAGACCGGTTGGAGCAGGTCCAGAGAAGGACCATGAAGATGATCAGAGGGCTGGAGCACCTCTCCTATGAAGACAGGCTGGGAGAGTTGGGGTTGCTCAGCCTGGAGAAGAGAAGGCTCCAGGGAGACCTTATAGCAGCCTTCCAATACTGAAAGGGCCTCTACAGAAAGGATGGGGAGGGACTCTTTATCAGGGAGTGACGAGATAGGACGAGGGAGGGGTAATGGTATTAAATAGAAAAAAGGGTAGATTTAGAACAGGTATTAGGAAGAAATTCCTTACCGTGAGGGTGGTGACACACTGGAACAGGCTGCCCCAAGAAGCTGTGGACGCGCCATCCCTGGAAGTGCTCAAGGCCAGGTTGGATGAGGCTTTCAGCAACCTGGTCTAGTGGAAGGTGCCCCTGCTCATGGCAGGGGGTTAGAACTAGATGATCTTTAAGATCTCTTCCAACCCAAACCATTCTATGAGTCTATGATTTCCCATCTATGCTCAAAGGATACCTTAATGTTCTGAGAGTTGAAAGGACCCAAATGTCCACACAGAAGCCCCAAGCATAGCATGTCACATATTCCTATGTCTAATATTTCCAAGTGCCTGGCTCTACATGGCCCTTGTGCAGACCCTTACATGATCAGTAGAGGGGCAGTGTTGCACAATGAGCCTTTGGAACTACCGCCTAGAAGCACTTCACTGATAATACAAAGAGACAGGGCACTGAAGTATGTGCTCTCCTACTGGGAACACAGCTATCCTTTTCAGGTGCCACGATGCCTGGGATAGGAATCCACAGGAGACAGTCTGAAAATGGCACAAAGCCACAGTAACTAAGCAGAGACATTTCTGCACAGTTGTATGTTGTAAATGAGCATCTAGAAAGAAGTCTGAGATCTAAATGGACTGAACAATTCTGCCCATTTCCTACTACTCTTATTTATATAAAAATGCCAGTAGGAATGACTGTCTTTTAGTTTTACCTCTTTCCTCTTGCACTGTAAGTGCACATACAAAAATATAGCTATCAAAGATCACTATTTGTCCTGTTTAAAAAGTCTAACTACTTGTGAATGATAAATCCCTTAATTACCATCTACCTTTAACAGCATCAGTTGTTAGCAGGCAATTCATAACGAGGAGAGGGAGAAAACATTTGCTGAATAAACTGTTTGTTGCAAAAAGCTTTCCTAGTCCTCAAGTTAGTTAGCAGTTTACTGATGAGACAAGTCTAAAAGCTGGCTGCACGGGGATAAGAGGCATGACCTAACAGGTAACTTCAGGGCACCAAAGATTTACTTAATTATAACATGGGACATCAAGACAGCTTTCATAAGATACCAGATGTCTCTTCCAGGTGGATTTTAATATAACAAGCAATTATACAGACTCACGTTATACCATAGCCTATCGCTGCCTTCACAGTCTAAACACATCCTGGTAACTCATTACCGCAGAAAGCACCAGCAGCTAAACCATTTTGGGAACTTCAGCTGTCCTGAGACTGCTGAGGAATGAACATAGCATAGGAATGTGAAAATGGTTATCCTAAAGACACGATAGCACAACAGAGGTCTATCCAATGTGGGGTCCTATTTCTGACACCAGATGGGTAGGCAAAAGGAATATGAACAGGGCAACCACATCCAGTCTATCCCAACCTGACCCTTCCAGCTTGCAGAGATTTAGAGATTTCTGGAGTGAAAGGTTTCATCTAGATGATAATGATTCATGGCTACCAACACCCCTTTCCTCTACAAAGCTCTTCCTTTTATACTCACTGTCCCTTGTGAGCTAACTGGTAGCCATCACATTCCTCCCTCCCCCTTTCACTTGTCTTGTTTCCAGCCTTTGTGAGCCAGTGGGCCTGCTCCTCAGTTACAGAGCCATCGTAACCCCTAACATCCAGGCTAAGGGCCATGAAACTCAGAAATTCACTGTCACTGCAAAGCCTTTCTTACTTTAGTCTCAGACAAGAGCTATCATGCTGACCCTATGAAATAGACCTTCCTGTACAGAAACTAAGGGTGGAGCAGTGAATCCCAACCTTGTCTGTCATAGGGAGAGGATATGGTTCCAGCCTACGAGTCTGGGGATGTGGAGACCTAATTAGGGAGAAGTTAAGATAAGCATCATCATTCAGTTACAAATTGGAGCTGAAGAATGGAGGCAATATTTATATATTGATTGTGTAAAAATATTCCTTCTCAGATTTTTAGTTTATCTTTGAGAGTACCTCACAAGGAGCAGGAATCCTGCCCTTAATACTGGTGCAGTTGGCCTTTCTCATAAAGCCCTGCAACCTACTATAATTACCAAGACCCGATAAGCAGAAATAGAGCACTTTGCCATTAAAATGCATGGACTAGTTTTGCACTGTTCACACAGGATGCCTACCCAAAAGAGATTATTTTCAGTAATTGGCATTAAGCAGAGTCTCCTTTGCAAGCAGTAGGAGAACATCTGAATGGCAAGGGTCATAATTTTCAGGCATTCTGGCAGTACAAAAGGCCTTGAAAGTACATGCTGCTTTGATGACCCTTAAAAACCTTCCAGTCCCATTGAAGTGCAGGCTACTCCTTTATGCTATCAGTCTAACTGGTACTGAATTCTTATCCTGTGCTAGGTGCGTTCCTAAATCAAGGTCTAAATAAAGTACTAAACTGCAATGCTATCTCCCTTTTTCTAAGTACAACTGAATGTTATCAGTAATGAAGACCCCAAAAATGCATATACTTTGTGCTCCATTGGGCCTCTGAAGCACAGCACGGTACGGAATTGCATACCCCAGGGATGTGACTAGCAAATATTGTGCCTCTGTGGAGTTATCCATCATGCAGAGAACAACTCTGCTTTGTGAGACATCCAGCCACTCATGGTACAGGGAAGGGCAGTGGTCTGCATGACCCAAAGGGAGATCTCTTCAGGACCAAGTAACAGATCAAAAATGATGCCACCTTTGCTTTGCTGCTGCCCTTATGTCTGCAGTAAGCTGGGATGTTGAGTTTTATGCAATTCTTTTGGGCTTTTGGGCTTTTTTTGGCACCACAGTACATTGCACTGGTTGGAATTTCTAGTAGGTTCTGATGCCTAGATGCACTTAGCTCTATCATATCCACTTACCCAAGGAGCAAGCCCTCCTCCCCCCTCTTTTTTTTTTAAATTATAAAGAAAGGTCTGGCTTAATTTTGAAATTTCAGAATGAACCAGCAGGCTTGGTGTTAGGAAAGAGGTCTTGCTGTCTTTTGGACTGGAACAAATATTTTGTGGAAATCAGCAACACTATGCAGCCCTATTACAGTCAAAACCCTTTCCTGATCTTAAAAGCATCTCTGCCAAAGTAGGAGCTAGTTTGTTCCATCTTTTGACAGTCCACCTTCAAGAATCTTTCCTTGGAATAGATGAAACATATTTTACATTAGAAATAGAGGCTTACATAATACTAAGCGCCCTTTAAGCAAGAACTATAGAGCTAAGAAAAAGCCACATTTTTCAGTCAAGCATTACAGGAACATAATAACTGATTATTCAAAGTCTCTCTCACTGCTTCTTGAATGATAAGCTATTTTATATAAAAAATGGGTCATTACTCTCTCAGAAACATTGCAAAATTTTACATATATCGTCTATTTTCTTCAGCAAAAGCTAGAGTGCTCAAGAATTTTCTTAATTGTTTTAAGACAATGATGGTACACTGGTCTCAGGACATTACAACCTTGCCATGGGATCAGCAATATTCCCTGTTTGGTGCTAAGCCGCATCTGGCTGCCTGTTCCTATGTTGGACGACTTTCCCCTTGAGAGGAAACTCTCTGAGGGTGGAACAATCGAGAACATCCACAGCGAGTGGCATTTTGCAGCTTTTGTGAGGCAACTATACATTGTAAACTAACAATAGCTAGGAGAGCCGAAATCTTAGGGTAAGCTGTACTGATTTTAAAGTAACCATACATAATTGATTGCAAGAGTGAATGAAAGATCATTTTACAACAGCGAACGGGCAACTGATCAAAGCAGGAAGGGGAAAAAATAAGTCTTTGAAAATACATATTCCTCAGAGAAGTAGAACACCCTCAAAGTCACCACTTAAAATTATTAATATTATTTTTGAAGACCCTTATTGAGTGTGTGCACAGGTCCCGGGTAGGTTTAGTACTTATGCGTGTCATGTGCAGCACAAATTGATACAGAGGGATGCAATTTCTGCCTAAACCAAATCTTTTTAAATTAAACACGATAGATAGCATTGAAAAACAGTGCTTCATCCTCTAGCTTTTTTTTTTTTTTTTGACATGCTGTTTGCAAAACCATTCTCCAAACTGCTAGAATGAACATTTTAGAAGACTTTAGCCTAGGAACAGGAATTTTCAAAGAAGTGGCTTTTGCCCTAGAAAAGTAAAGTGATGAATGAAATGGGCTGACTGACTAAGCAAAGCGATAGAAGATTTCAGGCTCTGCATCATCTGCTAGCTAGTTCAGCTCTTAAGTTCAAAAAGTACTGCATAATCACCATGTGACGACCTGTCACTCAGCCCAGTGACAAAAGGTCCTCATTGTAATTGAGGCAAACTGTTCTTCTCCTTAGGAGCTTTGCAGAGGCTCCAGAGCAAAGCAGTCAGGAGAATGAACTGTCTCTGTGTTCAGCAAGGATGCATTTCCAGCTGACGCTTGAGGTACTTGGGAGAAATTTTGTTTGGTGCATCGAACTTGCACTGTGTTGAACACAGGCTGCAGATAAAGAGAGAAGTTAAGCATGCAGGCTGGTTTCTTTGACATTAATACCCCTTCTGCATAGGGATGTTTCTTGTAAACATATTTTTTTGTAATATGAAAATTAGCTTAATGAAGGGAATATTGAACTTTTTTGAACTCTGCTTGCTTTTTCCATGCTTCATTCCACATGGGAGGAAGTTCTATATAAACCCAGTAGAAGGCATATTGAAAAAGACTGCACTCCTAGCAATGTTAGACAAGTAAGATAACAGTACTACTGTCAGTGTGAATTGAAATTTTCAGGTGAGTTTCCATCAGCCATTCCCACACCATGCATGCATTTGCTGCCAAGAAATATTTGCATGTCAGAGCTTTCTGGCAGAATTAGTTGCAGTTTATTCTTTTAATCTGAGAGAGATGTATGCCACACGTCCTGCCAGTCAGCAAAGAAAAAAGAATGTGATTTAACCAACAAATCACATCTCACTAACACAGATCTTCTAAAGACCATTCACAACCAAATGTGAACGCTGACAAGTATGTGCACATTTTGTGATGAAAAAAGGATATCTTTTGCACAGTAAATTATCATTTTTGAAGGACTCGGTTCTAGCTTCCTTGATGATTCAAAGTTCATTAAGTTGTGACTAAACTCATTAAACATACATTTCCTTTTTCCCTGTAATTTTGATTGCCACAGTTTCAAGAACCATGCCTTTTTCCTTGCCTCCTAAGTCAGTTGTTCTGTTGGCCAACACCACTAGCTCTTCTTTCTTATTTTCATGCCCAGTAACTACAGGCATCAATAGAAATGACAGAGTTTGATAAGCAATAAAAAAAAGAGGATCCCAAAGTAAAGAAAAGCATGCCTAAGGGCAAACACATTTAACATTTGTAACATATCTATCAGGTACTATTTGTCATAAAAGGCAACAGACTGCTGAAAAAAGATTCTCACTGAATTCTAATGACCCCACTAGACTTCCACCATAATGCCAGAAACCAGTACTTTCAGTAGGTGTTTTTATGTGTTTTCTGGAGTGAAGACTCTTTATATATTTAGTAAATTCTGGAAAGAAACAATTTAAAAGACAACCCTTCCTGTTGGATGTGTAGACTGCCTGCAGATCTAATCTGTACAAGTGATATAAATGAAGATCTACTTTATTATATATTCACTTCTATCTAAAACTCTAAATGCATTAAGGCTTAACCAGAGGCCTTTACTGGAAGCATAGAGAAAGAAAATCTTGCTGGATCCCTGTTATTACAAAATGGGTAACAATTGTTAGCAAGAATTGTAAGTAGAGAAGACCTAAGAAGATTCCAGAGTTTCACACAATGAAAGAATTCACTTTACTGCTGCTTAGACTTATTAAATAAGCAATTTTTCCACAGCCAGCAAATTTAACGACTCCTAGAGAAACTAGGTTTGACAAGTTCTGCAGAGTCTGAGAATAAAGGAATTCATCAGAAGGAAGTAAGGTAACATTGTCCTGATTTGGAATGAAGAATATCGATGGAAAGAGCAGGCAGAAACCCAGAAACTACAGTCCTGCATACTCCATAGCAAAGGTGCAACACTGTCAGAAGTGAGGCAAGCATTTTTTTTGTCCCCAGATTTGCCTAACCCTGGCATTGAGGGAACAGACTGGCACAACAGTTTAACCTCCTCTAGGCTTGTTCAGTACTTGGTTCTGCTGCTCTTACAGACAATCTAAATGCTGATTACCATAGCTTTCAAAATAAGCCTCCTGTGTGCAATGCAGACACATCAATCATAAACCATCTTCAGGAGAGATAATCACAATCTACAGCAGCCAAAGGTTTGCCCCCGGTGCTTTGAAGCCTGTACTCCAGTAGCCTTGTACCCCATTAGCCACAACATACCACAACTGCTCACGTAACTGGGAGACGATAACTGAAGGTTTCTCATATTTAAAAATACTGTCCTCCCTGATTCTGTAAGGAATGCATATTTGCCTGAATATCGTTGCATCTAAATTTACCATCAGATTGCTTTACTTGTCTTTGCTTTTCTCCTTTCCAAGAGGAACTTCCCTCATACCGCTGCACCTGCAAAGGTATCAGGAGTCTTCACTTTCCCATTAATAGTCATTTTCTTCCACTCATTTCTCCATTCTCCTGTGTTTTGTTTCAGTTACTCTATACCTTCTGATCTGCCTAAAATCAGAGCTCAGAAGTTGCGGTTCTACTTATGGCTGAGCAGTACTACTTTGCAAGCTTGCACAAGACAATTTTTTGAAGATTTTTTTTTTTTTAAAGGCTTTTTACAGACAACTTACTGCTCGCTAGCCACTCCAGCACCCAGAGGAACGGCAGAAGTCAGCAGCTTCAGGCTCCTTCCCAGTTACAAATAAAACTGGCAGGGGAGCAAGCTGAAAAGGAGTGCTGTAACACTGAACAATATCTCTAGTTCCTCCTCCTTAGCATGTCCTATGAACTTCAGTCAAAGGAAACAGCTGTCACTTAAAAAGAATTCATGATAAATAATAAAAGGTGTCATTCTGGAAAGAAAAAAAGTGGCCAAGGGAAACAAAGTGGTATGCAGAAAACAGAAGCAGTGTGCTGTCAGAGGGAAAAAATGCACTCATTCGTAACTCTGTCATTTTATATAGGGTCTTTTCTTTCCATGGTTCTAGACTCTCTGCTTGATAAGAATTAGAAATGCCATTTTAAATCCTCACAAAAACCTTCTGTACAATCTATTATACCAGACTGTCTTCATGTTCGGAGTAGTTTTTAACTGGACAAAGGAAATTTCAGACTGAGTATAATGTATGCTACTCCAACAGAGAAGCCAACTTGGTTGTGGTAACAGCACTGCAATAGAAGGAAGAACCCAAATTGTATGAGCTATTTAAAAATAGACTGAACAAAAACATGAGGAATTCACTGTATGCAATAGCAGGAGGATAGTTTGGAAAATGGTGGTGTAAGATTTGTTACCTGAGTAATTAACATACATCAGAACATTTTCTCTCTAAACCACTAAACTATTTATAATGTACAACCTTAGATAAGGTACTGCCATTGGTCAACCAGTGTATTGGGCAAATTATTTATGAAGCCGCAGCTGTTAATTTGTGGCTGACTAAGAATGAATAACCTATGATTTTAGGTTTAAATTAAAATTTTCTCTTAGGAGTGCTGTTTATTATGATTGCTGCCTGACCATAATCTTACTTAGACTCAACTTGCATACAGCTCCAATAGTTGTAATTTAACCTCGACACAGAGACAAATCTAGTGTTCTTATAGAGAATTAAAAAGTCAGACCCAAATCATAAAAATCATTATGAAACAGATGAAACAATGACACTGTAAGTTGGTTAAGAGAAGACTCCAGTCATACAACATATTTCTAAAAATCTGCAGCCTTTAAGATTTTGGATACTATTAACTCCTCTTAACCTCAGTGAAGCTCATAATACCAAATGCCTCCTTGAAACCAGCTGCCAAGCATGTTCTTTGTAGGTCATAGATGCTGTTATTGTCTAAAAAGCAGAATATGATAGACAAAACTAATCTCATATGACTGTACTGAAAGCTAAATTCCTCAGAGAATCATCATCTAAACGATGTTCAATAATAAGCTCCATTTTAGGAAACCTCTGTGGTCTACCTAAAAAGGGATCTTTTTCTCAATCAGAAGCCAGCATATATTCCTTGCACATTACTTGGTATTAATGCACAGGCTATATCTATCAACACACAGATGTAGAACGTGCAACAGCTCAAAATGAATATAGTTGTTGTGCATGTTCAAGGTACTTTTTTTTCCACAAACTGTGATGCAGGATTTATTTGTCAATCTTTTAACATGCTGCAGTCATGATTATATATCTTTAGCATCAACAACATTTCTGTAGTAGTAATTTCTGTACTTCAAAGAAAAAACATAGAAACCAAAAAAATAGAAGGACAAACAAGTGAACAGAGGAACTGAGATAAACAAAGCATATGGTTATGAGTCACTGTAAATTCTTAATTAATCTATGTTGACAAAGATTATGGTGACTAAACAGTACGGGTGCATGAAACTCATGGCAGTAGACCTGCATAGCAACCCACAATAAATAATCTAAATTTTCAACTTCTACAAAAATTAAGGCATTTACTAGGTCTGCAAGGTAATGGAAGCATGCTAAGGGTCTGCAGGCAGAACTGTCTGTCTCACACAAATAGACTCTGCCTCGCGGCACCCAAGTAGCTGCATACAGGGTGCATCATGTCCTTTCCTCAGCAGCAACACTGGAAGATTATTGAGACCCTTCAATGTAGAAGCCACAAAACTGACTTCACGGGCAGCCTTAATTTGCCCTACTCAGGAAAGAAATTTGGAGTTTAATTTTCACTGTAAAGAATGTCTGAACGTGGCCAGCACAAATGTACTCCCCTGTTATAAGAAAAGATACTTCTAAAATAGCTCTGGCAATTAACATAACAAGGGATGAACTCATGATGTCAATTAGAATTTGATGGTTCCCAGGAGATTCTGGCTTTCTTTTAAAAAGTTTCATTTTGTTAACCAGTTAATGTATGTTATAAAATCTCCTTCGGATCTAGAGTTTTTGTTCGCATTCTAGCAGCAAGACTTTGATCTACGCCCTGGATTGTGCCTTTGTTCAAAACCAACATTAGTGTCAGTTACTGAGTTCCACAGGGGATGCCTGGAGCCTCAAGAGCATTGCCATTAGCTCAGGGCTTATCACAATTAAACATACATAAGGGGAGCAGTATTAAAAAACAACAGCCCAAAGCTCTGTCTACATTAACATTTTGGACACTGCTACATGTTGTATGTTTTTTTTATGATTAAACTTGCATTTTTATTTCCCAGTCTCAGCTGTCCCAAATGTTGTTACTCCCTATAATCTATAACTAACATAGCAAATGTAAACAAAACATCAATCGATAGCTCTGATGATCACCTGATTGACCTCCATGCAAGCACGATCTGATACTATTGATATCAGCCTCACAACATCACGGCACATTACACAAGAAATGGAACTGTAAAAGGTGTCAAGCCAAATCTGTTACCTGGCTGATGGGTTTTTGCTTTTCCACCAGTGACTGCTGAAATACTAGATCCAGAAGACGAGGCTTCCATTTTTATTGACCTTCTGACTTGTGGGAGTGAAGGATGCCCGACCACGGGCGGACGCTGTGACACTGGGTAGCTTGCTGCAGTTCTCCTCTGACAGATTTGCGCACGCTTTTCAGCCCCATGAATAGATAAACTTATACCTGACAGGAATAAGAATTAGTACTGTTAGATACAAGAGACCAGCATGGAATAACTAAAAAATAAAAATATCCAGGGTTTAAAATGGAGCTGTATCACCCTTCTTGAAGAAGAAAAAAAGCCCAAAACTATAAAACCATGAATTTTCTATGACAATGAAAAATCTGAACATCTTTGCTGCTGTGCTGCAGACATCAGAGTCAGCCACACTAACAGATATTTAAATTAATACACAGTCATGGTTTACTGCATTACTGGCCTGCAGGAGGAATTACCTTCCATTCCTTCAAAAAAACCACACAGCTCACACAGGATTATATTAATGAGGTAACTGCTAAAGAGTTTATTAAATGGCAGTTTTCTGGTTGAGGGACTAGAACTTGGCAATAACGGTTTCTTTTCTTCTGAAGACTCAGAAGTATTAGAAAGTCTCATCATATGGGAAAGATGCTACACTTCAGGTAGTAACTAGCTTTTAAAGAAAAAATAAAGGTCTGTTTCGAGGAAAAGAGTAAGGTTACAAGAGACAATAACACGACCTTAAGCTTGAAAAACAATTCCACTTTCACCAGTCCTGTGAAACATTACCTACAACACTGGAAATTGTCTTTCACACCAAACATTCTCAAATTTGTCACACAGACAATTTTAAAATAGAAATTGTGATGAAAAACAGGCTTTGTTTTTCCAAAGAGAAAAGAAAAGTTGAAATTTCCTATGTGTCTATTGTACAGTCTTAGAAAGAAATACTATCTTACAGTAAAAAATGCCGATTCTGACTTCCTTATGTTCACATTGATGCAATTGCTCCAACTTAATTTGAATTACTCTCAGCATACTCTGGTGAAAACCTTTAGACAATCTCTTTTGGGCAACAAAGCTGAATGATAATTCTACACTACGGTTTTACACTTAATTTAATTGTGACTTATTGCTTCTGTCAGCAACCACTCTTTGTTTTAAAAAACAACTGAAAAACCCTAACGAGGTATAAACGAGCAAACTGAGAAGCAGATGGAAAAGCAGACCCTAAAAACTGGAAATGTGGATACTGTAAGCACATTGTAAGTCTCAGTCACTCAAAATCATTAGACATCATTGATTAGACTGCTCATTTCTGTGAAAGGAATCCTTCACTAAAATGTCCAAGAATGCCTTAATGACTCTGCTCTCCTAGTTCCACTGAAAGTCAATGTCTGTGAACCTCCAGGTCATGGAGGAGGTTTTGAGACTCTGAAATGTTAATACACTTCGATCCATAATATACTACCAAGGGGAAGAGAGGTACAAAAGGGCCACTTTTGTAGACAAACGGTGAGAACAGTGGGGTTACACACGTGAGGAAAGGCTGTGCAAATTGCTTTCCTTTAAGATGGCTTTGTGCATTCGCAATCGAAGCTGCACACTCGCTACCTGATTTTCCTGCACTTCCCCAGGACTGATCTCCTGCAGGAAATGTGAAGGGACGAGACTCTCCCGCAGCAACTGCTCACATACCTCCCAGTTACAGGGCTAATGCACCTGCCGGCTGTTTCTAAAGAGTGGTGAAATCACATCTTCTTTAGCACAGACAGCAAATCCCAGTCACCTTATTCATTTCATTCATCTCAGGAAAGGCAGCGTAGCAGTCCACACGAGCAGAATGACAATAAGCATAACACATGACAATAAGGACAACACATAAGGGGCTTCAACCAGTGAGAAGCTAAGCCCCAGCTGTAAAATGAGCTCTTTCCTTCTTGTGCAGTCACTAGAACCTCGTGATGCTCAAAACACTGTGCAATTATCCCTAAGGTATTAAATATTAACTACAACTGTTTCCTTTTAGCATCACCACAGGTTGTCGTGCCATTTAAAACAACCATCCCTCTAAAGCTTACAATGCAGTCAGTAAGTTATTCTACCAATGCTAAATGTGAACCTGGCATGGGCACATACTTACTAGCTGGATCTCGGGAAGACTGTTTCATTTGGTCATGAAATGAGTTATCTATTTTAGGAACTGATTCCAAAACCATAAACTGACTGCTACATTTCTCTGAGGTTCAAGTAAATTACTTCTTTGTGTTCCGAAAACAGTCTATAAACTCTTGTGCAGCTGTGACTCAGCTTCCTAAACTATTTGTACCACACTTTTTTCCAGACATCAAACTAAAGAATACTGCAGCCAGATCGTTATTCCTAACAAATGTAAAATTTGCAGATTGATCACATCATTGAAAATTATGTTCAATCAACAACTTGACTCTGGTTACATGCAACCTTTTGTTTCTTCCACTAAATAGAGGTGCTATAAAATTATAACATCA
Source organism: Anarhynchus alexandrinus (assembly GCA_008711295.1). Classification (NCBI taxonomy): domain Eukaryota; kingdom Metazoa; phylum Chordata; class Aves; order Charadriiformes; family Charadriidae; genus Anarhynchus; species Anarhynchus alexandrinus. The sequence continues at coordinate 547,165 of VUYV01000041.1, forward strand.
AACTACATGAGGAAGAATGTGCCAGCATTATTGTAAATTTTACAGATTACTCTGTGGACATATTTAAAAGTCATCAAAACCTACCATGGTTTACACTAAAGGTGTGTCACCAATATATTCAATATATTTGGGAGTTCTTCACCCTACTCTCCTTGCCACTGCAGTTATTTTCTTCACTTAAGATGTCCTCTTGACTAGGAGAGTGAATTTCCATTATTTTAATGAGAACCAGGCACAGGGCAAAGATGTAAGTGTCCTTATTTAATCACCATTTCAGATTTTTCCAGAGGGAGACTTTGCTTTTCTATGTACATTTCTTTTGTTAAACTAGAAGTCTTCAAAAAATGTAAGACAGTAATATTGCAGTAAGCTGCGGTATTATCTTGTTTTCATGTGGGCGAAAGAACTTTTAAAAGACATCGGCAGTTGAAAATACATCCCCAGATAACACGCAGAAAAACAGACAAAGGGAAGGGGAATCAGAAGTAGAAAAGCTATTGGGAATAGCGCATGTAGCTTATCGAAGATGAAAACCTGGTGAACTATAGGCACTAAGCAGATTCTAGAGTAAACTCCCCCTATTCTTCCTGCAAATAACCCACACTGCTGATAAATCCTGGGGTTTCTGGGTCAGAGATGTGATAAAACAGTGGAGAGATCTCTGAAGAGCAGATGTTAAAGTTTACATCAATTACTTTCTGAAGCACGACAATAACCACACAAGACATCTAGAAAGAAAGACAAGTTCTCCAGCAGTACACTGCAGACTGGGTCTTCAATTAACTGTTTGGTGGAGTTTTTCTCCCGCCTTCAGGCTTTGCCATGTGGTTGCTGACATCAAAATCCCAGTGCTGTTGCATGCTGTTGCATGCCTGGCATGCATGCTGCATGGCTTCTGACTGTACCTGTCCCTGCAGAATGGTCATTTTTAAGTGAGCTCGGCAGCCTCAGTAGCTGGGTACGAGCACGCTGGCATGCTCTGACAGGCAGTATAGATGCTACAAAACCCAGGAGTTTCTCCTGTCTCTCACTCTGGCTTAATATTATGGATCACAAGCACCATTTTGACCCAGGGCTGAAGTGCAAATGCAAGTAAAAGACTGAAATACTGGCCCGTAGCCACAGCTACAGTTCACTTTGGAGGACTGGCTTCTGGACAGGGCTCAGTCACCTGCACCTGGCTGGCCGCAAACCAAGTATTTCAGAGTAGGAAGTAGAAGTTTAGTGTTTTGAAGCTGGACGAGATTTGAGCCTTCAAGTATTAGATGTATCACTCAGCTCTTTTCCTTTCCTGCATGCAGCAAAAATCCTCTGTAATTTCATATCTTCACATGCCTTTCTTTTCCTTACCTATATTTCTATCTTTTTTTCTCATACAAGCTTCTTGTCTCCATGAAGAGCTGCTCTTCCTGCTGCCCTTTAGTTCTCCTCTGATGCCTCTGTTTGAGCTTGCAGTTTCATGAAAGAGAAACACCTTCACTCCCTTCCTACCAACACATCTCAGCTGTGCCATTTGCCAGCAGGGAAGAGCAGCCTCTATCCTGCTTCTGGCTAACTTTTATTGCTCCCAGCTACGTCTTTTTATAATAAATTTTTTCCAAAGCAGAATTTCTTTTACATTGAGCATATTTTGCCTCTTATAAAGTGCTAGTATGCTAATGACACTAAAGAATTTATAATGCTCCAGATAAAACCTGCATATGAAAACTTTAGGAGCATTAAAGTACTTCCAAGTCAGGAAGTAACAAAATCAAACACAAAGAAGAAAAAGGGGAGAGAAATTACTAAAAGTAGAAAACACTACAGGGTGCCTGCATGCGAAGTCTTACGTGACAGTGATATTTGTTTTGTTGGCTTGTCAGATGTTACAGCGATGGACGACCACATCCTGCACTACTTAGAAGTCACTCTGCCAAGGCAACTGATGGGGCATCTGCTTTGGTCATGTCTTAGCCCTGGCAAGTGTTGTGCACCACGTACATCTGCACAGAACAACACCTGCACCCTGTGGACCTCATCCAGCGTGGCTGCAGTAGCGCAGTGGCTCTGGTAGTGGAAGAGATGGCTCTAAGCGCCAGAACTGGGGTCAGCAAGGCACTGTGTCCAAATTATACTGTGCTGGGACTGAGACACTTCTCCACCTAGGGAGGCACCCCCCTGTAGCAACTGTCAGGTTTGGGTCAGCCCCAGTTCTGTTCCACCCTGTACCGCTATAGGGTATAGGCGTATATTTATAGGTCCCTTCCTGATACGCCTGTCTCTTGCCAGACATAGCATGAACATGAATAAGCAATAATAATGCAATGCAGAGTTACAAAGCTGTATAAACAATCCATTAGCTAACAGTGCTTAATTAGCCTCAAGTGCCCTGACCCGCTTTGTAGACCTTCTCTGGAATAACAGACTGCTGCTGGCAGGTGCAGTAAGTCCTTTTGGTTTGGTATCATCAGAGTGTCAGTGCTCATGTCGGAGACAAATTACTCCAGCCATTTCTCTCTTCTATGGGGGTTTTTTATTCTGCTTCAGCCCTATGTGGAGACCTTAGGAGCAGATTGAGGTAGACCCTTTCTTCAAGGCACTTTTCAGAGCAGAGCAAGTGCGGGGGCACACAGAGCAAGAAGGGAGGAAGAAAATCTCAGCTGCAGTGTCGTCAGGGCAGCACAAGAAGTAAAGCAGCTCTGGAAAGCCTGCAGTCATCAAGGCACAGTTAGGCAAGGTCATAAGGAAGCACTTTGGAAGCATGGGCAGAGAGCAGAAAATGAGGCTTTAAGGTGCAGTGTATAAATGGGCAAATTACATATTTAGTTCCTTTCAACTTTTACACCCAGGAAAAGAGAAAGTGAGCTAATTTGACCACCTTAAAAAGCTAAGCACCCTTTCCTCACCTTGTGCCAAATTGCCACATTTCCCATTAAAGTCAATGATGCTCTGCAGACAGCTTCAGCTTTTTCACGTTTTGAAGCTAGCCTTGATAAGGGGGAGCTCAGAAAAGGCAAGCAATATAAAAGGTTTCTCATGCAAACCCAGTTTCATCTGACACTCAGCAGAGAGACAGCTATGCTTGATGCCATGATGGACTCTTCTTCTTGCTCTGAATCCTAGGTGGAAATGAATGAGCATGAGAGAAAAATTCACCCGGTGCCCTCTGCACACGTGCCAGAAAGCACAGTCTAAAGGCAGTTTCCTTCCCTCCCCCCCCACCATGCCCTACTTAGGTTACAAATACATCCAGAAAAGCAGGGCTATCTTTCTCTACACCTTGGGGAAAAATGCTATAACAGCATTAAGATTCCCACATTAGATTAAATCATTTTTCAGAAGTTTAAATATCCCCTCTCTAACACAGCATCAAGTCCCTTGCCATTGGTAACAAATGATTCATTAAATCGTATCTAAGCCCAGATTATGCTCCAAGTATAGCTTTGAAAAATGTTGAAACGCTTCTGATTACATCAAATGTAAAAAAAAAACCAAACCCAAAACTGCAAATCTTTAAATAAGCAAACAGAAAAGCTACTAGTTACAGAACTTCCCTGGAACTCAACTGGCTGGAGAGAAAGACTAATACTGGGAGTCTTGACAAGTTACACGTGTTCAGTTTTCCGAGGCTTTCCACGGTCTTGCCCCCCACTCCCTCCCAAATATTGGAAAGATGACAGGATTTTCAATACCCATAGCAGTTTCAGAAACTGTCCTAAATGTTACTTTTATTTCCATTTTCTATCAAAAATTTTATGCAGCTGGTTTTGAATTTACATAAATTTTTAGCATATAAAATTTTCCATGGAAAGAAACCAAAAAGCTTAAATATACAGCCTGTGAAGGAATAGCTCTTTTTCTTTGTCTGAGACATGTCATCCCTGAAGTTTTGTATTGAAACAGATCATCAATGACCACTTCCCTTTACTTCTCTATTCCACTTATGATAATACAGAGCTCTATCATATCCCTCTCTGTTGTTTCTATTCCCAAGCTTAGGAAACCAGGTTTACACTGTTGCTTCTCCTCAATAAGCTGTTGTATACCTCCAGTCATCCCTGGTCACTCCTTCTCCATTTCTTTCTCTTTTCAAGAAATGAAGACCTCAAATGCCCATTAAGAAATTTTCAAGAAACGGCACCAGAAGTGCCCATGATGTTCAGGCTGTGACTTCAACAAGGATTTACACAGTGGTACAATGATGATTCTGGTTTTGCTCTTTCCCTTGTAATTTCATTTGCCCCAAGATACTTGTAGACGGGCTCTGCCTCCCTGTTGCATTTGCCAGCTCTTCAGGCAATTTTCTAGTGAAGCAGGGATCTCCCTCCTAACCCACCTGCTCGAGGTCCCTATGTCAAGCAAAGGCTGCAGGAAAAGATTCTGCGTTACTTCTCTCACTTGTATGTTGCATCTTTTTCCGCTTCAGTTGCTTTCTAGGTCTCATGTTTATCACTTCTGTAAGAGCATCACTGTACAGCCCTTTTGTATCAGCAAAATAAATCTTCACAAATGTGTATTACTTGTCACTGCATTTTTTTTTTTTTTCAATTAACCTCCTTCAATGGGAGGAGGGTAGCGTCATCCCACACCTGCCAGTGACTGGTGGTGTTAGGATCTGCATTTTGAACTGTGATCAAAGGCATGTCTGAACTAGAACCAGGACTCCATGAAGAAGGGCTTATGCAGCTTTGTCTGCACCAATTTAGAAATGAACAGTTAAAGAGCCGCAGACTCCAGGAGGGACACAGGTTTACACTTGCAAATGTACTTTAGGCCAGAATAACTTATTCTCCCCTATACAAGTGGCTACATTACCTGTGGTATAACTGCATCCACAGGAAGTGTTAATTTAAGTCTGTCAAAGTCCTAATGAATAAAAAGATCATGCTTACCTTAGGCCCACCATCACAGCATTGTTTTATAGCCCCAAAGGTGGTTTATTAAATTACAACAAGCCGGCATTCAACAGTGATTATCTAGCATGACTGAAAAACTCCCATTGTGCTCACAGAGATGCAGGATAACAACCTGAAGTCGTGAAAATGTCTTGGAGACAGTCATAATAGTCCTACTATAACGGCCTCCATGACAGTCTGAAAAACCACTTGTCTTCCCTAGGCATGAGTGAAGAGAAAAGCTTAGCTAAGTGAATATAAAGCTCTCTTTGGTTTCTGTTGACTTATTGGTGATTTTCATGGGCATGCTGGCAGGACCATGGTGCCGAACGCAAGGATGCTGCCTACGCTAGTCATATGAGCCCAGGTGAATAAATGGCACTTTTTCCACCCCAAAATGCCTAATTTGATTAATTGATAAGTCTTGTATCTTTTTTCTGTCTAACAATTCATTATTCAGTTCCTCTCTACAAAAAGAACACACATGGACGTGCATATACGTTGGTATATTTTCCAGGCTACTGGAACTGCCTAAAAATTGTGTGTAAAATACGCCCCCTTCACTCACCCAGCAAGCTGCAGCGGTGTTTGTCACCATCCCAGCTGGCTGAATTCTTACTGGGGTTGCCTGCATTTTTGTTGTTGTTGTGTTTATTACTTTTCTCTTTTTGTTTGTCTTAGTATCTACTTTGATTTAATTTATTGTTACAATTGGACTTTTAGTAGTATTAGAACAACATGTGTAATCTGAAAAAAAAGTTTCTTTGCTTGCCCCAGTATGAAAAGAGCTGTGAGAAAGAATACCTTAACCTGAAATCTGATAGACACAATAGAAATCAAAAACTGAGGCTGATAAAACATTTTCACTAGAATGTTTCTCTACCAAAAAAATGTGAATTTGTTAGGAAAAAAAATTGTCCTGAAGTCAAGAGTTGCTGTCAAAAATTTTGTTTAGAAACTAAATCTGACCTTATCTGGAGTGGAATATCCTGGCTTTTTATTTTGTAATGACTTCACACTTTGAAAAATGTAATCTAACATATCAAATAGAATACAAATTATCAATTAGAATACCAGTTGCCTCTGAGCAAGCCAAAAACCAATTATCATTTCAATTACTGAAACACCATCTGTAAAACCCATCATCAATGAATGTTACTGTAATATACAAATAGTAAGAAATAATTCAAAGCATAAAAACTAAAACCAGAAAGCAAAACACATCAAAATACAGTGAAAACAAGAAGCCCAACCAAGATGAAATATTTCAACTGTCCAGAAGCAAATTTTGACAGAAATATTTTCAGCATTATGTTGAAAAGTGACTTCAGAAAGTGCTTAAAAGAGATTCAAAGGGATAAAAAATGCAAGAATATTAGAATTTCTGTGGATTGGATATTCTGGCTTTTGACTCACTGTCTCTGTAAGCAAGTGGAATAGACTTGCACTAGAATGAATGTAGGTTCATACAAAACCCAATAGATTCATATCCCAGTTTCTGTCACAATAAATAACATCATGTCACACTTCTTTCTTTGAAGCAATATCTATTTCTTAAAAAAAATAAATTGGAAGATTGGATCTGTCTTCTTAAGTGGCACTTACTGATTTGGAAATGAAGCAGTAACTCCAGTCTTATTCTTTTTACTATGCTATGCACAGCATTTACTAGCCAAAAATAGACTCAGAACACTGAGATGATTTAAAACTTACTTTCACTTGTGTTAAGCACTGTGTTCAAAATTGTTTTCTTTCTTAACAACTAGCTACTACTCTGATTTTCAAAATCAAGAGCATTCTCATTAAACCTGCCTGCACTGATTTTGAGCCTTTTGCTCACACGTGTACAGTAAAAGGTAACTGCACACACAGCAGTGACATGTAGTACAAACATCAGGGCTAACCGCAATGCTCCATGAAACAAAGCACCAAGTCAAGTCCCAGATGCTTTTTACTGGCTGGAGAATGAAGTAAAGCACTAGCCATGCAGATACATTTCGAGTATATGTAGATTTAAAAGCAGAGAATTCTCTTTTTTTTTTTTTTTTTACTTCTTAATGTGCTGCCTGAATGTCAACTGCTACATTTCAAATACCACGAGTATCATTTTATCTCATTTAATCGGATATTCTCTATAACGCAGAACAGTGCAATCAGTCTGAGACATCATCTGTGAAACAGGAAAAAACCCAGGAGACTTCACAGATGGGGAAAAAAAGATAGCTCAGGATACGTCTGAATGTGTCTGCCTCCAAGGCGCCGACAGTAATGATTTTCAGCACAGCAACTAAGCTTAATTTAACTTTGCTGTTTTGTGTCCTCTTTCAGGCGAGTGGTTTGCCATCGGTACTCTCTCGCTGGTCCAGCGGCAGGCCAGCCCTGGCCATGGTCTCTGGGGCACCCACAAGCAGCAGGTCGAACGTATGCTCCTGCCTTCGCCCAGCCTGTGCCCCAGCTACGGCGCCTTTTACAGGCTTGGCATCAAAATGCTGTCTGCCCGCCGATAGCTTTATTAACCATCAATTGACTCTTACTGTGATGATATTTTTAATTAGACCCTATACAGCCAACATCTTCAGGGGCAGGGCCTAAGACAACAAGTTATTTCTTCTCCCTCCTCTACCAAATGGGAAAAATAATCTTATATCCCATATTGCAGCAAAGTATATTACTTGAATTAAAATACTTTTAAAGTAAACATGCACATGTATGGATGTATATCTGACTAAGCAGGTCACATGTGCTGGGTCAAGTCCTATGACTCAATGGGCAATGGGCATAAGTTGGAACATAGGAAGTTCTGTTCAAATACACGGAAAAACTTCTTTACGGTTAGGGTGACAGAGCACTGGAACAGGCTGCCCAGGGAGGTTGTGGAGTCCCCTTCTCTGGAGATTTTCAAGACCCGCCTGGATGCAGTCCTGAGTAATGTGCTCTAAGCAATCCTGCTTTGGCAGGGGAGTTGGACTAGATGATCTCTAGAGGTCCCTTCCAACTCTGAAAATTCCGTGATTCCATGATTCTGTGACTACGAGGGTTTTTGCCCTCCGAAATGACTGTCCGATGTGGACACACAGGCTGTTCCTACAGCCCAGGACCCGCAGGCATGTCCCAGGCCCCAGCACCTCACATATCCAGGGTCTGACCCTGGAGCCCAGCTGGAGGGAAGCCCAGAAGCCTCCCACTCTCTCCTGGGGAAGGGGCTCTCACATGGGCTGGAAGGACGTGCTGTGGTATGCTCTAGCAGAGCCTGAATGAGCATCACTCTGCAAGGAAGAAGCACCAGTCTCCACAGCCATGCTTGCTGAAACACCTAGGTCTGCCATCAGCATCTTCTATGGAAAGGACACGTTAACAAGGGCCAGTTGTATCAAAAATTTTGAGGCGGTGTGTGTACCACTTGTCTTTCTTTCGTGCACCATTAATTTCTAGCACACTCTCTCTTGGCAAGTAATGCTTTTGGTTGTAATGAAGCTTATGGTGCCAAGCTTCCTCAATGGTCATAAAGTGAGGGCGATCCCCAGAGGAGGTGGCAGCTGTAGTGTGCAGCAGATGCCAGTGAAAATCTGTGTTCATCTGCCACCTCAACTTTCTGGCAAGACTCCAGCCAATTAACAATAACAAGATGCTATTGAAAAGAATATGTAAACCTGCCATGTTAGTCCATACATTCCTCATAGGGATCCAATTGATTGTTCTCAACTTATGCTGATCTGGATTGAACAAAGCACAGGTCTTGTTTATTTCACTTCTGAGATAGATTGTACTTCTGATGGAAGACCAACAAACGCTGAAAGACAACAGTAATAATATAATGATTGTCTGAATTTGGAGGATTAGTACATAGAGATGGAAAGAAATGCTCTACTGATTAATACCATTTTAATTCCTTGAGCCCTCCGTACCAGAACCAGAAGAAATGGTAGGAGGCTATAAAAGTGCAGTAACTACATTGTAGGACATGAGGTCTGTAACATACAGATTCGTTTTCGTAAAAGGCAGCCCATACTCTAACTCATTTACTGAATAAAAGCCTTCTGCAAGGGTGAGGCCCACTATTCTTTCACATGTAAATAGTTCTCTGATACATTAGGAATTCAGAAAAACATGTAAAGTATCCATGACAGGCTTTAAGCTGTGTTTTACACACTACATAAAACACTGGATGTTACCTGGATGTTCCTAAAGGTTAAGAGGAGGCACAGAAGAAACACAAATTTTCTGAATCCACCTAAACCAGCTTAGTTATAGAAAGAAACTATAAAAAGAAGCATGTGCCTAAATTTAGCTCCTGTGACTGATGTCCCCTCAGTCCTTTCACAAATACTCTTTCATAAAACTTCTCCTTTCCTCACTCATACCTCTGACACTCAATGTCCCATTACTGTTCATTCATTTTCAAATGCACGAGCAGAAAGTAAAAAAAACAAACCACAATACATATGTAACAAATATTACAAATATTTGTAAGTTATATTTGTAAGTACTGCAAATATATTGAAAGCTGAATTTGTAAGAACATTTCAGTCTGAGAATGATACTGAATTTGTTCTGAATATCAGAGCAGTTTTGAGGATTCAAAACAACCAGATAGTTATGGAAGGAGGACTGTTTCAGTTCACAGATACCATTTTGCCCAGAGTTGAGAACATGCAGTTCAACAGATGTGTAGAACGCAATCTTCATGAACAATTCCTAAACTGAAATTTCATCACCGAAACTGCCTATACAATCCTGAAACTTGTGATGCTGAGAAAATCTTAACACATCATTAACTGTGACTGTCTTTGATCAATACACAGCATCTGAACAATTAAAGATTGTTGTGTACTCTGCTCCTATGACGGTATACCATCCACAAAGAAAACCCTTAAATACAGGAGCAGCAGTGTGTTGAGAAACCAAGAGAATAGTAAAGTTCATTAGTAGCACACTTAAACCTAAAGATACTGATGGGCAGCCTAGTCAATAAAAAAAACGCAAACAAAAAATAACATCAAAGCCTTCCAAATGCAAAATCCTTTTTCTTTTTATTAAAAAAAAATAATAATCAACCACAAACAAAAAACCCAAACAAACCAAAAAAACCAACAGCATAAAACTAACCAAACAACCCACCTACCTCATTCATTCCCTGGGTGAATGCCTAGTTAGCCATAACTACATAAAGCTGTCTTATATACACCCTGAAGCAAAGAGCAATTTGTACCTCTTCATTTTAGACCTAAGCCCCAGAATCAAAATGGCACCAAAAATCATGGGCCCCACTGGACTCATCTCTTCCTTCTAACCCTTTATGAACACAAGCCTAATCCTGAAAACACTGGGTTTAGAGATACTGCTCTTGTTTCATTTCTATGAGGAGTTAACCACCAACCAGAAACATTGTTCTTCATTTACAAAGCAATATGAGCCTGCTTACAAAAGGCTATTAATGGATCACAGCAATCATAATTACAATTGCACGAACAGCAATCTGGAAATAGATTTCCAAAGATGATTTTAATGCCTCAATCAATAGAGTATATTATGTGCCTTGGAGTGAAAGAAGTGGATGAGTTAGGATTGGAGTGGATGAAGGTTTGTGAGAAAATGAACATTAGATAAGAATATAATCTGTTAGTATTTCTTCTCAACTCCTCATAATGTTCATGACATTTGCAGTGTCTTTATGTGACATCTCTGCTTGTTGAAAATTGGGCATGGTTTGCATTTTATGGCTACTGACAGTATCTTCTTCAGTGATCAAGTCATGGCAAGGAAATGATTGTTATCATCTCTCCCTTTTTCATAAACTGCTGGGGTTTGGTTTTGCTCCTGTCTTTGCAACTGTCAAAGTTATTCCTCTCATAATGCATTTTTCAATTATGGGTCTTCACCTGGACTTTTAAAAAGTAAATCTAAACCAATCAAGGTAAAGAAAATTTCATCATCAACAACATTGAGCCTTTCTTTATTCTTCTTCTCAGCTTTTCCAGTTAACAATCCATTTTTTTAGGTAAATACACCAGAACCTAAATACTAGACCAAATACAGCAATTGTTCATAAGAATTGATGAAATTCTAAAAATTGCTGTTAAAATGTGCTTAAGCTCACTTGGTGCTCTTATCAGTTCCATAACTGGTTTTTCCTCCTTAAAATTTAATGGTATATATAAAAATGTTTTATATATTATCTTCAATTAACAAAAAATCTCAAAGCAGTTAATCCAATCTCTGTGTATATCCGCAATTTAGAATTGAGTAATTATTCTCCCTGACACTAAATTCACATTCAGTGCATACAAAGAACATAAATATTCTTAATTCATGCAAAGTGGTAATTCCCTGACTTTCTTTTTGATTTATACAAGTGCAAGAGACTATAAATATATGGAACAAAGTTCTTTTCTCCCTCTCTTATTGCACTATGCTACAGCTCATCTCTTCTCCTTAATTTTAAGACTACAATTGTTATTTATGATGTGTAAAGTCTACTTTTCACCCTTTCTAAAGACATGAACATGCATTGTCTGTAAAAACATGACAATAAAAATGCACCTTTGACAGCTGTGAATCCCAAATCTAACTTTCTCAGCGAAAAGCCTATGCACTAGGTTTTGCTACATGTATGAGAAATATTTTGACCTAGCTATAATCCCATCTATCAGAAGCATTGGGGAAGGAAAACATCTGACAACCCGCATAAGGTCAATCCTTCGGCCAATTTTTCAGAAACTTGGTCATGGTAATTCACAACAGTCGCTTCTTTTTTGAAAGATTCTTGTTCCACTTGCAATCACTTGGCCTGACCTGCTATCAGCTTTCTTGCAGACACAATCCCATGCCTCAGTGGTATTTTGTAAATGTACTGCTTGCTGAGCTGCTCGCTGACCAAACACCTTGTCAAGCTTTCAGCTGACTTTGGAATTTAAAATAAAGTTCTTGACAGGACCCTGTACGCACGAGAGAAAACAGCCCTTCAGATCACACTGATTCTATCCTCCGCTACAAAAGCACAAAAGGCAATCTTTTGCTTACCCACGTTTCACATGAAATAAAAATATCACTGCATGATGGCAGAGACATATCAAAAGAACATACACTTCAGATCACTCTTACTAACTTTACTGCTAACTTTGCTCGAAAAGTTAAACTTTTCTAAAGATGTTACATAACGAATAATTCAGTAATTGAACTTATTTTTAACTGCATTTACTTTTAATTGAACTACTGAGGTATTGAACTTAAGGCTGTCACCTTTAAATTACTTGTTACATTAATAAAATAAATTTTAAGAAGTCTTCCCAAAACTTTTCCCTGCTTAGATGTGCTTTATAATCTGTTTCTTCCAGATACGCACTGCACAGAGAAATACCTCTGGAGTGCTGATAGCATCACCCACCACTAATTCCAGCAGAACTGGTTTGATATCTCCAAGCTGGGGACAAGACCAGCAAAATACAAGTGAAGTGTGACCATACAGCTAAATAAAACCAGGCGGTGAGCGTGCAGCCGAAGCCCACGGTGCCCACTCTGGACATCAGCAGTGCAGCTCAGGCAGCCACCCGTGGGCAGGTCAAGACAGCACAATTACAATCACGGATGGCATGAAAGGAGAAAAGGAAAGTCCTCTACTGACCTGCCCTCCTGCCCGCTACGTGCGGTGCGGGAACACTCCCCCACACGCCTATATATTTTTGAATTGAATATTCAACCTCAGTAGAGCCAACTGGATTTTTTTTAGCAGAATGTTTTTCATGGTATTTTTGCAATTTGATTAAAAGCAGCTGTCTCTTGCCACTCCATCAGCTTCCCTACCGCCCTCTGAAATCTGCAGAGAGACTGAGGTTCTCTTTCTGTAAGCTCCTTCTCCCAATCTCACACTTCCTTTGGACAAAGAAAATTTCATTTTAAAAAGCTCTTTGGCAATTTCAAAATGAAACACCAGAGTTCCCATTTCAGGGAAAACATCAAGATTTCATCTGATGTACAATATTTTCACTAGGGAATTTCCAGTGGAAAAAAACCCCACATGTTCCTTGGATCTAATACACACAGATAACAGGACATAAAATAATCCAGCTGAGTACTGAGAGAAATCAAAAGAACACAGAGATGAGTACTAAAGTTACATTTTACTGAACTGTAATGTGTGAGTGATTTTCTTCTTTTAATGCATGAGCAACTTGTTTTCTCCCCCCTCTATCTGTTACCTCACTTTCTTCTTTGATTTAAAAAAGTGTTTCCCAATAAGCTTCTGAATATGCATGAAAAGGCAGCCCAGAATTCGGAAAAGAAAAAATAATGTTTTAAGTATGAAAGAAACATTGTCAAATTGTTAACTATAAATTTATCTAGATGATATCTAGTGATATCACAAGTATTACTGCCAGGCTGTATCTAGTTCTCCAAGTCTATTTTAAGCCAGCATTATGATGAGATTAGTTAGCATGCAGCATCCTTAAAAAAAATAATCATCATCCGGATCATATAACTTTTCCTTTCTGCATATAAAAGTCCTTCTAACCCATTCTTACAAAATCTTATATTCTCTGGGAACATTGTTAGAAGCTGTAAGAACTCACCTTTCTCTTAGACGAGCATGCTTCTTAAAGGCAACTTTCTATGTTTGGAAATTCACTGTAAAGGTTGCCATGGTGATTAATTTTAAAAGTGAAATTCTCCCCTTTTAAAGTTTTTTCTTTAAAGAAGAAATGCTCCGTACTAGGGCTCAGTCCTCAGCAAGGCAAATGGGAATGAAAACCCCATCTTAATCTTGAAGACTGAGGGACATAGCCTTTGTGTAACTGAAACTTCAGCAACAGAGACGTTTTCAGAAAAATATTGAAAATATCTATTTTTACCTAAAAATGAAAGAAAAATATATTCATGGAAGAAAGAACTGAGGGACAAAAGCAACATCTTCTGGTGGTCAGACTGCAAGCAGCAGGCCAGGTTATACTAGTGAAAGGAAGGAGGAAAGATAAGGAGGGAATGGTAGTGGTAGCTGGAGCTCAGCAGAAAAAACAGCAAAGCAGAGTCAGCGGAGACAGTGTCATCACGTGGCAAGAGACAGAAGAGAACTGCATCCCCAAAGAAAGAATATAGAAGCCAAAGGTCATTAATGAACAGCTCTTTACCTAAGGCACCTTCAGTTTTCTTTCCATAGCTCCAGATGCAATTTCACATAGATGTCTCCATCTATTGACTTCTCCTCTGCACAATGCTGCACAGAGCTACATTAAACCTTGGCTTTCTACACAACTGTGTTAGCTGCCAGGGAGCAGACAAATGCACAGCTCTGTTCCTGCAGTGAGAGATGGAAAAGTACCACTTCTTCTCTAAAAAACATACAATGTTCAACATTACAGCATGCAACTTGTCACTGCATAAGCTGTCACTGCAGAAATAATAACAAGTGATGTGCCAGTTCAATACACAGGCAATTTATGACTTCCTTATTCATATAAAGATCATAGTACTGAGAGACAGCTACATTATTCATTATGTGTTTAATATTTTATCTCTCTAGACAGAAGTATCTGTACAAGCACAATTAAAATGTCTGACGTAGACAGAGTTGATTTTAACACAATCAATCAAATTTGTTTCAGAGACCTGCTTGACCTTAAAGCTCTACGATTTAAATGGGGAGAAGGAAAAACATGCTGAGAGTCATGTGGTGCAGTGTCTGGGCGTCACTCATTTTACCTTGAATCACTACCCAAGAAGGACTCTTTACTTGATCTACTACCACAGTCATAGTAACTGTAAGATGTTCTAAGTTATATCAAATTAAGTTAAACAGACAAGGTCATGATGACAATGAAAGAAATCACCTTTTTAAACATGGCAGAACACACAAATAATTACTACTGCTGCTCTGTCATTACCATAAATTTTAATAAATCCATATGCTTTCTATTTACCCATTAGGACTTCTAGGGGAAAAACTGTTATCTGCGTGGCATCAGAGTTACAGGTAACTCTCGTGAGACCCCACCTGGAGTACTGCGTCCAGCTCTGGAGTCCCCAACATAAGAAGGACATGGACCTGCTGGAGCTTGTCCAGAGGAGAGCCACGAGGATGATCCGAGGGCTGGAGCACCTCTCCTATGAGGAGAGGCTGAAAGAGTTGGGGCTGTTCAGCCTGGAGAAGAGAAGGCTCCAGGGAGACCTTGTTGCGGCCTTCCAGTACTAGAAGGGCGCCTACAGGAGAGCTGGGGAAGGACTTTTTACTAGGGCATGTAGTGATAGGACAAGGGGGAATGGCTTCAAACTGGAAGAGAGCAAGTTTAGATTGAACATTAGGAAGAAGTTTTTCACTTTGAGGGTGGTAAGGCACTGGAACAGGTTGCCCAGAGAGGTTGTTGAGGCCCCATCCCTGGAGGTGTTCAAGGCCAGGCTGGACGTGGCCTTGGGCAACCTGGTCTAGTAGGAGGTGTCCCTGTCTATGGCAGAGGGGTTGGAACTCAATGATCTTCAAGGTCCTTTCCAACCTAAACCACTCTATGATTCTATGAACGCAATGAAAAGTTGAGTAGGAAATAGTCATCATGTCCTTCCCCAGCCCCAGAGCAGCAATGCT
Source organism: Anarhynchus alexandrinus (assembly GCA_008711295.1). NCBI lineage: Eukaryota > Metazoa > Chordata > Aves > Charadriiformes > Charadriidae > Anarhynchus > Anarhynchus alexandrinus. The sequence goes on from VUYV01000041.1 coordinate 562,609, forward strand.
GCTCCTAAATTACTGGTCCCCATGCCTTTTTGCCTCCTCTCACAGGGAAGGATCACACCTATCAGCAACTCCCTGCTCCCTAAAGAAAGCCCAGTTTGGTTTCAATGCACAAGAAATCCCAGGCAACTGTATTTTGCAGCACGCAAAATTTAAGCAATGAAAAGCCCATTTGCTGAGCAAGGAGAAAACCTGAGTCCCACATGCAAACAGCTAAACTGGTACAAGCATTTCAAGGTTTTCATCAACAGGTAAATTCATTCTTTTACACCTTAATTTTATAGAGAAAGTAAATAGATGAAATTGCAACTATTCTCCATACTCGATCTTTTTTTAATTCAAGACAAAGGCCTTTTTAAGAACTATGGAGACAAACCACACTCCAGAAACCCAACCTTTGGAATTCCTAAATCTCCTTGGAGATTGATACTTTCCAGTGTTCCTCTACTTTTTTGGTAATAAGCCCAGGAGTCTTCAAGATTATTTAAGACAGTTAAAAACTAGCATTTACCAGCATCAGTCCTGGGAGAGGTGGCAGGGGGGGAGATTAGACCTAACAAGAACAACCCCATCCCCAGTTCTATCTTCCTACTGTGATTTTCATCAAAGAGATTTTTCTACTAGCGCCGAAATCATGTACACAGCTTTCAGCTCAGTGGAAAAAAAATAATAAAAAAAATACACAAACATCAAAAGTTCATTTTGGGAGTGCACATTCATATGACAGAAGCAAAACTACAGATTTAACAGCACAAGACTTCTAAATTCTACAAAGCCCCAGAAACAAAAAGGTTGGAATCTGTGAAAGCCAGGCAGGAATTTGAAATATTAACTCTTTCAAATTGCAAGAGGTTGCACATTCTCAGAAGCTGCTTGTCTGAAAAAGCACATTGCTCCCTTTTCTTCTTGATGAAGGTTATATTTGTCCCAGGAAGCCCCAGAAGAGCTTTTCAGAGAGATCACCAGCATCCCCATGCTGCTACCATTGTATGTTTTTAAACTCCAGCCCCTTGCTGGGCTCAGAACTTGCGGAACAGAGAAAGAAACCCCAAAATGGGGACAAGGACTCCAGCCACTACTCAGCTTTGCTACTCATAGCCAAAGACCAACTTCTCTGTTCTTCATTTATCTTCATTTAAAGATAAAAAAGTTCATACCAGACTTGAAAAGCACCATATGTCACTCAAAGAGACTGAGGTGAAATGGCAAGAGGCATTATGAATTGTTAATATTCTTCTATAACCATTTTCAGTGGTCTAAAAACCCATTCAGCCCTTGCCTGTTGCTTCCAAATACAAAGGTCAAACTCCACCTGGGAGCAGAGAAGGTGCTCGAGGTCTCCATGCAGCACCTTTTAGCTCAGAACAAAGCTGAGAATGACCAGAGCTAATCGCTCCATGACACGTCTTTGAAAGCTGAGACTAATTTTGTGTTCAGGAGTAAGCTCACCTAACTAAGAACAGTAGTGAAGCATCATTCACGTGCTTTGTGCCTTTTTTCTTTCCTTTTCTCTTTCTATGTTTCCTTTCCTTTGAGTAGCATTTTGCTTAGGCTATGGCTTGTTTCTCATTTACTCAGCTTCAGCAAATTACAGACCAGTTTCTTCCCAAGTAGAGTGTTTGCGAATTCCTTTGGAAACACCACTGCTTAGAAGGGATATAAGCAAGGTGGGAACTAGTCCAAACACTGGCCAATAAAAGACCAGCAAAGCCTGTTAAAGACACTTTATTTAAAAACAACAGCATATCTGCAACAGGCATCAGATGATGTACAAATTCAAAATCATAACTTGCAGATAAAGCACTTTGAAGTATTTTCATGGTCCACCAAGCTGCATTAGCTGGCAGTGAAGGAGACTGAAAGAGAGAGAGATCAGGCCTTATCTGCTGGCCCGGGTCTCCCACTAGTATTGGAGCTAACACCAAAAATGGCCAGAAGAAAAAGTAGAAGCCATTTCACAATCCCTCACACAGTGGTGTGAACCTGTTGTGCATTGAAAGGATAAGACCAGTGCTGACGTGTTTAAGCTTTGGCATGCAATAGAATAAGTATGTTAAAAATGAACAAACACATTCTGTGTAATTATCCTTTATTTTCAATTTGTACTGAGTTTTATAAATAATAGTGCCCAGAAAGCTTTAATTTAGACCTTAATCTAACTGGCACTGTTGTCTTTAAACAGGCAAAGGCACAGAGAGGGAATAGAGAAGATTATAATAGCAGCTAAGTATCTGGTATCTACCTGCTTTTGAAAGTAGATGAAAACTGAGTGTTGGCCTTTCAGTCCTTCACTAGGATGGTGCCAACATTCAGAACAAGTGAGTGATACATGGACACACTGTGAAGGATGCTGGCTGGCAAGGAGACCACAACTGGCTAATCTTCAACAGCGTGAAAGAGCATGATCCCATACTTGTTGCCTGGAGTTGGAAGTGTGTTTTTCAGCTAAGACAAGGCCAAATGAACCAAATAAACTGAAAGAAAATGCTGTGGGTTTAGCTGAACCTTCTCCTTCAGCACCCTCACTCAAGCAGCTGATGTCTCCCTTGTGACTTCAATGTGTTAAAAAAAGCTNGGTCAAGGAATCCCAGCACATAACACATAAGGGAGGGGAAAATGGGACCCGGGGGCAGGTGGCTGGAGAACCAGCCAAAGAGACCCCTGGCCATAGGCAGATAGGCCAGCTCAGAATTGGGTTGTGGTCTCCCTTCTCTCCTTAAAACACATCTGAGGTTCTCCCAAGAGCTTGTCTACCTGGAAATGAAGGTAAGAAGCAAATGAATACACAACTGCTGAGTACAATGTCCAACGCATTTGAACATGTGGTAAAAGTTCTGGATAATTTTTGATCTTGCAGAGGATGGGAATAAAAAGAGATACTGGATTCTTTTACCCTCCTCTCAAAAAGAGGAAAAGACTCAGTATGAAAAATAGATACTTTCATTATGAACTTGGAAATTCCATACTATAGGTAGTCTTGGAAACATAAGGGAATCATTTAATTAGAGAAAAAACTTTTGTAGATGTTTGCAGCTTACAAGAAGGCACTGCAGAGACACAGACCTAAACATAAGGAGTTTCTTCCAGACAGGACAGCCAGCTGAGCCACCCTGTGACTGAGCCAAAATGATGAGTGGTAGTAACACAGAACAAGGAGAGCAGGCTTAAACTAACAGAGCCCAGAAATGAGAAAAGAGGAATGAATTTACCTGCAAAGAGAGAATAAAAGTACAGCTTCCTCCCTTCCCCCAGTGCCTTTCCCATTAGCACTGGGCAGTATGACTGGTCAATCTGTCCCCTTCCAATCCAGACCAATAGTTGTACCTACCCCATCGTTTCCAGATGAGAGACAAAGAGCTGCTGTTTGAATGTAGCAAATTCAATGACTCAGTATCTTGCACTACCAGCACAAGCTGCCAGCAATTCAGCCGCTAAATTTGCAACTTCGCTATTAGATCAATATGACCAATTCAGTTCCAGCTGGATGGGGGAGCCACTGCAATGTAATCTCCTGCAGCACTGCTAAGTGGCACCATTAGACTAAAGAATCGTGGCCAAGTGCTATTAATATGCCATAGGAGCAATCTGTGACTGCTACACGAATGTATGGCCCCTAGGATATCCATGAAGAGCAGACATTGCCATTCAGAGTCTGTAGAAGTAGACATGAGGGACATCCTCCACATTGCATGGCAGAATTGCAGTGTAAAGCCAAGGTCTGAGCAGTATTGTGAGAGTACAGTAACACGGTGCTCCGAAGGTGCTGGATACTTAGAGCTCAAGCAATAAATCTTCTGTTTTCCCTCTATGCAGCCCCAAGCCTCCCGAAACACTTGATTGTGTTACCCACAGAGGAGTCATTGAAAAAGTAACTGGCCTGACTGTAATGCAATTGCGCATACTGAAACAGCCTAGGAAGCCCTCTGGCAGAGAGCCTTCACAGGCCTCCATGGTTTCATGGATCAAAGCACTGAATATAAATTCGTATTTAGTAGGAATAATTCCTATCTGTGAAGGACATAAAACCCCGTTTACCCTAGGGCAAAATTATCCACTTCCTGTGGCCCTGGAGAAGTCCTGACACAATGAAGAAGGTGATAAGGTTCCTCACTATATTCGACAGAGAGCTCAAAAATACTGTTGGACTTTGATCTACTGCAAACGCCAGCCATGGTCTAGAGGTTAAGTGTAAACTGAACCAAGTGTCAAAGCTTCAGCAAGGACATTTTTCTAGGAGAAACAGAGCTGAGGTAGAGACAATCCAGGAACACGATATTAAATTACACCCAAGTCTTAACAAGTTCTTGGAGGAGAATATCAAGGGGGGGGCGGGCTGTCTATCCATCAAACATCAAATATCTGAGGACATTTGAAAGGCTCCAGTTGAGTCATCCAGGAAATGCTCAGATCAAGGAGACAAAGGGACTTAAGTAATGATCAGCTATATCTCCATATCCTTCATACAGCTTAGCAGACCCTGAGGGTGCTTAAGGCAGCTAGCACATGCCAGTGGACAGTGAGGACAGTCCAAGACCTGGAACCAGACATTTGTCTGGGTAAGTAAAGAAATAAACAAAGCAGTAACCCTAGCATATTACTTTATGATTAACATTAGGGAAGAGCTCCCCCATGAACTAGCCAGAACTGCCCCACTGTGCTGTCAACCACGGCAGCCTTAGCGCAGTGCCAGTAGCTCAGCATAGATGATAACAGTCCTGACAATACAGAAGGCATTATACAGAGGCTGAAAACACCTTGGTCACCTTTGCCAGTAGAAATACCAAACAGCACATACTTTCTACATTGCCGCACCAATAATTCTTTGGAACAGAAGATAAAGACGTCAACCTCTGTCAATAACTTAACACGCCTCACTGAAGGCTAAAGGCAATATGGGAAAATGGTGAAAATGAAGAGCTATTATGGGCGCTCAATAATTGTTTACACTGCATGACTAGGCAGATTGCAAGGGGGAAAATGTACCTCCTGCCTCTCCTCCTGCCAGCTGAGAGATGAGGTCCCCCCTCAAGACTGGATTTTGTTTGATGGGACTTTCGTACTGTCCCAGCAGAAGTAAAGAATGACATCCTGAGATGAACAGCACTTCACGTGAAAGGACAGAAAAAAAGCAAAGTAATATAGCAGGATACCATTCCTAGGGCATGATGTATGCCTGCGTCATACAGTGCAAGTTAAGGAACAGAGCAGAAGGGGAATTCATCAGTCTGGGAGAAAATGGAGAGGGTCTGTTCACTTTCAGTGGCAGGAAGCATGTAATCACAGCAGATGACTCCTCGAAATTCAGAGACATGGGCTATGCGAAGGCATTGTGATCTGTTGACTAGCATTAACATCTGTAAGCAGAAGCAAGCGTTAAACTATCCAACATACTGCTTTCAAAAGATGAGCCAAAATACAACACAAGTTCAACCCCAAACAGAAATTTATGAATACATCATCTTCACCTGGATATTCAGCAATAAAAAAAGCTTAGTGGCAAAGGCAAGGCAAGTAGGAAGGAATTGATGTCTTTTAAAGCTTCAACGACTCCACTGCAAATTCCCAGGAACTGCACAGCAGCCCAGCACCAGCTGGAGAAGTAAGGCTGTTTGCAGGCAGGGTGATGTGATGTGCTGAGCTGTGGAGCACATGCCATGGGAACAGCCGGGAGAGTACCAGTTGGGCAGGTGGACTGTTACAATGAGAAAATAAAGGCCAGAGGCCACTACACACAGATGTGCCAGTCCACGCGTAGCTGTCAGGCAGCCACACAACGGAAAGAGCAATACTCTACAGCGACTGTAATACTCAGATGGCTACTGGTGCAGGAAAATGATGGAGGCAAAAGCAAAGACAACTGCGAAGGAGCTGCTCAGTAGCTGTACCATATCTGCATCAGGTAAACTTAGAGCCAGTCTTCAGCTTGTCTGACACAGGCAATTCAGCCCCACGGATGGCCAGCGGGAAGCTGCCCAGTGCCGTGCCACTTGGCAGAGAAACTCTAAGATGATAGAAGGAATTTTACTATCTCCTCTAAAGACGAACTAGAAACGGGAGATTATTGAGAGCTTATTTAGAAGAATTTGAAGTCTAGCAGACAGTCTGGGCTGATAGGCAAAGCACTAGCAACCTCTGTCCTCCACAAAAGAACAAATGTTTGCAAAAAAACCCTCTCCCTGCAATGACAAAAATGGAAATAGAAACCTGTAGCAACCTGCATAACACGTGGAGGGAGGAATAGATCTTACAGAGAAAGCAGGTTGAGGACTGATCAGTCTACATGGCTAGCACTGTAGCTATACTTCCAACACCTCTGTAAATAGTTAATTCAGATCCACGCTGTTACATGACTGACAAAACACAGTGGTTTTCTTTTCCTTGCTGGGAAAGATTAAAACATTATTTCTACCTACTCAATACAAGGAATATTGAAGTAATTAAATAAAAAAAGTGAGCTTAAGTTTTCCAAAATAGGACTTTTTTTCCCCTTCAGCATTCCACTTCTGAAATTAAGATATTCTTAGTTCTGTCTAGTTTTAATTTTTCTTCCCCAGGTTTTTGATAAAATAAATGTTTTTCTTCTCTGCTTTTATGTTTACTAATGCATTATCAAATACAATAGAAAGTATGTAATCTGCTTTAAATTGTAGTCATAGATCTAGCAGTTCTGGAGTTATGGTGATTACAACAACTTGCAAAGTATTACGGCAGAGAGAGTAAGAATAACCTTTCTCATATTTAATATTAAAATTATTAATAATGATACTACACAACATCGCAGGAAAGTTAAGAACAGATACAGATCCCAGTCACCACAGTTTCTCTTCACCAGGCTTACCTGGAAACACAAGAAACAGAAAACCTACTGCAAAACTACTTAGGAAACAAGAGAAGCAACAACAATGAAGGTGAGTATCTGAAAATATATCTCTCATATTTCCCGATGAAAGTCAATCACCTTCTAAGCTGAGAGGGGGGACATCCCCTACCCACAAATAGAAGCAAACCTCAAACAAAAGCAAAATCCCTGGCTATTATCATATAGGTATGGATAAGAAATTTTACTTGTTGTCTGAGAGCTCGTTAATAATCTTTTATTCCTAAAGAGTCTTTTTTTTTTCTCAGTGGAGTTACACCACAAGCAATGTCACATTGCAATAGATAACATAGCACCACTGACACACTGTAATTTGCTCTGAACACAGACATTTATGGCTTCATACTGACCTAACTCCATGCTAATGGTCTAATAACGTTGACCTGTGGTTTTTACAAGGAAAAAAGAAAATAAAAATAAGTAAATCATGGGCAGATGACAATTGTAGCAAGTAGCCATGTTTCCCACAAGAGGCTCCGCTCCTGCTGTTAATGATGTCGCCTCCTGTTAACCAGGAGTAATTATTACCCCTGTGTAATACTGTTTAAAAGGTGAAGTTGGCAGTGTGACTCTAGGGTGCTCACTGACCACTAGTGACAAGACACAAGCCGTTACACGTAGCAAGGGCATTGCAATGTGCAGCCCTGGCCCTGGCCCCAGACTGATGCCATCCCTGATGCGACCTTGGGCTGGGCCAAGACAGGGCCAAAGCTGTCCTGAAACAGGGAGAGCTGGGGTCTGCTGCTCTGATGATGATGATGAAGGGGTGGAGTAACAACCCCATTTCTGAGAAGACATCTCAACCTCAAGTGTTGCTGCTTCACGTCCCCTTGTCTTGCCCACAGGCTGCCTTTCCAGGACTCAAGCACACAAAAAGCAAGGCTGCCTGCTCCCTCCTGCAGCCCTCAGCATCTGCCCGAGGTACCTCTGCCAGGAGCCAGCTCTGCCCTCCCGGCGCTTCGACCCTCGCTTCCCTCAATGTCAGCCCACGCTGCATCACCTCTGGGGCTCCTTAGGATTCCTCAGCAGCACCCCTGCTTGGGAGCCTGCCACCCTTTCCCCACCCAATCTCATCTGTCACTCAAAGATTTCCCTTCTTTTTAAAAAAGTCCCCCGTTTCACTTATTCTCTGTCTCCTTTCAGTTCCCTTAAAACGTAGTTTCCTCCATTTCCTCTATCTTTGATCTTTTAATTAATCTGGTTTCATTTGTTCAACTGCAGTACAATGTCTTTGCAGCGCTATTTTCTGTACGGTATATCGCCTCAGTTATTTAATTCTCTAAAGCCTTCTGGAGATGGCTTATTTACAAGACATCATATAATTATAGGAAGGTTTTTAGATTACGCTGGAAATGAAGTTGTCATTGTGAAAGTAGCACTGAAATATGCTGTGGATTTAATCCACTGTTTAAGTCTTATATCCAGATACAAACAATACCTAAATGCCAAAACCATGAATGTAGGTTTTATAGTAAAAACAATTTACTGCCAAACAAAACAAAAACATCTTCACCCACTAAAATTATCTATTAATTAAATTTTAAAATCAGTACTCAGAAAAATTGTTCCAGCAGGTGGTAAACTGTATGTCATTCACAAATATTCCAGTACGTCAAATGATATTTAGGTGTAGTATTTAATGAAAGCAAACCTTCTCCTCTAACAGATGGGAAATAGCACTGCTGGGAATGGTATAATATCGGTCAAAAGTCTGTTCTGCAGCCTGCGTGGCCCACGCTGCCAGCACTGTCCTGCTGTCCTGGCATACAGGGAGATCCTTATGTAGGGAATATATACACATGTTCCCACCTCAGACTTCAGCAGAAAGCAGAGAAGATCAGAGACCACCGTTATTTTCTCTCCAGTGTGTTGCTATTGACTAGAGTCAGTAAATTAATTTCTCCACCAGAATACCTTCTCCCCAACCGCAGACAACAGGTATAGATAAAAGGATTAATAAAATACACACTTATGGATAGGACTCTGGGACTCCTGTGCTAACACTGTCATTCTGGTTACTAGCTGATGGTTTACACCAGTTGAAAGATACAAATGCAAACTTAATACTTTTTTTGAACTGATTCTACAGCAGCTTACTGGTTTAGGTCTACAGGTTTCCGTATATTGCATTCCAGCTTGCTACTGGGATTGCCTACTGCAGCAGTAGGCCAGATTCTGGTAGGCCAGATTTCTGGAATTAAGTGCAGACTCCTCATTTAAACATCAACTTCCACTTGTGATTTTCAGCCAAGTTTCCTCTGGTATCCTCATGGTAATGCTAAAATTCTTATTTAAAAATCAAAAGAAATTAAAAGCCAAGAAAAATAAGCTTGCTTTAAAGCACTTTTAAAGAATTAATTGTAGTTGAGTTAGCATATTGACTCTTGCAAAGAATTCAAATTATTTCACCTAATATATACCTAATTTGGGGTCTACCTACTTTGAATTCCATCTACCATCATGCTACCCATTAACTTCACATTGTTGGGTCCTAATAGAGATTTGCAGCGTCTTTTCTAGTTTTGACTTACCTAAATAATTCTTTATCCTATGTACATGTGATGGCATCAGTGTCCACCCTAGACAGAGATTTTCAATTTTATCTCCCAACTGCAATGTCTGCTCTCTTTCCTGCTTCCCCTTGTGCATGTAACAGCCTCTCCCATCCAGTTATGACTAATCTCCTCCTGCCTAGCACCGTTTACTTCGCACCAAACTATATTGGAAATGCGTATTTTTGATTTGCCCTTTCACTACAAACCATCTCTCTTTCCTGGAAAAGCAATCCTGGATTGACAAGGCATCAAAGAAATTTCAGTAGTTTTCATTCATGACTTCCACGCCGCGCTCACTCTCCCTCATCTCTGCCTGTTCAGTTCATTCCCAGGGGCCGAGACTGCACCTCCCTTATTTTTCATGAAAATGCCATAGCGGTCTCTGGCATTACAGGCAGAAATCATTTCAGTCACTTACAACCAACTAAAATGTTTCATAGTCATTGCTTGAATTAGTGACATTTAAGATATTATAATGTTACAAATGCCATTATCAGACATTGCCCTGACTGTGGTGCTCCAGGGAACTCCAACCACAACGTGTTTGACTCAGGAGTCATCTTCAAACAACTGGAGAAGTTTGCATACCTGATCTCCAGAAAAAACTTGCAATACTGACATTTCTTTAAATGAAAACAATAAAGACCCAGCTGGGAAAAAAGAAAATAAATTGACAAGAATAAAAAAACATCTACTAGAAGTCTCTGCCCTACCCATAGGAAATTAATCAGAAAACCAAACCAAAGTAAACGTGCAGAATGAGGATTTTTCTGCCTCTATCTTTCTGTGTGTGTATTTTTATACACATTTGAAAAAATCCACAAATATATATATATTTAACAAGTCATCAGTCATCATAACTATTACTATAGTAACAGTCATACTTTCCATCTCTGCAAAATACAGTTGTAATGATATTCTTAATCTAACAGCATTAACATTCCTGATTTCCCCAGGGAACAGCATGGCAAGAAGGAAGATCTTACGGGCTGCAGTAAAACATAGCAGTACCACACAATTCCCTCGGGGCAATCTGTTTCAAAAAAAGTTGCAAAAATAATGACAAGGAAGGTAGAGCAACACTTCCAAACAAAACTACACAGGATACCAGAGCTGAAGATCACCCATGAGGTTGTTAACTTGTGTGGTACTTGGCAAAGCAGACCATTTCTAATGAGATGGGTACATTTAACATGGCTGTTGAGCAACCGACAGCAACAAAAGTAAATTCAAGGTAGAAAAATATGCAGTGGGTAAGTAATCTCACCTAATCTAATAAAAGGTATAAAGACTAAGAGAAGTCAGGGAGGCAAATGGACAGACCAAGTGGATAAAGTCAAGCTTCGACTCAAATGTTGCCCTGCGGGGTTAGGAGAGATGCGCGGGACGGGTCTGAAGCGTACACTGCGAGGCAGAAAGCAACAACACTCTGGGCCACAGATAACGTAGATAAACATTGCACAGTCTGCCAAAACCGCAAAACTAGAGAGTGCATTTAGAAGCACCACTGTGAAAACTTGTCAAGATTCCACATTTCCGTAACATCAACTCTTTGTTCACACATTAGAAGCACAACAACAAATCTAATATTAGCATGTTCTGATAATCCAGAGCCTAGGTGAATCTTTATATCTTTCACTTCAAAGTGAATCTTTCAGCCTCAGTACCGCTTTTATTTTGATGGTCACATGTTATCTGTGATTTATTTCCTAATCCTGTTTTCTGCTTTTCTAACGGTGAGCTAGTTAGCAACTAAACAACCAAAGAATCAGCTACTACATTCTGTGGCTGAGAAAGGTAGCTCATTACTTATTTTCAAAATACATTTTCTTTGGAAGTAATGAAAAAGAGATCCCTTTTTTGTATCTTCTATTTATAGCAAACTCCCATAGTATACTGACTTTTAATTGTGTTTGCAGTCATACATCATCATGAATTTCACATTTTTATTATATAAATGTGGAAAAAGCTTTCCTCTTTAGAATAAACTGAGGGGAATATATCTATCTATACATTAATCAGAGGTGAATGAGATAAAAGTTGTAAAATGCCAGGAAATGAAGTGACCTTAGGAATACTAATTCCAGTATAAAACAACTAAGCCTCAGTTAGTCTCCTGGTTATCTGTTTTCTGTCCTACCGCAGTGGCGAACATTATCCATCCACATTACATTTCATTACATTTTTCATTCAGTGCTTTATTTTATCACATGAAAGCTGCGGTATCAGTGCAATATGGGCTGCAAAGCCCCCAACCACATCACCAGTGATAGTAGTTACGCATGTGGAGCAGTTGAACACTTACTTAATAATTTTACAGGAACCTGGCAGCAACATGCAAAGCCCTCGAAGCTATTGTAATATCTCATAGTATGGGTGTCATGACTCTGAGTGAAGATACAAACATCTTATTTTTCTTTGCTGTTGACTGTGGAAGTCCAGGTTGATCTGGCTGAATGCCAAACTGTTACTGCAAAAATTATATCATAATAAATCCACATTTTCCCAGCATAAGACACAGACAATTTCTCTCTTACTATACATTAACCTCTTTTTATTATTATTTGTCTGAGTTCACATTAGCCTATGGCCTTTACTTAAAACAAAGAAACAAACTTTTCTGTCTTTTCGTGTTTTCTTTGACTTACAGATGTAGGATTTGAATTATCATAATAAAAAGCCGCTCATTTGGTACTAAAGAACCTGGGAAAAGAGATAATTTTTATCAGACATCCCTTCTGAAGTACATCTTTTTCTCTAGTACAATTGTATCTACTGTAAATAGAATAAAAATTGCTATTCCCAAATCCTTTGCAACAAAGTTCAGATTTCTTTGTGAAAAATAGTGTTACCTGGAGGCTACGAAACACAATGAACTAATGGAGCCTTCTTCAGTCATCAGTTGCCTCAGAGAGGAAGATTCATTTTAATTTGACTGGAGTGATTTTTGACTACATAATTACCACCTGGATTGCCTCTAGCATGATTTTGCTATACAGTTCTTGAAAGCATCAGTGCATTGCTTATCTAATTATAAGCATGTTATAAAACTTTCCTTCAGATTCACAATAGCAAGCCAGAGTTAATAGTAGATACTGAGCCTATACAAGAGTTGAAGGCAGGGAGGAGATGGCAAGTGAACTCATCTTTTTTTGTCAGCACAGATTTGAATTAAAATGTCATCACAAGTTCATTGCACTAGGTTTTATGTCATTTACCACCTTATATCCTTAGAATCCATCCCCTTTCTTGTTTAAAGCACATAAGCATTGCTGGTAATTTGGCTTAAACCTATTCAGTTTTACCGAGGATATGCTATGACAGGCTCTTACTGGATCATGAACTCTTTGAAATGGTGAGTTAAAATATGACCACTCTAAACCACACAAGCCCTTTTGAAACACTGAGCAATATTTGCTCAAATAACAGCGGATTGTTGTACAGTGGTTTAGCAACAAGGTGCGAGTGACTGCGGGTGCAGCCAAGCTCTCACCAAGATGTTCCACTGCACTCGTTCAGAAAGACGCAATTTCTTAGCCCACAGCTGTTCTCAGATGTAGCAAGAGACATTTAAGAAGTAAGACATAAGAAAGATAAACCTCATTATGTGAAATGAGGTTACTTAGTAACTGGGGCTCTTTTAAAGTATTACCTGGAGACATGCATCCTAAAGAAGCCTCACACGTAGCCTTGCAAACCTGAAATATCAGCAGGAGTTAGAGTCCCAATCCTAACAGAGACGCAGAGCATCGCAAGGACCACAGGCATGAAAGTACAAATAGCTCAGAGCCTGACAACTTGTCTGGATTTAAAAGGTCAGAGCCCAGCCTGATGTAACGCTGCTCTGCAGCACTCTAAAAGATGCTCTGAGACTTTGTTCACTTAATAAGAGCAGATAATGCCCATAATGACATTAAAATGGTGCCTGAAACCTGGTGCTGTAATGCCCCCAACAGCACCAGGTTGGGGGATGCTTGCATTGAGCTGTATCACCACAGAGCTCAGCAGGCAACTTGGCTCTGCTGGGAAGTACGAACCCTGCTTCATCAGGGCAAGCGTCACACCAGTCTGAGAAACAAGGTGGAAAGGAGCTTTGCAATGTCACCCAGCCTCTCCTCTACCCTCTATATTGGGAGACCGAAGCCATGCAGGGCACAAACCACTTTAACCCACCCTGGAAAGGTTCCAGCAGAGATTACACAGCCCCCTGCTCCCTTCCCAGGCAGTCTCCTCCCATGTCTCACTCTCCTCACAATTAGAAAGTTTTCCTTAATGTCCAAAGCTGTAGGTTAAGGTCTATTCTCTTTGACCTACTCACTATGGACAGAGAGAACAGACTATTCCTTTCCCCTCTGCCACCACCTTTGATGTGACATGACTGAAGGCACAAACGCACACCCTCTCAAGTCCTTTCTCTGTGAGACTGAGCACCAACAGCTTCTTGGCTATACTCTTGCACTCCTTGTTTTCAGGTCTTGACTGCTTTTGCTGCTCTCTCCCAAAATATCTTTCCCCAGCTTTTTCACCTCCTCCTAGAAGGGTACTGCCCCAACTAGGCAAAATACTGCAGCTGAGCTCTTCCTTGTGCCAGCAACAGAAGGAGGATTTCTCCAGGTATCTTCCAGACAGCTATCCTCCTCCTACATCCCAGTATGTTGTCTGTTTTGCAACAGTACAATGTTACCGGCTCACACGCAGTTTTTGTACTACTGTAACTCCCCCACGCCTGGATCTTTTTCTAGAAAACAGCTACTTCTTGCGCCCCATCCTCCACACTTGCAGCTGGCTTTTTCTGCCTAAATGCAGTCATCCCAACTGAACAGCATCCCATTTTTCTCCAGACCATTCTTCCAGTTTATTATTATAATTTTGAGTTTGAATTCTGCAGCATAGGTGACAGGTTTGTGTCATGTGTAAATGTACTCAAAGTATATCATACTCTATCACCCCAGTTTCTAAAAAATTATTGTATAGTACCAAACACCAGGTGATCTCCCTAAAAGTCCTGTTTGACACAACCTTTCAGGGTAACAGTTTTAATATCTGTCTTCTGCCTGTTTTTTTCAGAACAATGTTTTATCCAATTTGTAAGAGTTTCATAAGTATCAGGCTTCAGTAGTTTGCAAATGAAAGCATCATGAAAGTTTGTCAAAAAACATTACCAAAGCCAAGAAATACGTCAACTACTATTTCTCCCATATCCAGAAAACATGTTACTCTGTCACAGGAGGAAATCAGATGGCTTTCACACAATTTCTTCTTGACATAACCTGGATGGCTGCTGCTCATCTCCTTGTTATCTTCAAAATATGTATCAAAAGCTTACTTGCTTAGTAACTTTTCCCATTTTTTTTTTCCCAGGGATTAATGCTGCAGTAACTAGTCAACGATTTCCTGGCTCCCCTTTATATTCCTCTGTAAAGGTGCTAGATTTTTTTTTCCCTTTTTTTTTTTCTTCTAGTAAAACAGTCCTGAACTGTCTTGATGGACCATAATTCCTCTTTAACACATTAAAGTCAAATTAACTCCTCTACCTGCACTGCAAAACAGGCAAGTCGCCTTGGCAGTGTTGTGTTCTCCCTCTCATTACCTTAAATAGGTCTTTTTAAGCCAACCTCTCCTCTTTCTGTTCTGTCTGCCTTTGAAAATGCCTCTCTCCTAGCTGCTTAAAATATAACCCCTTTCTATTAGGCTTCTGCACTGGAAGGCGTGCTTGGTTTGAAACATCCAGACAGGCAACAGCTGGTTTTTAGATGGGGATCTTCCCACTGGCAGGGCTGAAGGGGTGAGTTTTGCTGATTTGCTGCTGTGGCTGCATGTATCCAGAGCTTCCACTATCGTGGCACTTTAGCCTGGCTCAGCAGTGCTTTGCTCAGAGGTATCTTTACTTAATTTACACTTAAGTTTTACACATAGCTCCCACCTCAGGAGCCCCAGAACATTGACACTCTGGAATTCTACATGGAAGGTGTCAAGAAAGAGAGATACACGGTTTCCTTTGAATACACAGTTTGCCCTCCAGTGTAACCTTTTCGTATGAGTGCCTGGGTTTGGCAATTTGGAGGGTTGGGGAGGGTTTAAAAATTATCTTTGTTCCACTTGAGAACAGAGCACCGCTATTGCTGAAGTGAACCAGGCTATGCTGAATGGCCTCACTTCAGTTAAAACACAGTACTGCCATCTCCCCAAATACTTTCAATTTGTTTTGTGAGGGTCCTCGTGCTGAATGACTTAAATTTGCAAATAATTTAAATCAGCCAAAAATTACATAAGTTATCGTTTAATTTTGGGCATATATGAAATGTTTGCTTTATGTCTCTCTGCTTTCTGTCTCAAAGCACAATTTAATCATTTTTTCTTTGTCTATGAATTCATTCTGATTTTTATAAAATTTAATATCTTATAAAAAATGGACAGGTTTTCATCAAAACACCAAAAACATACCACCCTGTCAAAAAGCATTTGCTGCAAAACAAAGATTTGCTAGAAAGGAAAGATTTGCAAAATCTGCTCAACAGAATCATTATTAAGATCTTATTAATATTAGCAAAACATTTCTATAACAGCATTGAAGATAACTTCAATACTTTAACAGAAGCTTCAGAGAGGTAAAAATATCTGGCAAGAAATCTGAGGGACTTTTTTGTGGTCTGCCCTCTTCCTTCACCCTCGCTTTGCTGCTGCCGCTGAGATGTCAGATAACAAAAAGCCCAACTACTCACGGATGCACAGATGAGTTTTACCCAGAGAAACAGCTGTTCAGCGCCGTCTCTGATACTTACTCATCTGAAGCTTTCTCCAGCAAAATTTCAGGGCACCAGTCTAGCACCGTTCTGTTGGTGGCAACAGAACAGATAGCAGCTGTAAAAGACGTCTTTTTTCCTTAATATAAAAAATATGGGGCTTAAGTAACTACACGAGAGTGAGAGAGGTAAGGAGGGAAATATCAAGGTTATCAGTAGAGCACACAAAACACTAATCCCGGGTTTGACCTGAATTTTCCTAGTAAATTTTGGATTAGCTCAGATAGTTTGCATTAATCTTTTTCATCAGACATTTTAATTCTGTGGTCTGAAAGTGCCTGGTTTTGCACAGCTTCCCTCACAAGCCATTTTCATCCTCACTACATCATATTAATTTAAAATTACACAAATACATTGCCAAAGAGATAATGGTCTTTTCTATTTATTTATTTTACTTCCCACTGACTAAACTGCTTGCCTTGTGCAATGTTATATATAACGTTACATTTATTTACAGCCAAGCTGCCTGAGGGAATAAATTCCTGTTCCTCCTGGGAGGATATACATGCACTCTGCAGTACATGGCCCATTTAGCTGAGAAAATGACTACTGTAGTTACAAGTTTTCAGGATTGTGCAAAAAAACTATAAACGTTTTTGTTAGGTATTCAAAATGAATAATTTAATCAGCTCCAAATATTTCCCAAATATCTCCTTAGGACAGTTTGTAGGAGAACAAATTCTTTTCTGCCAATTCATGAACGAAATACAGAAAATGTTCTCACAGGTTAAGGAGCAGACTTCAACAATCAGTTGTCAGTTGTCAAAGATCTTCATTAATGGATTACAGTATGACCAGTTTATTATGAACCTTACCTGCCTTGTATTGATCATTAAACTGTAATGTCATGAATAACTCTTTAGTATGAAAGTTGGGGGGAGCAAAACTGAAAGTGAATGGGGAAAACAAATGAGATTAGATGACGCACTTGCCAGACAAGAATGGAATAACACAGATGCAGTTGAACAGCAATATGATTACTGTTGTGAAGAAGAATATAACATTTAGTTACATTCACAGTTCTTCAAAAAAAAAAAAAAGAGATATAAAATGATCGATCATGATGATATGTACTGTACTAGAAAATTGGAATCTCTGAGACAGGATGTTATTTTTTGACAGTCACACCTGCACAAAGAAATAGTAAGAAATCTGGTCCTCCTAAAGCAGAGAGAGAAAGTACTTGCAGAAGTTCCTGAATTTTCAGTACAAGTTGTAACAACCAGAGGAAAAAACAATAAAAGGGGCAGCTGGTACAAGGTGTAAGAGAGATATCAGCAGTGCCAGCTTTCCCTGGGTTCTCCCCTGGATAATCTGTGGCCTTTCCCTGCAAGCACCATTCTACCTCGCCAAATGGTGTTACACCTCAGGAAACCTCAACAGAAAAAAAGGCTGAAGTAGCAAGGTAAGACCCTGCTGCTGGAATTACGGGAACAAAGGAACAACACACTAATTAAACTCCCTCTCTTTCCACTGTTATTCAGCCCACTTGATGGCATCAGCATTTCTTTTGCTATGGAGTAGAGATGATAGGGATCTTTGCTGTATTATGGTGCCACTGCTTTACGTCCAAAAAGATAAATATATTCACGTTCTAAATAAATATTTAAAGATATTTCTGTTTCCAGTTTATTTGACTTACCACTGTTTTTTCTCAAACCTGCAACAAATACATGATCTGCTCATAACATACGGTAGGGTCACTTGGGATTCAGAAATACTGTACTGAAAAAAATATAAGCAGTATCAGAATCTAAGAATTTCGATTGCGTTAAGAAAAACATCTCTCTTCCAGCAGTTACTGCTAAGTTAGTCATAATAACATAATTTTAAGCACCTCCATGATTACTATCTAGATGCCTCTCCAGCCCTGTGAACTTCTGTACCAGGTATGTATTATAGCCAATATTAACAATAGCAAAAGTATTCTTAGTGCTTATTTGTAGCTTTTGTGCAATTTTTACCTCATCCTTTTCTTTCTTCATCCAAATTTTCTGTTAGCTTTTTTTCTGTATACAACAACCAGATAAAGTAAATTGCTGTAAGGCCACAGAAGTTGAAAAGGCATTTTGGAGCAGTACAGCAAATAACTTCACAGGGAAATCAAAACACAGTGGGAGTTGGGGACCACCTACCAGCTGCTTTGTCAGGCGCCCATTGTGACCCTGTGGACAAGAGCTGTACACCCGAAGGATGCGGGCTGTACTGTCAGATGAGCTGGGGGCTTGCACCGCCATCGCAGTCTATCCCCAGTGGTAGCTGGGAACAGCCCCGTGGAAGCCTCCACCCCTGGGAACAGCACGGACCTAACTCACAGTCCACTGCTGACACACTTGGACCCTCACAGTCACTACCTGAAAGTAATTTTGGTGCCAATGTACAAGAGACAAGCCTTTCAGAATGCAGTCCTAAGAGCATTTGCTATAGAGGGCTAAGGAAATCCCCTCTCCCACGTTGTCCCAGCTACTGCCGCTTTTGTCTCCCATTCTAGGAGATCTGTCTTGAGCATCAGGTCAATTCTCTTGAGTACGCGTGACCAAGGACAAAGTACATAATGAATATTTGGTACAGAATGCAGCAGCCATTTTCCAACTCCATTTTCCAACTTGCCTAGGCCTGCAACATTTCACAGCAGGAACAGCCCAATATAAAAAACAAAGTGCCTTTTTTTTTTTTCCTGCTTGTAATTTACAACTTGCTTAGGTGAGTCACCTCAGCACATCCAAACCTCATTACTATAAGCAA
This sequence comes from Anarhynchus alexandrinus, assembly GCA_008711295.1. Taxonomy (NCBI): domain Eukaryota; kingdom Metazoa; phylum Chordata; class Aves; order Charadriiformes; family Charadriidae; genus Anarhynchus; species Anarhynchus alexandrinus. Next base: position 581,586 of record VUYV01000041.1, read on the forward strand.
GCAGCTCAAACACAGAACTACCACACCAATCCCCAAAACTGACAGCAAATTTGCAAAAGCAAATGTAAAAAAAAAAAACTTCCAGAAGGATTCCTAGTCTAGGAGAGGAATTGATACTGCATTTTCAATACATTCTGCAAACTAGACTGTAGTTTCCTAAACCTGTTCCTCACAATGGCCATGCTATTTGTATTCAAGACAATGATCTGTTTGCATTCAGACCCCTATGACACTCTAGTCCAAGGCACTTTCCATATACAATCATAAGTCAAATTTTTCTTTCTTAGGAACTGACCCTTAGCTTAAAACCTACAAGACTGGTAATGCCCTGGGTAACCTGTTCCAGCATATTAACTCCCCACAGGAGCGTTGCCTTCACATGCCGAGCGTGGCAGACTGAGGCTCACAGCAAAAGAGGCACCACAACAAAGAGCAGAAACCCAGAACTCCCCTTCACAGTGCCAGGCAGCGACGTTCTGGATGCTATCTCCCATCACATTCAGCTTTCAAATAAGCTTGGTCTTGCAAACTCATAAACACATGAGTAATCTTGGCTAATACAAAAGCAGAGGAAATATTCACACGAATAGGGAATTGCAAGCTCAAGCCCATTATTTACCAGAGTACGCAGCTGGTAACAAAACCAGTCATCTTTACATTCATGAGTAAGGCCCTTAGGCACCCGGCCTGCTGTTACTAATTTCTTTTTTCTTTTTCATAGACTCAGTTTATTTCTTTGAATCACTTAGCTTTTGAGACTAATTAAATAATAAAAATGTTCTGTTTGCAAAATTGCAGCATGTTGCCCTCACACAATGCAAAGAACCAGATGGGCATTTGTTTGGCTGCTAAAGTGTCTGTGGTGGTTGTTTGCTGTCTTGCTCTCGCTTAAAAAACTGTTAACTTTGGGGCACAGGTTTTTCAACCCCAATTTGCCAAGAGCAGTGTTTCCAAACTGCAAGACTAGGTCTTTGAAATGCCCTTGGTACAGAGCTAACTGCTGTCTTACAGAAGTCTGTGGAAAACTAAGCACTTGGCTCTTTTGAGAATCACACAATTTACTTTATCTCCAAAGATACAGACCTGGGAGCTCTGCTTTTCTAAAACACTGGTTTAATCAAATAATAAAAAAAGACAACTCTGCTGTTTTCAAAGGCATTTATAAACACTTATTCACTTGTTCTTCAATTTCTAGTTTTCACAGTGCTACAGTACTTACCAGTGCATTGAGAGAAAAAAATGCAATGGTGTGATGCTGCCACTTGTGCCGGAAGTACAAAAGAAAATTAATACTTTCAAATCAATATTTGGCATCGGGCATTTGTTGACCAGAGTGTCATAAAAATTCTTACTCCTGAGGAAAGATGGGAGTACTTCACTGACAACACGATATCTGTGAAGTGGCAAGTGCACATAAGAAAATATGAATAGACAAGATAACATAAGTTAGTAGAAACCCCACAAGGTAACTACATTTTTAAATAGATAACAAAGAATGACTGCAACCTCATGAAATGATCCCACAAAAAGACATACCGCTTATGTTCCTAGCATTAATCTATATTAAAGAGGTGTATGGCTTGGCCCCACAGGATCTGAAAGTCTCGAAGTCTTTAATGGGTTTATCCTCATAAAGAAAACATGAGACAGAAAAGTTACTTTATCCTATTAGATGTCTTATCCTACTAGATGCACACAGCCTCTGTGATACCCCTGTGGTCACACTAGAAGACTACGGGTAGTCCAGAAACAACTACTGTAAAGACCTGGCCACCCAGCTACCTTAAATTTATCACTTTCAACCTATAAATCTAGCAGAATGAAAACGACAATATTCAGAAAAGTAAAAAAGTTCAAGGCTGTGATGCTAATAGCTCGTCTACCACAAGAGTCAGTTCCAGGCCCACCAACATAATTAAAGCAGTTCTTGACGCCCACTGTGTAGTCTCAGTCGTAGCATTATCAAAATGCTAATAAACCAGTACACTTGATCTCACTAGAAATAATTAGTTAATTCTCTGGAATTCACTAAATTAATTTGTGCTTCTGTGTTTAAATAATCCACAGCTACACATGTGTTTGTATGTCTGTGGATGCATAAATCCACTTGCATTTCAGGTGTTTGCCCTTCAAAAACTACCCTGTATTTAATATTTTTCTTTACCTGGAACCAGTATATTTCCTGAGAAGCTAGGTGGTTGTTTGAGACCACACTGCATGTCAGAGTGGCAGCTGGTGTCAGGACTGGCAGCCACCACCTGCAAGTTTGCAGAGAAGTTCATTTGGACCATGTTCTTTCTGCTTCTCCTGACCTTCCAGTCACTGCTGGACACAGCTGTAGTTTAAAGGATCAATATCAGCGACAAAATTGCCACGTGATGTTAATGGGTTTGGTACATGAAAATATATTTGACAATTCCTTCACTGACCATTTAAATGAAATGTGGATTAGACCCACAAACACTGAAAGTCTACGCACTGGGCCTAAGAAATGTTGGATACCACTCCTGAAACAGAAGAACCATAAATGGCACAAAATCAAGGCTTAGACAAGAGTGTAAACGCAAAGTAAGAGACTGCCAGCAAATTCGATAGGATCACCACTTCCCACGTTTTGTTTGTGCATGTAATTGCCTGGATCTCCACTAGACGTTTAGATTTGGAACAGATTAAAATGTGGATTCGTTCGCTGTGGGTGCCCCTGGTATCTGCCTTTTATGATCATTACTGATCAGTCTGCAGCTATACTCTGCAAGAAAATCAATGGTCAATGTCTCAACTTTACAGGTAAATATAAAAACAAATACAGACTAAATATTTTCTGACAAGCTCGCAATATGTTGCCAACAGAGCTCTAGTTACATCAACACTGGTTTGTAATCCAGGGTTAATCCACTTTTTTTTTTTTTTAAATGAAGTTCTTACTTCACAAGGCATACTCTAGAAAAGACATTTCCGATTCTCTTTTCTGGGCTTCAGTTCAGAAAACAGGAACATACAGAGGATCCCTATCTTATTCTCTCTCTGTTTTCTTTGGGTGTTTCCCCTCTATTTGATGACACATTAAGAATTAACAACTTGAAAAAAAAGAGAAAAATGAAGGGAAAAGACATCTTTTGTATTGTTCAATATTTTCTCTATTTTCTGCAGCCTAGTAGCTCTTCAGGAGTAGTAAATTAGCCTGCAGCACTGATTTTTCCCCAGACACCTCTATTACTTTGAATTTGCATCCTTATCCTGTATATTATGTATGCCTGTGCGTCACTGTGCCTGATTTAGACTACAAGTTCCTTGCAGCAGAATACCTTATTCTGTTCACAGCACTACATTCAATTTTGATGTTCAAATAATAAAGTAACATAGGAAACATAATGGCAAGAAAAATCAACCAAAAATACGCTTAATGCAAGATTGACTACAGGTCTAACAGCTCCTAGACAAAAATCAATAGGCAGCGCAGCCTAAACGTTCACAGCTGAAGACTTAAAAAAGTAGCCCCACAGACTTCAGATGATCATTTCTTTTCATAAACGCGCATCGTGGGAGCTCTTCCACTGAGGGAGAACAGCTCTTCCTAAAATAACTCTCTGCATGGAAATGCTTATTCTGAGATCCCAGGCATTAACTCCTGTCTCCTCCTTTTTCTGGCTCTCTGCAAGGCTGGTGGGGTGGAAGGGGCCACAACGCACCTCGGGGCTGGGCTTTCAGAGGGGAGGGGAACCCCCTGTGTCTCTCACCCAGGGGTGTGTGGTGGCAGAAGGGATACCGTTTCAGCTCAGTGCAAGGCATCAGGAAGAAAAAGTCCAAGGACTCTTCAGAACTGCATGCAGAAATCTTGGAGAAGCATAAGGAGGAGACAGAAACCCACTTTCTCCTGAGCTCAGAGCAAAGAGTCCAGAAAAAAAGGGAGTCCTGCCAGCTGAAGCAAATGTAGGACAGTTCATATGAGCCATCCTCTCTTATTTGTTTTCCTTTTCCCATCTTGGTTCTCACGCTTCCGATGACACTAACTGCTCCTTGAAGACACTGGGATCATTAAGGGAGTTTTGTCTTGTTTTAAATCCACTACATGTGACAACCTGCAGGACTCACCAAGGAAGAAGCACCAACAGTGCCAACAGCAGAGAAAGATTTCTACATGCACTGGATCACTTCGATGTATTAGTAATTTTGCAAGTTCTGACAACGTCATATGGGAAAATAGACCTTGTCCTTCAGAGAAATAAACTAATCGCCTCAAAGGCCTTATTTTCTCAAGTTTCACCAGAGTATGGTGTCAACCAGATGTATCCTCAGAAAGCTTCATTGTTCTCTACAGCATTAAGAGCAGCCCATTGCCAAACGCAATGCAGTAGATGAAGAAATGGTCTGATTTAGCACTTTCTGCTCCACTTTGTAAACATTTATAGATTTGCTTAATCTGCTCTACTGACTTGATAATCTCAGGTTTTCCATCAGGACCTTGGTTTTTGGAGGTAAGGAGACATTCTGTAATTACACTGCTATATATTAAATTGGCATTGCCCCAAGACGTGCCTGGGATGACTGAAGATGAACAGGATTAGAGGGAGGGAACAGTATTTTCTGTCTAGTCAGCAGTTGCACTGTACACCCCTCCATGTTGTTTCCCAGCAGCGCTAACTCCTTTTTTCCACTATCTGTTCTCCTGCACAAATCCTGCTGTGTGATCTTGTGAATCCTGCCTTCCCGGCGCAGCTGTGGCCATCCTGGAGAGGATACAGCTGGATGCAGCCCTTTCATTTAGCAAAATGATTTTTTGATTATATGCCTGTGTAAAATTTTGATGCATGCTGCAATACTTATGCAGGAAGCACAAGTTTTATTATATGGAAGTGATTCCTTGCACCTCACCACACGGGAGGACGCATCCTCACCTCCCAGCAGTGTATCAGACAGGCATGTTTCCTGCACTCTCTCAACCTGCTTCCATGGTTTCCCTGCTTGGAGCTGAGCAGAGCACAGGGATGGGAGAAGGTGCTACGTCAGCTACCAGGAGATACAGCAGTTGTTTCAATGACAGCAATCCTTTCAAAATGGAGAGCAGAGCTTAATCAGCAAATAGCTAGTGACCTGGAAAGACAGGTAATTTAGTGCTTGGCTGCAAGATGAACACTTAATTGAAGCTTTATCAAGTGCTTGCAGAACTTACTCCCAGCGCTTACAAACAGGCCCAAATACCCCATGAAGTGAAAGGGATTGTTGTTATCTTACATCATCCTTGCCTTGCATTTCTGAGCAGCCAAACAATCCAGATGGAAATAGATGGGGCTTCCTTGCACTTTACCGCTGCTCCCCTCCTGCTGGTAATTTCCAGAGATGTCAAAGCTGTCACAAATTAAGCGCCGCAGTATAAGCACCAATGCTCAAGTTCATTGGCTCTAATCTAGAGACATGCCAATGTTTAGGCAGCTCTCGAGTTCTTGGTTTAGACCATATGGATACTAAACATGACTGGAGGAGGGTTAAAACCACCAGTCCGTTTCTCATCTACCACTAGGAAGGTGACCTCCAGCATTGGCCAGGCCACAATGCACAACCAAACAGCAAAAAACATAATATATCCAGAAACCAGTTGACACATGCCCATAAATGCTAACTACTCTGTTAGGTCTATTCACTTGCATGAACTGGCTTAGAAAACTGATCTTTACATCGTGGATGCTTTCATAGGTACTACCATAATGTCTCCAACCGTCTTTGCCTCTAGGGCAACAGTTTAAAACATCCAAACCAGCAAAAGTAACCGAGGAGGATAAAAATCAAAGACCATTTGTGCTGGTGCTTCACAACAGTGTTTTGCCACAACTAAATGGAAATAAAAAGATTTAAAGCCTAACGGAGTCAATTTCTCCTTATTTTACTGCCCATAACTCCCTCTCCTTGCTGCCCTGTCAATTTTTGACGCAAGAGGAACCATTTCCCAGGGGAGCAGCCTTGTTCTGAAATTTTGCCAGTATTTCCTTGCTGATTAACAAGGCTTCAGAAATATGAATGCAATAACCACTAACTCCTATCCAAAACCGAAACATAAGCTTATCATATGTGTTATACTCAACTAGAGGCTGGAAATGTGTTCCTTTGTTTTGCTCACCCTTTTAAGCATATAAAGGGAAGTCAGATAGCAGCTAACTTCACCACATTCCAAGTGATTTTATTTTTTTTTGTGTGCATGCACTGATAAGAGCCACGATGCTAATTTTTTAATTGACTTTGGGAATCAATAAGAAATGGTTCAGATCAGCCCCTAGGGTAGCAGCACTCCCCTGTGGAATAAAACTCTGTCATCAGTGCTGTCAATGAACAGAAATGCCGGGATTTGCAATGGTCCTGACCAGACCAAGTATAAATCCGCAGTGTCAGTTCTTTCCCCTCTGCATCATCTGAAAAGTACAAATAGGACATAGCTTGGTCCCAGCTGCCAAATGGAGATCAGCATCAACAGCGGGGAATGCTCAGCAGGCAGGAAGGTAGCCAGCGCTATGCCCTGCACAGACTGGGCAGAACTGGTGGGTTACAGCAGAAGGCAGAAATCCTTGCCTGCAGTTCGCTGGTGCTGACGAAGTAGAGGCACCTGCTAAGTCAGGTATCAGGATGGGGCAGCCCAAGAACTGGGAACTGTTGATCCTACTGGTTTTACTCTTCTTCCAAGCAAAGAATGGGACTTGAGAAAATCTGGGCCAATATTTGAAATATTTCTCCTTATGCAGACAGGAATCTGTTCAGTTTAGCAGCAGGCTTCAGCTGTAAAAGAGGTTTTGCTTGCTCATGCCCCTGGATATATTTTTCAGAATACAACAGTATGATAAAGACAGAGCCCTCAACATCATCTTCAGTAAGAATGATGTAGTGACAGAGATCTTAGCAACAATATGGCCATAAACACTACCTGACTTTGAGTGAATTTGTCAGAACAGCTCAGACATTAAGTTGAAAGTCAAAGCAAAACCTTGTTCTCCCGGAGGTTGATTAGTTTTAAGACAGCATGGAAATCTTACAGCCTTTCCTCATGGTTCTCTCAAATGTGTATTATTGTAACAATGGATGAGACACTATAGTTCAGCTCTTCTGAAACTTTTGCTGTTGTTGCAAAATACACAGTCAATTTAGTTTACTGCGCTGGATTAGAGATAAACCCACTGATCTGAAGAAGTGACCTTCAATTTCTTTTTATCAGAAGCTCAGCAAGGTCTTGGATGTCATTGGTTTGACAGCACAGCAGAACGTTTCTCTAACAACTCACTTGCAAACATAAGTAAAAATGCACTGAAAGTGAGGTGACAAACTCCAGTTTAAATTTGAGGATTGTACTCGGCAGAGTGTACAGTGCTGAATCTGCATGCTGCACATTGCTTCATCACCAATGACCTGCTTCCAACTCGCATTCCCATGCCCCACTGCAGATGCTAAATTCCAATCAGGTAAACTTATTACAGGTTACGTTATTACAGGTCACCATGCCTGTAGTCAGATAATTAAATTAAGCAAACTTGTGCTATTTTCCCCTCAAATTAGAACCAAAGTACATTTCCATAGAAATTTACAACTGTGCATGTAAACATCTATCATCCATTTCCAAATGTTGGCTAATCCATCTTTCAAACCTCTTGCACAAGGCAAACTTTATTTTACACACAAGATAAGATATGAAGAAGATACGTTTCAGTCATCAGTGGAGCATTATTGATGGATCCTCACAAGATGAAAAGGAAAAGCTGTATCTTGCCTATATGTACTTCTCATTCCTATATGGATCTGGTGCAGTTACAGCTATGGCTGTAACTGAGCGTAATCAGCAAAGTAGTAGGCAAGGTCCATTCAGATACACTACGCTGAGATCAGTCCTCTACCTCATTTTCTGTTTCTCTCTAGAATAAATATTTAAAATAAAAAAGCAGTTAAATAATTAAGAAAAACCACAGTGATTCACTGCAGTTCAAAACACTGATCTCATTGTAATGGGAAATCGATCTAAAGAAATCTACCAACAAAGCATTTGGCTGAAAACATTTGCTTTCTACTAAAAGTAGCCCAAGGAAGCCCATACTTAAAAATTCAGGATCTTCCTGTGTCTGCAGAAATATTAGTATGGTTCTGTCACCATCCTGTTACTGACACAGTTTCATGCTGTTTGATATAACTGTGGTACTAATGAAGAAGCTTTGTCTGAGGTGATCGTGAAGTCACCCACAGCAATGTACACTCTCTCTATTATCTCTGGCTAACAGAACCCAAATAAATTATCTCAACACAACACCATAAACTACCCAAAGCGGACAGACCTCCACCAAGCCAGTGCTTTTCTCCCCAAGTCTGCAGACTGGCTGTGCAGTGTCCCTGTAGGTCCTCTTGGTTTGGGTTTCAAGAGCAGGGTAAGGATTCTGGTCAGTTTGCACTGCAGCTATTCAGAACCACACACACACTACAAACTTCTACTGAAACATTCAAATCATACTGATTTCTTGCTACACTTAGGGATGAATCCCTGAACAAGAGACTACTTACGGTACCTGTCACTGGGTCCCACTGATGGGCCTCCTTGATTGTTGCATATATCACATCCTAGTGGGTATTGGGTTTTCCTCTAATATCCTTCATATCTAGACACATCTCACATGGAGTTTCATTAGGCAGTTCAAAAACTCAGCCACTACCTATATTCCTTGCCTAAACATCAATATTTTGTATTCTTTTTCTTTGGAAAGTTGCAAGCCATCATCATATCCATTGGAATTTTATTTAAATATGATCACCCCAAACTACTTCTTATAGTCAAAGACAGAAGTTAGAAAAAAGGAAATTTTTATCAGAAGTGCTCTGTGAAATGCTAAAGAACTAAAACTCCCCTAATCTAGATTTTCAAGAACATTCACTTTGACAATTTGTAGGACCCTTTGTCTTGAAACTAGCACTCATATTTTATATTTCTTATACTATCTTGTTATGATTGTGATAAGGTCATGGTGTGGGAACTGTGGAACATAAGCAGAGATACAAAAATGTATAACTCTTCTCCAGATACTTTGAGCTATTTATGGAAATAAAATGTTTTTTATTGATGCTGTTTATCACAATTTTTTAGTGTCAGGTTTGCCCCTACATATTTATTTCCACAACTGACAGTATAAAAATGAAAACACTAAATAAAGTGAGAGATACAATCCAAACCTTGTTTAGGATAATGTTGAAAAATGACCGTGGGGAAAAAAAAATAAAAAAGAGAGCTTAGCCTCCTCATGATGCTACTTAAATTCTGTTCAAATTAATTCTGCGTAAGTTGAACGCTGGTTTACACAGGATCAAATCAGCATTGAGCCTGCCCAGTTTGAATGGCACTTTTGCTCATGCTAAGGTAGCTTCACCTGTGGGTTGCCAACAAGTGTCAGGACTGGCTCACCTAAGCATGGTCGGCATCAATAGCTCTAGAAATGGACACATTTCTCCTCAATTTCATGTCATGGTAGAATCAGCTCTTTAATTCGTTTGCAATTTACTAAACACTATAGTCCTCATAAAGGCTCCTCAGAGACCCCACTGTAACAAACCAGGCAGTCCCCAGCTGTTCACAGATTTAACCATGGCAAGAAACACTCCACACTTCAATCCCAAATTAGGCATTGCCCCATGTTAATTTCCTGGAAACCATAACATGAACAGCTATGGGAATTCCTTCCAGGGAATCAGCTAGCTAGAACTGAGGAGCTTTTTCTGTCTGCAAATGAATGTCTCGCATTAAAAATTAATTATCAGATTAAGCTGTTTATTAATTCAGGGTTCTTTCTATCCAATGATCCTGAAAAAATACTATTATTAAAGTAAAACAGCATTTTTTTTTCCTGTTATTAGTTGATCATTCCATAAACTTTAACCAAGGCATTGTTAATGTCTAGTAAAGTAACCTTCAAACTCAATATAGAATTTACAGCCCATAAAATCCATGGGTCTTCTGTAATTATGACATGAAGATGTAAACCATTTATTTGACCGGAATAACCTAATTATTTCTCTGTGCTGGCTTGAGCGTGTTTCTGAAAGACAAAAACGTACCTCAAGAAAAAGTTAGAGCTTCACAGCAATGAGCAATGCAAGTTTCCGTAAACTATATCCTATCCTCACGCACACTTCTGCAATTTTTCTGTGCAAATACTATATCTACAACATCCATCGTATCCTGCCTTCAATTCCCCTTTAAAACAAAAACCTTGTCTTTCTAAAGGAAGATGAAGGGAAAAACACTCCCCCAAACCTTTTGTTTTTAACCCTGAGGAATATAAAAGCCTAATTAAACACAAAAATGACACAGTTTTGAATTTGCTGGCCTTGTCCACTTTCCCTACAGCAGGTAACTGCTCCGTGCAGACTATGCCGGTATGCATCAGAAAGTGTCCTGCCTCCACGGCTGCACTGGAGCCGGGGTTCCTTCTTAACCCAGAAGGAGCCCTAGAGGCTGGATGTCCTGTGAAGTGAGACCCAATCATCACCATGAGTAAGTGCTAATTAACAGCCATAAGTAATCCTTCCAGTGTGGGCAAGAGAAATTCAAAAAGCTCTGCCTGTTTCCCACCTACCTGATTTCTTGAATGTCCTCAGTAAGATCCAGCTCCAAGCTCAATACATCTGCAGTGCTCACAAACTGCAAACTGTGCTGAGAAAACTCTTGACCCTGCTACTTCTCATCGTTCACGCTTCCACTTGTTACTGCCACTCACTTCTACTGCGTTAGCAGTGCCATTCCTCTTCAAACACCGGGAATCAGACTTAGTAAAAGATTTGCAGGGAAACAAGGAGATATTCCGCATCTCAGCTCCACGCAGAATTTGTAGTTATTGTCCACCCATTGTCCAAACCAGACACAGAGTAGCTCAAGCCCCGTCCCCACTGCACAGGCTGCTGTGCTGACCTCTGTATTATCTGGGGCTTTCAGTAAGGAGCGAAGATTTCTCTGTCAAAACTTTGAAATTACCCAAAACAGCCTAAAAAAAAATGTTAGGAGTTTAGAAATCTGCACAGGGCACAAAAAATTATTCAGTTCCCAACAGCATTCAGGATCCCACAATCCCAGATGCTAGACATCATGTGCTTTTAAAAACCAAAAATCTCTTGTCTCAAATGCCTACAGTCTTTGTATAAAGTAGACAAATTAATCAAAAGAGTGAAACTAGGATGCTCTTAATGCGACAAGCAAGAATTGGAACAAACCTAATTTGCTCTCACTCATCCTCTGCTTGTGTTAATTGTACAGACCATTTACTAAAACTTTCAAAATAATAAGATGTACTGTATAAAAACTGATACCAATCCATGAAGGAAGATGTGACCACAATCAAAATATTACACCAAGTCAGGCTTTGAAATTTATACCTTTTTGTAAATTTATTCTAAAATCAACCGGACAGGTATCACTGCAGGCAGCAAATTCCAACCACAGGGATGCTGTTGACTACAGCTGAACAGCAGCTTCTCCCTGAGCCAAGCAGAATACCCTCGTGCAAGAGTAGAATGAAAATGGAAAGCATGAATTTTTACTTATAATTGATTTCCTGACAAGCTGCAGCACTAGATTCTATTTCACTCTTTCAAAGATTTTCAATTACATCAATTCCTACTGATGTTCTTATACGAGATCAGAAGATCAGCAATGTCTCTTGCATGACTCCATTTATCGAAGGCACCTGCCTCTGAATTATTTTATCGCACTTGCAGTCTGAGCTTGCTCAGCAAAATGGCAATACTAAACCCAGAAGGATTAACATTGCACCAAAGTGCTCAGCATCTGACAGTTAACAGGGTATAATATTAGTGGTGTGTCAGACTTTTCATATGAAGAGTAAGGAAAAATTTCTCCAGACTTCCCCAAAGCATGAAATTCAACACTGATGTGACCCTTTGCGTAGGTATTGAAGGTTGCAAGCCTGACTTTTCTTAGATCAGCTAATAAGTGCCTGTTTACGCTGAAAGGAAATGGTCTTTGTGGGAAAATGAGCATTTTGTATATCCTTCAGTGCAAATCAATAAGTCTCTAATTTCCTTGACACAAAATTAGGTACTTACTGCCTTAAAACTGCCATGTAGAGTAACTAAACCTACTCTCTTGCTCTCCATGCTTCTATTTATGCAAATGGCTGCCTCTACCTTCTGCATGTCAGTATTTTGAGCACACAGTGTTTTGCAATCACACATCATAAGTGTGATTACATGTAAAAACATTTAAAAGTATAACTTGAATTTATCATTTAAGCAATAAAGGATGATTGGAGGAACATCCTTAATACTGCTTCCTGAACTCTGTCTTTGGCTTCAGAGTATATTAAGCCCGTGATATATCCACTGATATATCTCAATCTAAAAAGAATATAAAGTTATTGAAAGAAATTGTGTTAAAGCACAGAAAATTTAACTCATGGTTTTCCTTCAGCTGAAGTCAGAATAAGGCGTATACTGAAGCCCAACAGGCAGAGACAGGGTCAGGCCCTTTCCTGGGATTATGCATTAAATGCAATTCTTGTTTCTTGCCCTGGGACAGCAGAGTGCAGGTGACAAATCCCCACAAAGCCACAGGCATTTTAGGACGCCACGCTGTGACATCTTCCTGCCAATGGCACTCCAGCAGCGTTTAGCAGGCATTGCTGATTCAAAATCTGCATTCCTATAACCTTGGCTCACCGGCTAGACCCTCTGGCAAAACTTCTGAAACAAGGCAGTGCCTGTGCTATTTTCAAGGGCACACAAGGAAAGTGTTAGTTGCTTTCTTCATGGCACTAAAAACAGGACAGGAGAAGATTTTTTCAGTTTTTTGGACTTGACTGATTGCAATTATACTATTTATATTACGTCCTTTACTAAAAACTATGGTAATGAGGTGGAATGAAAACATTTTCACAATTTAATTGGATTTACTTATAACACTGAAATTGTAAAGATAGAATTTGTGCTCATAATAGCTGATCAACATTGATTTTTCTTTTTAAAAAGCAGCTTTAAAGTATTTACCACATCAGTGAGCATGCTATAAAACCACTAGCACATACAAACAGAGGTGCCTCGAAACTGAAAAAGCCATTTCTGACTTGGGACATCTGCTTTGACAAATTTCAAAGCAACTTTGCTTGAAATTCAGAGGGAGAACGCTAAATATTTCAGGCTATTTGAGAACACCTTAGCCACAGGAAAGCACTAGTTCATTTTGAAGATGTATGCTATCAGTATCTACGTATCTGTAACTAAAGACTGTATCTAATATTATTGTAAAAAAATTGTAAATAAAATATTGTAAAAAAAAAAGAAAAAAAAAAAAGATTACCTAAAGTTATAGGCTGCCTGATTTTTTTTTCTTTCAGCAATAGATGAGGCTTTTTTTTTCCCCTCTGCATTTGCCCCTCTTATAGCTCAAGGGCATCACTGCAATGGTAGAAGAGCAGAGATCCTCTGCTGGGATCCCATGGCTAGCAGCCACACCACATCAGAAGGAAGAATTACCCTAATGGCAAGGTAGAAAGGTCTGTGGCAGTAGAGGACACTTTCTTCCATTAAACTACCCTCAACAGATTATTAAGGAGCTCTGTAGCAAAAGATGCACTTCCCCCTTCCGACTGGTCTACCAGCCATGGAATGACAACCACAGCTACCAGGCTGACTCCACACTACGCTCAAGGCCAGGAAGAAGAAAATTGAAGCTCTTAAATATCTGTCCTACATATATAGCCAACATTTTTCTCAATATCAGAGGATGCAATTTCTGGATTTTATATTGTCTTTTAAAATATTTAGGTGTTGACATATAATAGAACTATATCAGAAGACTGTGGAGTTTGCAATGTCAAGCCATCAGACCTAAAGAAGTGTCAGAATTACAGCTGCATCTGTGAAATACACTCAGCACTTTTGTGTTTATGCAATACAATATGGGTTTTAATTCCAGATCACACCAAATTTTTATCCTCAGTGTGCGCTTAGGATGGACACTTCTGCGATAAACGTCAGCTCCATATGGCCTCTCCCCAGCACCAGCGCACAGGGGAAGCTGTACAGAAACACACTTTGAAACTGCATGAAGAGAAATGTTGGTCTCAGGATTAAAGAATTTGAATTTTAATTTGAGGTACTCAATTACATACCCACCTCTGCCTTCAGTGCTGCTAAGGAAGCAACTTCAGTGGGTGTATGCTGCTGTCCAAGCACCCAACTTACAAAACCTGATTAATCAAATTATGGCATTCATAGCTGCGGTCAATGTCAATTCAAGCCTTATTCTGATTATATGAAATGCTATAATGTGCTAAAGACATGGAAAAAAATGATGCCCTTGGCATTTCACATTCAGCACCCTAAGCTAATGAGCATTCCTCATTTTCATGCCAAACCTCAGCTCCTTATCCACAAAGTAGTAAGAACAAACACCAACACGGGAAACAATATCACCTCAATTCATGGTTTCTGTGGAGAATAATTATTTGCCATCTGGCCATTGGCAGAAGTTGGGGTGATTGCCCTAAAAATACATATATCAAGAAATATTTGGGTTTTATTTGGAGCATGGTTTGAATCATATACACTAACTACGAGACAGAATGAAATAATTCACAAGAAAAATAAAAAGAAATAAAGATAACTCAATGAAAAACACTGCATGTAAACATATGACTAAAGTCTCCAGGATAATGCATAACTGTAGCCAACCAAAATTCTAGCATTTATTGATTCTTAAATGCCTAAAGCTGCACCCTCCCATGCTTTTTAGTATAATAAAACATCTCCAGATTGCACAGTGCTGGTACCCGAGAATGCAATGAAGTACTCACAAAGCTCTACCCGAGGTAAAAAACCTATTTGCGGGCTTACAGATGTTTCTAAAAATGCAGTTCAAAGGATGTAAGTCCTAACAGTGTGGCCCCAGAACACGTTTTTCCCCTGGAGTCTATAAAGCAAAGAGGACATATGTTTGACAACAGCGAAGGAGAAACACCACATCAATTGCAAGTTACTTAGCCCGGAGTGTACTGCAATCAGACTGCAAGTGAGAGTTTCAGAGCACATCAAAATCTAACCAGATGTCATGGTATGCCCTGGAAAGCAAACAACTGGGAATTTTTAGACAGGCAATGACAAGTAGCAATGATATCAAAGTTACTAAGCAAATATCCAAAATATTACTCTACATTCTGTAATGACATGATAATCTTTTCTTTGTTAAAATTTATCTGAGGACTTCTATCTCATTTAGAACCTAGAAGATTTTAAGGTTTTTTTGTTTACCTTGTGTATTTGAACGTAGTTTATTTATTATTATCTATTACTATTAGAATTCCTGTTTCCCCTACACTGTCCCTGGGGAAAAATAGGCTAGCCTGGCACAAACAGGGTACTGGCATGGGTTTCAAGAGTCCTGAATTGAACTAAGACAGATTTCTGTATGATCTTGAGTGAGATACTTAAATCTTTGACTATGAACAAGTTGCTGTGTGGTAATTGTCATGCTCTCACATGATAGCTGAAAGCACACAGCAATTCCCAGATGTACAAAGTCTCTTTCATCACAACCTGATCTTGAAGCAAAGTGTCAAAAAAAATCAGTGAATCTGTGCCACATCCATCTCGCTGCTTCTCCCTCTTCTCCCTCCTGGGATGAAATGAAGCACATATCCTAAACCTGTCTCCCTTTTCCTCACTATTTCCCTTCTCAACATAACTCATGAGCAGAGGTGATACCATTCAGCAAGCAATCTCACACAAGGAGCATCGGGACAAGCACAGGCCTATCATCCATCCTCACTGTAACATATATTAAATTTCACTTTGAATATTTTACCTTAAGTTCAGGAATTGAGTTTATCATATTTAAATCTGACACCGCACTTCTAGTCTGATACATCTCTGCATTGTAATGTGACCTTTTAACACCCTCATTGCATTGTTTCACAAATCATTAATAGGAAATTACTATTGCTGTTGCAAAGAATGCTAAGCTGCACAACAAGCACTGCTGAAGTACCAGAAACTGAGTGGACTGACCGAGTTCATTTTTCCACAGCTCAGAACTTCAGGGAAAAAATAAACACCGGTATGTGAGTGGGACACCTGGACACAGAAATAGCCTTGAGGAGCACATAAAGAACAGAAGGGGCAGAAAGAGAAACGCTAGAGGGGGAATGGAGCAGAGCCTGGAAGAGAGTCAAAGGACAGGAGGCCCAGCAAGTAGCAGAAGCACAGAATGGAGAATTAGAAAGAATAAGATCAGAGACAGAGTTACCTGAACGCTGATCTGATTTGAGCTTTAAGGAAAGCAAGTGGATAATTTAGGCCTAAACGTTTGTCACAAATAAATTCAGTTGTGGTATGCTAACATATAAGTCTCTGTACTAATAAAAAAAAGATTGAGTCATGTTGCTTTTTGGATAAAAAGGAAAATAAAGTAATATTTTTCTTGTACCAAAATGTTTAGATTGCTTGCAGAAATGTTTCTGGTGAAAACAGTGCAATGATAAGTTGCAGTAACAACTTCACCATGGGATAGAGTACTGATGTAAGCTTCACAAAAGTTGTTTGTATAGCTGGAATTTTACCACCATATATTAATCAGAATGGTTCAGAGTCTATTAACACTAGGAACGTAAATGAAGTGAACTTTACGAAGCACACTGAAGCAGAAGGCTCTCCAATCTTTTGCCATTTCTGAAATCCACATCACAAAAAGCCTACATATAAAGGAAAATAAGGAAGTGCTGTCTATGGCTCAACAGCAATTTCAGTGTGACCAGTTAGAAAAAACTTCATATACTCAAGTTGACCTGGTGGTCAACATAAAGATGCAGAGAGAGAAAAACAGGACAATTATTATCAACACTCAGCATGACACAAAACAAAAATAAGTCTATGGGTAGAAACTGGACAACCCTAGAATTAATTTAAATGGGATCACGAATTTCCCCCCATTTATTTCTGGAAGAGTTCATTATCTAAATAACATAGGTTAGAAAATTAAATACTGCAGGTGTTTCTATGAGAACAAAGGACAATAAGGACTTAGAAGAGGTATTCTTTTCCTTCTCCTGAGGGCAGAACATCCTTCAACTTAATTCATTTTCTCCTTCTCATAGAAAATAAAGAATTTTTATGGCAATAACCTCAAAAACTTTAAACATAAACCAAAGCAGCGTTGCCTGCATGAAACTGCAAACAGTTTGAAACAACCCTGACCAGTATCACCTGCCTGTTTCTCCTTCATTATGTTTCTTTGACCTCAGATTCCACAACTACAGAATACACTATTTTCCTAGCAGATTCAGGAAAACGAGGCTAACATTTTATTTGGCTCTTAGGTTCCAGCCCATTTGTCCTGCTAAACCTGCTTATTGTTGCCTCCTGTTCTCCGTTTTCCTACACACGCTTCACAACATATTGGCGCTGCAGCCCAAACTCTTCATTTAGAAAAGACAATATTTGCTGTTCCCCAGGCACTGAATCAGAGCAGGGCTCTGCCTAGACTGAACAGAGCATAGGGCAGCAACTAGTATGGCAAAAACCAAACCTAAACAAAAAAACCAAAAACAATAGTAAGAGGAAAATCAGTATGAAAAAAAACCCCAAACAATGTAACACAGCCATCATGTCTANGAGAGCATAGGACAGCAACTAGTATGGCAAAAACCAAACCAAAACAAAAAACCAAAAACAATAGTAAGAGGAAAATCAGTATGAAAAAAAACCCCAAACAATGTAACACAGCCATCATGTCTACAAAGAACACAAAAAAGAAAACCAGAACTAATAAAAACATGAAGGCAGATCAACATGTGAAAAGGCAAAAAAGTACGTGTCGAGGGAAAACAGCGACACCGAGCGCAAACAAGAAAGGATCTGAAATGAGCCTGGGGCATAGATAAACAACATGGAGAGAGGTTGCATGTCTGCCAGGATACATGGAGACATACCAATGGACTTCACAAAGCTGTGGGTTTCAGCTGGCATTTTATAGGAAGTGGTTCTCCGAGAAGTACCAAGCTCATTTAGAAAAAGTCTCCAGGAGTCTAATACAGCATGTGTAA
The DNA here is from genome assembly GCA_008711295.1 of Anarhynchus alexandrinus. Taxonomy (NCBI): domain Eukaryota; kingdom Metazoa; phylum Chordata; class Aves; order Charadriiformes; family Charadriidae; genus Anarhynchus; species Anarhynchus alexandrinus. Next base: position 599,645 of record VUYV01000041.1, read on the forward strand.
ATTTATAATGCTTAATTTTAATGAAAAACAGTTTTGTCAAATAAAATTATCTGAAATGGGAATATATCTCCTGGTGATCCAAAACAGCTAATCACCAGGCTAGCTTTTCCCTACAGCAAACTGGCTCAGAGGAAATTCAGTCTTGCTCTTCTCAAGTGATTTTGTTAATTAACTTCCTCCTCCAAAAACGAAGGGAGGCATAATAATTTTTTCTATATTTGAAGGATGTTAGCACCATATAAAATAAGGAATTAACGTCAATACTGCAGGGGGCTACAAACAAGAGCAAATGGATGAAGTTAGAAAAGCTGTCCTGAAACAGGCGTCTATTTCAATCATTTCCCAGCAGTAGTGATATAAAGCCTACAGATAATTCAAATTGTACAGAAGTCTACTCTTCTTAGCTTCATATCAAACAGCAATAGGTTCCTAAAGAAGATTTGGGACATCTACCTTAGACATGTTTCAAACTATGCTTTAGAAGTGCTAACTTCTGCTATTCTACCTCTGCAGAGAGCATGAGGACCCCACCTCCTCCAATCATTGTCAATACCTTCATAATCCTGGCATTTTAGGACACACTTACAGCCAGCATGACATGGCTCTAATCCTGGCTGGTGTCATCTGAACATTGACTGTGTGCAAATGGTTGTTTTTATGGTGCCAGACTGGTGCCCAGATGTGCTGGTGGCTCTAATCTCATGTGGATGACCTGATATGTCAGATCTGACATGGAACAACCACTACAAAGAGCTAACACCGATACTGAAGTGATTCCAGGGAGTGCATTCAGAATAATTCATTGGGTTTATCTTTTTAAAAGTATTTATCTGTAGGCTTTTGAAGGACCAAGTCGTGCAAAATTCTTGGACAGCAAGCCTGCCTTTGGACAGTCAGATTGTAAACACTGAGTCTGGAAATCCCTGAACTCATGTTCAAACTTCACCGTCTGGTGGGGACCAGTCTTCTCTCAGGGCTGGATTTGGAGGCACATTTGGAGGTGCACTTGGTGTAGCTTCTCCTGAGATGGTAAAGGGAAGCTATTTTGAGACATGGGCCTTGCAGTATTATAAGTGTCTACATACAGCTCTCAGAAACATGGGGCTTTCCTGAAAATATTCTTTCAGATTTGTGCTCTCCTAGAGTAAAATCTATCCATGTGCAGAAAGCTGTGAGCCATTAGCTCCCCTATTTGGGGATTTAATGGCAGCTTCAGTGATATTCATCCTGTTCAGAGGTGTTATTCATAGAGATTGAACATTTGCGTTATCTGCACCAGTGCCAAGATCCCTTCCACTAGGATGCTGAGGAACCAGCCCATAACTTTTAACCAGATTATTATTTCACTTTATACTGCAAACGGAACAATGTAAAGCTCTTGATTCTAGTAATCTCAGGTTACCAGAATGGGACCACTTAAAGTTGGTTGAGTCAACTTAGGATAGAGTTTTGCCCTCTCCACATCTTCCACCAAAAAAGTCTACAAATGTTTCCACAATCACTTGAAAGTAAACACATAAAATTTAATGAAAAAATTTCAAGGTAATGTTCAGGTGCTAAAGAAGTCTATGAGACACAGTGGTCCCTTGGAATGCTTCAGCCCTTTGATATTTCCCAAAGCAAGGAGGCCTAATGCTGCTCCATTATTATCACATTGAATTTGGAACAACATAATTGTGACTTACGCTATGCAGGAGAAAGTTCTTTAATGTACAGAAGACTTCTCACCTTATTGTCCAGTATTTCCCATGCAGAAATTATATGTGAACAAATCTGAGTGGCATGAACTGAAAGGCCACCGTTTCCATGAAGAATCTAACAGATCTACGCAAGTTGTACAAATGCAGAAAATATAAACCCCCCTGAGATATTACAGGTGTAGAGTGCAAGCAGTTACCAAAAGGGCAGCATATGGACAGAAGACACGAGACACATTTAACAATGCCTGCAAGCCAATCCTTCCCCATAGATGCAGCAAAAGCATGTAGCACACGAACACCCTGCCCAATACTTCCCAAAAGCACCAAACTTCTTCTGACAGGTTATGCAGCACAGCGTTCAGGCACAGGACTTCCAGACATCCATGAACTGCAAAGTAGCAACTGGACTGAAGACAGCTCAGCTGTTAAGATCTCCAGACATATAGAGACAGATTTTTAATATTTGCAACAATAGAGATATAAAGTCCTTGAAATCATCCTGGACAAAATCTGTAGACTAAACAAGAGACTGTGTCCAGGAAAACCATAAAAGTTAGCTCTATGAATAACAGAGAAAGCCTAGAAATTGCAGTCAATTTTTGATTATCCATGCGTGTTCCTGCTTGGGTCAGTATGTATGAAGAAACAGCCAGGTAAAACCACATTAATATAACATGAAATATATATACATAATATGTATACTATAACTTATAATTACATGTGTTTTGTAAAAATATGATGTACTACATTACCTTTGAAGACATTTATGAACAGTTTTCAGAAGGAGCTTTGAAAAAAAATCACCAGTCAGAGCACTGCCTGGTATTGATGACTTCAGCTCTGCACCATGCATATCCCAGTGTCACTTTCCAGTCTGGGGCAGAGAGGGAAGTCGGGGCATGGCTAATCCACCACCTGGATTCTTCAGCCAGTGATAATCAATAGCTGCCTGTGCAGGTTTTGTCGGAAATGATATGAGCAGATAGAACGCATAAAACTACTGAAGCAGAATTGAAAAAGGAGTGAGCGTTCTGTAAAAAAAATAAATACCCATTTATATTCGCAAGATAAATGTATATGGTTGAATATTTGTGGAGTACAAAGCTTTAAAGAACTTGCTTCTATGGACAAGTCGAGTGAAGAATGCATACTGAACATACACAGGAAAAAAATAATGCAGTGACTTCATCAGACCATTGGGTGATTTTGGCTGGCTAAGGAACAGAGCTTTTTTTTTTTTTTTCCCCTGCAGTTGTTTTCTATGCAGTCTTCAGCCACCCTGCAAAGGAATTAACATGACACCATGCTGTGAAACAAGGAAGTACTATGCATGCATTCCCCTATCAGAGCATTCACAGGATTCCTAAGAAGTGAAAAGCATATCTACCTACTTGAATTTCACATTATTTGGGGGATTTCACTCTTCTACCTCGCAAGGCTCTTATAGAGAATTGCATTTATTTTTTTTTTTAAAGTCCTTGGCCTGCAACAGGATGTGCTGATAAGGATTTCAGGTGCATAGACTTCTCAGTTGCAGTACATAGACATCAGGTTCCAAATGTAAACATCCCATTGCAAGCTCATGTGGTTTAAACTAGAGAAAATACTTCAGGATTCTTATTTTTCCTCCCTTCTTTTTGCCTGAAGGCTATTTAGAAAGCACACTACATTATGCACTTCAGGTTTTAAACTTTTATTAAAAAAGACATATGATTACGCACTTGGATTAAAAATTAGCTTTTGCAAGATAGTCTTACTTAGACATGAGTCATTTTTTTGAGTGAAAACAGTCCTTTTGATTAAATGTAAGGTAAGAAAACAGATTATTTTAAGGCACAGAAATACCTGACTTTATAATAATAATTTTAAAAATAAAAACATGCTGTACCATACTTAACTGTGTGATCTGCAGAATTACTTAGGTTGTGTATGTATTTTGCAAACCCTCTTTTTTTTTTAAGTTTACAGTTGTTTTATATGGTACAGTAAACAGCTCCACATGCAGATGCACACACACAATTATTTGTTACATTTAATCAAGAAAAGCCTAAGCCTGGTCTTCCCTGGGCAATGTCACAACCTGCAGGCACTTAGGACCGCTTCCCCTTGTGCGTGAACAAGACCCCTGCTGGTCTCCTTTCACAGCAAAAAAAGTTTCTTTGCTGCTGTCATTGTGTCAGCCCTTCCTGAAACTGGAAGAAAATGAACTCAGAATAAACTGGAAGAGAATAAATCTTTGCCACCGATTGTCAAAAAACTAAGAAACACAGAGACCCTACATAGTGCCAAAGCCTTTTTGTAACAGACAGTGGGGAGGACTGCTCAAGAGGTAAGTGTTTTTAAACGGTTCATTGAGCTGCACAGGTGCCAAGACAGACCCGGTCCCTACCAGAGAGCAGGAGGGAGGCAGGTTTGCAGTGTACCCTCACCACCTCAGTGAGAAGGGATCTCAGGTCTCGGGATCAGCTGCACCAGTAGGTGCAACATGATGCCAAAACGCATGGTCTGATGGGGGGGATGACTTGGACCACTGACATCTGGGTTACGTGCTGGCCACTGCCGCTTTTCGGCAAAGGCAATGCAGCAGGTACCTCACTGCACCATGAAGTCCTCTACCTGCAGATCTGTGCAAGCCTCCTCCTCCCCCCAGTACCTCTTGCAATTGCTTAACCCGGGCATCCTCACCTCCCCTCCCCCCCTCACCACACACACATGCTATCAATACAACCAGACATTACACCCAAGTACAGAAAAGAAATGAAGGGTATTTAAAATAATGGCATGTTTTAAAGTTTTTGCTTATTTGGGGCAGGGAAGGAGGTACACAAACTCTGTTGAACTAAACAGCTCATGCGAAGCAAACCCCTCTGAATTACAGGATAAATCAGGAACAAAATTATTTTATTAAGCCACAATGTAAGCCACAAAGTAAGACACTTTAAACAAAGAAAACAATTTCCAGACATCGGCATATCTCTTGCTTAAACAAAGACAATGCAGAGACAGAATAAAAGCTTTATTCTTACCCTACCTCAGTGAAACAAAGGTATAAGAACACATCACCTCTTTGCCTTGCTTTGCAGGCAGACCAGCCTGTGATGAGTTTGGCCAGTGTTATATCTATGCCTTCAACAGACCTTTGAAGATTTAGTAAAGTCTTTATTATTCCTGCAGTGTGTAAGGGCTATGCATAGTCAATCCACACAATGGATTCACAACATGAAACACATTTAAGTTAAAAGAAATCTTTTTGTAATTTTCATACCAAAAGCAAAAGAATACATCTATGTATCAGAAATCCTGTATTTGCATTGACTTTAAATCTCATGCAACAAACTAGAAAAAAAAATAGGATGTCTAAGGGCACAGTTAACTGTGGGCTAAATAATGACCTTTCCTATTTACAAAATCAGAGCTGTTAAAATAGCTTAGAGCATGAATTAAGCAAGCACAGATTTTCAAACATTTAAATGCACTTCTTTTCTACTGCAGAGTTGTAAGAGCACTTCAAAAGGCTAAGAATTTGCAATTCTATAGACCAGAGAGGGATGAGGGTTAAGTTGCCTATTCTGTAACTTCTTGTCCCAGCCAGTCTGCACTTGTAAGATGCAAAAGGTCCAACTTACAAACACCTGATGACATAGGCTTATATTGAAAATGCTGAAAAAGTCCGTCCTTCCTATGCCAATGACAGCAAATATCAGCTCAAACCAAATGTATGCCCCACACTTGAACACTGAGGGACTTCAGAGTTTTCTAGATAACTAGTCAAGCAGGTGCTTTCTGTGCCCTTTCAGCATAGCGGTACAGACTTACAGAAAGGAGTCACCTTTACCAAATCTGCAATTCCAGCTCCCCAGAACCTTATCCCGTTGCTGCCATGGGGAATCGCAAGCAATGCTCAAGCCTCCTGTTTCAAGGACAAAGAGGCAGTACTCAGATTGCAATCACTACTTCAGAGCTCCGGGTCGGAGAGGGGAAAGAGCAAAATAAAGAGAAAACTTGTATTTTAGTTAGCCAACATCCGCTATGAAGATGCTAAAAATGATGACTAGATATTGAGTGAAGGTCACGAGGCTTATCTAAGAATATAGGGGGAGAAAAACAGACAGGGGAAGGGGGAGGGAGAGGGAGAGAGGGAGAGAGCACGAGCACTGCAGCAAAGAAGCTATGCTCAGCCAATACATGCTGGCACTTACCATAAAAATAGAAAGATCCAAAGAGAATCAGATTAAGGATCCTTTTTATCTCTCTTCAATAGAAAGATTTCCACATGAAGCTCTGAACACAGCTGTCCAGGGAAAAGCAGGGCAATATGATGGCACACAGAAAACACTAACACACAAATGGTAAGTCCTTTCACAGCCTTCCAAAACCTGCAAGCAGTTTGTGCTGAAAAACCAAAGGTAAGAAGTCTGAAGACGACTCCTACATAACACTGCAGCTAAAACAGACTGCTGTATTTCCAGTCACTCGGACTGCACTGTTTTCATCTTCATCTTCTCACCATTACTTACATCCTAGAGGTGGGCTTGGGGGTGGGGAAAAGAGATTTCTCCTCCAAGTGGAAAGGAGCACAGAAACGGCATCAGCATTTTTAATCAGCTGCTGGGAGTACCCAATCAGAGGAACTGAGCGGTGCCAGCGTGACAGTTGTCCAACGCAGAGCAGCTTGGCGCTCCAGCCGCCAGCGCGTTCCCGCCTTGCCCAAGACCACTGACGGGCTAATCTGCTTCTTAACCCCGGCAGGGTTTTCTGTCCCCCCACGCAAACAAACTATCTTCGCGCCACTGCGTCTTCTCCTCCGAGGAGCAGTGCTTTGAAAGCCACGAGCTTTTCTGGGTTGCTGTTATGACAGGCTGTTTTCTATATCTGTGCAATAGTACAAAAGCAAGAAAAGTTTGGAGGTTTAAATATCAGCATCATTTAACTTGCAATTTATTATCCGGCAGCTTCCCTATATAAGACATACATTTACCATTGCTTCCCCTTCAAAGGTTTCTTTTTGGAGGAGAAGGAAGCACAGAAGAGATTTTACAGTGCAGCCCCGCTGCTGTGAACTGCCTTGTTACAGCTGGCGCTGGCTCTGACACGACATCATAAACCCCTGACAGCACCAAATCCACAGAAAATACACAACCAGGGCCCCTCTCCCCCCACCTGCCAAGATGACAACTGGATTAAATGTTTGTGCTGCTATCTATCATACTATTGGACACTAAAAAAAGAAGGAAAAAAAAAACCAAACAGACAGACCTCAACTTAGTTTGCAATAAGGATATCCAGGATCTGGAGACAAACCTTTCTATGGCATTTAACCCATCAAACCAATCTGCACAGGAAAGCGATGCAGTCAACATTAAAGCTGCCAAACACTGTAACTTCCAGGGGATGCTCCTGATTCTAAAATACAAATGCCTGTATTTGACTATGGGGGAGAAATTCTTCTGGTCCTACTGCACAATGCAGTCCACAGTGGAGCAAACCTAAATACAGCACACAAATTTGCATTTACTTAAAGCAGACACTCTGCCAGTAGTCAAAGATAGGTGCTTACCTTTTCATAGCTAATATATTTAAAACAGCCAGCCCTGGATTTCTGCTGTATCGCAAAGTAAACATGAATATCATCCATCTGATGCTCACATTTCAGAAGATGCAAAGGCTATGTTGCCTAAGGGGGGAGTGTGGGGAAAACAGACCTCAAAACATTCCCAGAAGTGGTGCCCATATTATTTGATCAGTATCAAGTACTTGTAGAACTCACCAGGTAACAACATAAGCCTGTTGGGGGGGGCCTAAAAAAAAATAAATAATAAAATCAGAGGTTCTACAGCCTGAAGTGCAGACTAACAGTCTCAAGAGCAATTTAATCTAACGAATCTGTTCTGAAATGTTTGAAAGTATGAATATAGTGCAAGAGCATACAAATTCCACTAGCAGGCAGCAGTGATTTTCACAGAACGCCAGGCTGAAAAACCATATTGGTCATAACCAAAAATTGTCTTTTTATCTTTTTTCTTTTTTTAAAAAAACCCAAAAGTTTATGCCCTCAGATGACATCAGAAGGTCCATTACTTTCTTGCATTTCATTTAGGTTTTAATATGCTTGTTTCATGCTATCAACAGAACATGCATGATATTTATTCCTCCCTTTTCGTAAACACCATTACTTCAAAAACCACAAGATAACTGCTGTGAGAGATAGAAGGCATGGGCAAAGGACACAGCAAAAGAATAAATAAGAAAGGAGGGCAATTACCACATACAAATAATGCATGTGTGATATATACAGATACAGGTAACAGCAAGATATTCATACAGCTAACCAAAATTAAAAATACAGCCAATATAGGAGTAAGCACAAGAAAAGGAGGAACCAGCAGAAGAAAATACATTTAAAGTCTGCAGTAAGTTTTCAAAATATATTGCAATGCTACCAGAAGGATTACTATTGGACACACCACATGCTTGGTGAAGTAGGCAGTTTCCGTTTCAGGAAACTGAGTATGGGAGACCTTCAAAGAGTGTCTCAAGATACCCATTACAGAAGAAAGACTGTCCACACACACACCCACACCCCAAGAGCATGTTTTAATATTCATTCCACAGTCAAAACATTATAGGTTTTTTTCCCACATTATATAGTCAAGGTCCTGAACTAGGCAATAAACAGAGGAGGAATCAGAGGCAAATCCCTTGTAAACAAAACTCAATTCCCTTTCTTTTCTTATAAGGATGCATGAAAATAACAAACATTGGAGTAACCGCTCTCTGGAGAGAAGAAAGCTAGGTCATAGGCAGAATCTGGTGGACAATATTTTGCAATGCGTCTTATAGCAAAAAAACCTGGACCTGAACTTAGCAAAAAGGAAAGGATTGGGGAGGGTCTGTCCCCAACTTCCCCATGTAAACATGGGAGATGTGAGAAGAGGCCGTGCCCAGAAGTAGGAAGAGCTGCTGTGATTCCATCCACATGTTCTCTGGCATCAGCTATAATAAACCAAAAGATATGAAGAAAGGCTAATAGAGTAATTAATTCAAGCTTTCAGCTAAGAGCAGAGGATTGAACACTCAAGTAACTTAGGTTTAAGCTCCTATTGAGGCCACCTTAGAGAATCTGGAAGAAGTCTCTTGACAGATGTTCAAAGTGGATTTAGTGCGAGGTCCATGTTTCTGGCAAACAAAAAATCCCAATTTCTTTGGTGCTTTGATTACAGCTGAGGAAATGGTAGTAAACGTCTTTGGAAACCTAATTTTTCCGCTCCTTCATTTGCAGATAGAGCTCTCAATACACCTCAAACTGTGGGTGGTGAGGCCATAACCACGTGCCAGGGACCCTGGCAACCTGCTTAGGTGTTATCTTTCCAATCATTTCAGGGGTTAGGACTAACGGGAGGAAAAACCACACATATGTCCCCAGCAAGAAGATAATTCTCTATTCCATTTCAGTAAAACAACTGCTGCCTGGAAAAAAAATTAGTGAAACCAGCTGTTCTTCTACATCTAGTTAAAGCAGAGAAAAAGCTCGCTTACTTTTTTTTTTTGTGAAAGAGAGCCAAGAGCATGCTGCCAGTCAAAACTGGGGCTTGTTTTATCCTACCTGTTTGTCCAGAAAACAAAACAAACTCAGGACTAGGTGGACCAGAGCTGTTCTCTCTATTCCTCCCCAATAAATTATGGGACAAATCAACATTCCTGAGGTGGAAGGTAAAGGCGATACCCAGAATTTAATAAAGCTCCAATCTCACTACTGGAGCCTCAAATGAACTGCCAACTGCTGAGAAAGAAGTGAAGGGTTTAGGAAGGCACAAGGGCGATGGAGTCTGCCAGCTCAGCAGCACACATCAACAGGTGAAAATCTGAACAGGACACGTTGCAGACAGGAGAGAGAAGAAGCAGCATTAAGTATAAAGGAATAAACCACAGATTTCAGGAAAAGGTGTTTAAATTTTCAAAGGGTAATTTAGGTGCAAGTGGTTTGTTTCTCCAAGCTGTCAGGATCACTCCTGCATGCAGAAGAAAATTTCCACGCTCTAAACTAAATGAAGCAGGCAAGAATGAAATAGTAAAACCAAGAAGGTAAGAAACACATAAAACATTCCTTCCCTGTTTGATCAGAGTGCTCCTGAGCCTCCACAAGGCGTTGAAGCAAAGCTCTGGTACCTGGTATTCAGGAGCTCGATGAAAGCAACAAAAAGCAGGAAAGTTTCTGCTAATGTTATCTTGGCCGAAGGTGACTGAGAAAAATTAGTTCTTGGTACTGCTCAGTTTGAACATCCCTCAACCTTCTGATTTTGCTGTTTTTATTAGCTGTTAGTGCTTTCAGTTTTCAGATTTTTAACCTCTACATTGATGTATTGAGCACTGGCAAAAATCTCTTCTTAGTTGTCATCTTGGTAGGTTTAGATGTTTTCTGGTCTATTAGTCTGTCACATGGTTCTTTTGCAACTTTTCAGGACTTTTTTTTTTAGGTCAAGTAGGAATTTAATTTAACCAATTCTTTTAAAACACTTTAAAAGAAGATGTCTTTCTGCTGATTCAAAAATAATTTAATTTGTGGTTTCTAGTTAGAAACTATTGAGTGAGTACTGGAACAAAGTGTTTCAGGTTATATCATAACTTTCTCCCTAAATACAGAACAGAAATATTTATGCTTTTAAAATTATTATGGAAAATTCTACTATTTCTACAACAGAACTATAACAGACCAACACATTTTAAGTAAAAATTCAATTCCTAACATACTGTAAAATCTTTCCTGGTTATAAGAGGAACCTTACCTATTTTCTACTGTATTAAACACAAATTAATATTCATGGCTCTCAATATAGCAAATATTTTTTCTATTTTATCATTTTTATCTTACAGATATAAAATGAATATATTTTTCTTAATAAGACTTCACTCTTCAAAATGTTATTTCCTTGGAAAAAATAAAGCATTCTTAAATTACTTTCAGATAAATAATTCATAATTATAAAAAAAGTGTCTTCATTTTTCATATCTCTTAACAATGAGACAGGAATTATCTATATTAATCCAAGAAGAAACTTTATCAGTATTTGTTTTCTAGAAAAGTGGCGGGTTCAAAATCTTTTGTTCACGCTGCTGATGCATCATTTGAAATTAGGTAAAGGAGGTTCTGAACTACATGTACAGATGGAAAGGAAACTAAAAGTCATGATGGATTTTGAGAAAAAGATATTGGTTAAGCAAAATCAAAATGACCATTAATAAATTCTACCTTAGATTCTATTTTTTTTTTTAAGTCATTCATACAGCCATTTCTGAAGTACTAAAAATACCCAGATATAGAAGAGAGTAAGTCATCATCTAGAGAGACTTTAATTTCTGCAACATAAATTTAAATCTAATGCAGGTGGGAAGCAGTACAAGTAACTGACAGGACTGTGTGGATAGAAATGACCACTGCTGACTATGGCATCTCTAATTCTAATTGGAGAGCTTCTGAGACTTATTCTATAAGAATAAAAAAAAAATATGAGCTTTTCAATGATGAAGCCAAAACCCCTGGAAGAAAAGCAGTTCATAAAAAAAAAAGAAATCTCAAAAAACCCCAAACCTATGTTTCTTAGCCGTCATTTGACAGAAAATCTGTAATGACAATGTCTGCATTCCAGAGACTTTGTCTAAAAGGAATTTATCTCGGGAATAATAGCAAGCTGCCTAAAGAGGGGTTTTTTTCACTTATGGAGAATTTTCCTAGCTGTTTTATATAAAAGAAATTATTACAGATAGCTTCATTGTGGGAAAGGGGCATAAGTTTGTGCACCCACATTTTTAAAAAAAAAAAACAACAAAAAACAAACAAAAAAAAAAAACAAAACCCACAAAAACCACACCAAAACACCCCCAAAAAGGAGTGGTAGGACATTTAACCTGCAAGGAGGCAGGCATGGTACATCAGGTCACACAGCAAGGAGAGGCTGTGATACTGAGCTCCTGAGAGGAATAAGGAGAAAGATGCCACCTAGAAAGCATAGGGCCAGATGCCAGGAACAGACAGGCCCCCAGACACTTGTGAGGGCTTCCCAGTCCACTGTTAAAGCAGGTGGCTTCGAGCTGTGCCAGACCATTAGTCAAATCGGAGGTGATCATACATTAATCATTCATCTTCATGAAAGCAGAAAAATGAATGAAGGTAATGCTGAAGCAGAAAGGAAGGACCCAGCATGGGTAGATATATCAGAATGGCCCCGGCAGAGCATCACCTGGTAAGTTGTGCCCTGTATCCAATGCACGGCCTGTTCAGTGATAGTTTCATAGCTACATCCAGCCCTACTCCTAGTGCAATTTGCAAGATAGATGGTGAGAGGGGTTGCAAACAAAATATTAAGAACATAACACAGGAATATAGGAGAAAGCATTAGATGGCATGGACAGGCCACTGAGATTTGGAGGGCAGGTCCACTTGGGTCAGACACCCCAACATCATCAAGCAAACACAAAACATTATCAGTTAGGAGATGTATGTGCACACATGCACATGTGTGACAAGCATTTGAGAGTTTAGAAAAGTACTGTTTTGCTGAGCATGTACACACTTGGCACCTTCACCACTAACTTAAGACGTTTCAATAAAAAACAACTTAAAATAAAACATAGTAACTAAGAACGCATGATCTCTGTGAAGAGACAAAGTGTTTTATTAACTCTTGATTTGTGGTTTACCAGTCGTTTATTAAAGGACATGTGTCTAATCTGAACTAATCAAAATCTGAACTGATCTAAGCTGTCCCTGTTTTCAGTGGGGGGCTGGACAAAATGATTTCAAGATGCCTTCTAACCTAAATTACTCTACAACTCCAAAAAAAATAAAAACCCACAAAAAAACCCCAACCAACCAAAGAAACCTCTCAAATAGAAACAAAACAACAGCAAAATTGATGATGATAACCACTAATAATAACGATAATCATAGCCAGTGATACACATACTCACACTGTAATCAAAGAGCCTGAATATCTTTAACAGGTATTTCTGGCAGAATCAAGAAGATAATTTTATCCTGGGTTCTTCCTCCCAGCAAGGACCCACATAAAAGGCCTCATACTGAGAAGTTCAAAAATTGGCTGATCAGACTCTGGAAAGTGACCCCATCTAATGATGACCTTTCAAATACCACCACGCCTACCGAGGCTGGGATCAGTTCCCCATGTCCTAGTCCTTTATCAAGATTTAAAGGAGTTTTTCTTCTCTAGAAATATTTTAAGTGCATCTTAGAAAGAGTAATAGGATTCTTTTTAAGTGTTCTCCCAGAAAAGGAAGCTACTTTTAAAATTAACTTACTACCTATTTAGCTGGTCCATTATTTCAGCTCATTCAGAAGCACAGACCATTTAAACTTGTTCCATTTTTGGACATTCAACTTTGGAAATGTTAGGAATACAACAGACATAAGTTAACCAAAGACTCTTGACTGACTTGAGTTTTCCGACTTTCAATGGATTTCTAATGTAAGAAAAAAAAATTTCTAGAAATGCCACTGTTAATAATCCTGTTTTATCTCCGTAGTACCAAAACCAAGAGGAAATTAAAAGAGAAATCCTGAAGTAGTTGATATGGTTGGAACTATACTTACAAATGCATCACTCAAGGCCACATTTATAAATACTGCCAGCCACTGACAACAGTATTTCAAAACAACCTTTTAATAGCAGCTCGCATCCCCTTGTAAAAGATCTTTTGAAAAGAGCTCAAAAGAACTGGCTGACCACCAAGAAATAAATGGCATAACGTGGCACTTAAGGCCTAATATAATGGACAAAATGTAATAAAATGAGTATCTGTTTGCAACAAACTTAGCATTTTGTGTGTATTTACTGATGACCATCCCTGTCTGTAATACAATTACATAAACAAATGTGTGAACTACAATACACAATTTAATATTTTTAGACCATTGTTGAGTCTCCAGTGCAGAAAGTCACAAAAAGGCAAGACCCTAAAAGATGTCAACAAAACTGTTTCCTCAGCTTGGCAGGTAAACTGAAGACTTATAGTTAGGGAGGGAAAAGAAAAAAAGAAAGGTTTTCCACAATATTTTCACAGGTTCTTCTGGCTTCATTAAGTAAAGAATCTTTATGGGACAGTGTAAGCTATTTTGACTGAAGCAGACAGAAGTGCTTTATTTAGTTCTTGGCTTATGAAACCCTTTTATTGATTTCCTCACCCCCACCCCCCTAATTTAGATGTCGGGGGTTTTTAAAATGTGGAAAAAAATAATTTTGAAAAAAAGGTGATTGACAACTGTTTTTTTTCAAATTTTCAAAATATATTTTTGGAAGAGAGACCTTGAAAAAAAATGTTTGTAGTGTAACACTGTGCTCTGCCCACAGCCACCTTCAGCACCTATCCTGGCAGCCAGGTGGGAAATGAATAACCTCAGGGCACTAGGAAGCCAAATGTCCAATGCAATACCTCCCACACCTAATCACAGAACTGCTGCTCAGACACACAGGACTAGTCAAGGAAGTTTAGGGATATCTGTCATGTGCCTAAAATTTTAATTTAGGGAAACAAGCACCCAAAAATATAAAAAAATTGGGAAATAACAATATTTCCCAAGTGAAACATCCCTGTCTGAAAATATCAAAAGCAAAAAGGCACTGACATTGCAACAGTTCTGCTTGTATAAGATTATTCACTAAATCTCACCTTTATTAACTGTTTTAGTTCCCATTTTCCATACACACATCCACACATTCAAATCCCTTCTGGTGGTGAACCTATAGTTTATTATTTTCTTGTTGTTTTCATTGTAACTGCTGTTATATTTAATTTAAAAATATTTCACCCATTCTAGAGCACCTTCTCATTTGTAGTGAGGAAGAGGAAGCTGTTGAGTCTTGGACACTTGCTCGCAAAGTGGAAGACAGCTACACACTGATGTGCCATCTCTGGAAGATAGTAAAAGTACCGAGTCCAACACAGTTCAACAGGAAGAGTCAGGAAGAAAATCCAGATTTAGCCCAACAGACTTGCTCCTGGTAGCTGACTACAAAGAATTGATATTGATAACTGGAATTAATGTTGCTTTATGTCTTAAGCAAGTTGCCTGAGAGACCAATAAATCATATGCAAGGAAAGAAGATACAAGGTGCATGAATATCCCTGGTGGAAAAAGCTGTTGTGTTACTTAAAGGTTTGATAGCTGCTGCTATTACATGAAACTAAGAGTGGGTGGAAAGATTGCTGACTTAGGTGCTGATTACTCTGCTGCTAAACCATCACGCAAGCAGCAGTGTCCAGCTGGCACTAATGATACGTCGCAATGCTCCATCTGCGGCTCCTCATGCACACACAGTGGGGGGAATGTCCTGTGCAAAGTACAGGAAATAAGTGGGCAAGAAAGGCTGGAAATACAAACCAAACTTAAACACTTTTTGCTTATCGTGATCCACCCTCAACTTCCCCAATACCACCGAAGACTGATTAATGACCAGTGCACACTTGGAAGTATTAGCTGCCATTTGCATTTACATTTTTTCAGCTTAAATACTATTATCATCCAAAGTAAAACACTATTTGAAGACAGCCCTGAAAGGAGGGAGAGATTTTGTATCCAGACATGCTTTGCCTCTTTTTCTGTCTTAGCTTAAGAAAGCCTCCTTAAAACCAACAGATTCCCCTGACTGACTTTTTGACATGCTCCATGCTTCCTAAAGATTCAGAACAACAATTTTCGATTGTTGCTGTTTTGCCTCATTTTTATACATAACAGTTGTGGATTTGAAGTGCTAGTGTGCTAGTGCTCCTGGAAGAAGTAATTGTTTTGTTATTCAGATTAATGGCCGTTTCCACACTACACAAAGACCATCAGGAAGTAAGTGACTTAAGAAAAAATGACCACCATAAGTGGTGTAGAGCAAGAAGTAATGATAAGCCAGAAAAAAGTTAATTTTTCATCTACACATACGGAAAACTAAATGAGACTCTGATAAATTGGCTGAAATCATCTATGACATGCAGAAAATAAATCAAACAAATGATTAATATCAACTTTTATTAAAACTTTTTTTTTTCCTTTCACCTTCCTCCCTCACATTTCAGTCACTTCATTGCTTGGGGCTCAGAAATGAAGATTTTGTTAGATTTCCAGAAAGCAGAACAGTTATAGCCATAAACTCAGAAAAACATGTTGTAAGTTTAAAGGCAGTCAGACTCAGCGTACAGTTAAAGTCAGAAAAGCAGCTTACATTCACACTTTCACATGTCCCCAAGATGACATGGAGTCATGCTGTCCTGGTCGCTGACACTACAGAGGGGGTTGGAAGAAAAAGGAGATGGGTTTTGCCCCTCCGGTATCTTCCAATTTATCACCAGTTCCCCCTTCAGAGAGGCTAGTTCAGGTGATAAATTCCTGACTAGATGAAACACCTCCATTTTCTGATCCCAGCCTGAATTTGACCAAACCAATTACAAACACCACCCTCTGGCATCACGTCAGGTCAATGAGGGAGGTGACTGGGAGACCACCACCATGAGCCTTACAGGGGGGCCAAGGGTGGGCCAGGCCGTCAGCCTGTGGATGTCCCTCACCGGGCCTGATCCTGTCCTCACCCACAGGCCAACGGATCAGCCCAGCCTCAGCCTGTCCCCCCCTCCCCAGGGACATGCCTTATAACCAGGGCTGCCCTGGTCCTCCCCCAGCTGCCCTGCTTCAGGATATTTATTCAATAACCTGAATGCAGACATTAAGCACAAGTACAGAGCAGCACAACCCTGTGCCCTTAGGCACAGCCATTTCCCGGGGACAGAGGGAGGCTGAACACAGCGTCCATGTTCCCTCCTTTGGTTAAACTGAGCTGTTCTGCCCCTTCCATGTGCTCGCATGGAATGGTGTGTTTCTGCCATCTCTGTCTAGGCAGATGTGGGAGCGAGCTGAAGTAGGTTGCCATGGATCCACCTGCAGCTTCATCACTGCAGGGCCAGGGCGCAGGTCTCCTCACCAAGTGCTGCTGCTCCTCCTCCGTGCCTGCCCCCGTGGCCACCCTGCTTCTGCTGAAGGAGGCAGCAGCACCTTCCTGGGTAGAAAGGGGCTGCAAGCCATGAATCCCACCGAAGAGACCGCAATGCCAGCGCCGGGACAGCACAAGTGTCTCCTCAGTACAAAAAATCAAAGCCTCTCAACAAAACCAGCATGGAAGTGAAGCCATTTCAGCTGCTACAACACCTTTTTCAAACACAACATGAGGTGGCCAAGAAAGGATTGAACTGTTTTTCCCACCACCTCTGCCTGTGAGGACACACTAATCTATGCCAGACAGGAAAGTTTCTCCCTGTAACTTGGCCTCTCATGATACCAGTCCTTAAACTGCCCTTGCAGCTTGGCAGGAGGCATCCATCCCTTCCTCTTACACCTCCCCAGTGGCTGCCTATACATACTCACTGTAATTGGAGGAGTAACGTACATTAAGTTTGCCAGCTTCATTGGGATTCATTTTTAATAACAAGATTGAAAAGGCGAAAGCAGTACAAATTCATTCTGTCAGAGCCAAAGGCTTCTTCCTGATAATAAAGTTGCAGAGGAGAACAAAAGAACCAAAACCTGTTTTATAATATGACAGATCCTTCCCTGAGCTGTCACTTGAAACTCCTGAAGCACTTTTTTTGCTGTTGGGGAGAAAAAAAAATAAAAAAAAAAGGGGGGGCAACTGCATCCCCTCAGAGCTGAGCCCTACGGGCAGCCTCAGGGCTCGTGCACCAAACCCCTTGCCTCCTACCCAAGCGGAGCCTCCCAGCTCTCATACCCGCATTTATTCACAGCTTCCTGCGTTTCTGTTGTTGCTGTTCTCAGCTGCTTTCTTAACAAGCAGGACAGCCTCTCCTGGTTTCATGTTCTTCTTCAACAACCAGGGCTACCATTTCCCAAGTCTCGTCCCCAGACTCTGGGCTACAAAAGCACAGGAGTGAGGCCCCTCCTGTCCCCGCAGCCTCTCCGATCACACAGTGCCACCATGCTCTCTACTACATTTATCTGAGCTTAGGTAGCTTTTCAGGTGGTTGCAGTGCCCACAGGACAATCCCGCTTTTTCATAAATAACAAACTATCAGGAATATTTGTCATACGCTCACCTTATAAAACTTTTCATTTTCAGTTTGCTTTCAGCCCTCCACAGGGACCAACCACACTGCAGAATAAAAATGTAGGGGACAGGTCTGGCATGCAAAAGGAGCCTTCCAGGTGTCCCACTGAATCACAGTTCAGAGAAGTTTGTTTTTCTTATATAGATTAACTTCCTCAGCACACCTCCCTCCACACACCACTGAGTCAAGCATGGAGTTTCTCAGCTGCAAGTTGTTATCAAATAAAATGAAGAGGGAAAAACCTTCTGAAGACAGCATCAGAAGACTTGAAGATTTTTAAATACCTGTGAGTATTTCTTCAGGTAACCAAAATTACAGAATGTCAAAAGTTTCTCAAGAATAAATGCATTTTGAGACCATTAAGTCCAACCTCTTGGCAAAAAGTTGTAGCTTTAGTAAAGGACTCTGTTTCTATTTCAACGGAGACCAAATTCTTCCATTACTTAAGCTACCAAAACAGTTATCATAAGTAAAACCACCCAGAAGTCTCCTACTGACAAGTTTCCCTACAACTAGCAATGGTGCAATTGCAGGTCACGTGCACAGAGAACCAAATGCCCTCACTGGAGAGGCATCAACCAAGACACTGGGCATTCAAGACCTAATTGATCAAGAAATTTTTAGCATTAATCCTAAAGCACACAAAAGCACCTCCAAAGTGAAAAGATTACTCACATGTTAAAAACTACACGAGGTAAAATATTTTGCTAGATCATCCATGATGGGCTCAGCAGTATGTATGATTAATTGGTTTATTTATCTAAGAAAATTAAGGGCCTCTTCAGAGGACTGAACATAAGGTCTAGACCTCAAATATGCTTATATTTTAATTTGATTAGAAAAGAAAAAACAACTGTTCTAATAACTTTAAATAATCTAAACATGAATAATCAGATATTAGTATTTTCAGACTTGTTTACTAACACATTTACAATAATTAACTATTTACTTTTCCCAGAAGTGCTCTGCATGAAGACATACTGATATAGAAAATTACCCCAGCTTATTAAATTAATACATTTGTCATCATCACAGAAAATTCTAAATTTATTAAGCAATTGCACTGTAGAAAGCAAGAGTATCTTCACTTTGTGTAAGGAAGGAACAGATTGAAAGAAAGGGAGGAATTTAACACAAAAATAAGTGCCTTAATTGCAATAAAACACATACTTTTGTGAAGATGACTATTGCATACAGAGCTGGAGGGTTTTTGTTTGTTGTTTGGTTTTGGGTATTTTTAAGACAGCTATGCACAGGATCTGCAGTCAAATGAATGTTTATCACAGAGTTGTTGAACAGGTATAAGCATATTTTTAAATGAAATATGAAAAACTGCAAATAGTCGTGCATGCAAGCAATTTCTAGACAACTGACATGCTTGAAGTGTAATGCATTTTTAAGTTGCTTCAGAGTGAAACCTAAATCAGTGTATAACAATGTTAAGGATAAAATACATTTATTAAGTCTTGCAATAGTTTTTGTCACATCTCCTGAGTTGCCAAAGAGGATTTTAAACAGTATGATTGAAAAAAAAAAAAAAAGCAGCTTTTTTCTGTGAGTCAAACCCTCCTCTGTGTATGCATGAGACTCACATAGATGTTTTAAAGAACTACGAAACAAGGTAATATAGTCTTCTGCCAAAAAAGGATTCTTTCAATAAAAAGTAAAAACATGTTTGATTGATTATTCTTGAGCTAGAGGTTTGCGGGGGCAACTCATTCTACAGAACCTCAACAGACCCTGTCAACTTCAAATGAATAGTGTGGCAAAATCTTACAGTACTTTTCACGGCTAAAGGAGGAAGACGAGACTTTGAATGCGCACAGGAAGTGGTGAAAGAAGATGGTGTCATTGTCAGATACAATTCTGATCAGCAGTATTATCACCTGATCAGGAAATACTATACTAAAAATTATTGTATTAAAATTATAGTAAGATATACATTTAATAAACATTAATAAAGGATTTACTGGTAATAATTGATAATACAAATTCCTTATTTAAAGAAAAACAAGTATATTACCAGTCAGGTTTACATGCATTAAAATTTGCATTTACATTTTTTCAGACTTGTATTTACTTTCACTTTAATATTCTGTTAGTAAGTTGCTCTAAATAAGAGTGAACAGTGTGTTCATGATCCAAGAATAATATCACTGAACTCATGAAACTGCAGACAATGGAAAGATTGCATCCTAAAACATGCACTGAAACTCCCTCAGTCCTGTATCTCTTCTCCTATATACATAAGCCCATTAAATGAGAATTTCTGTGAAGATAATCTTATCTGATGTTATTCTGAAGTGTCTCGGAAGCTGTTTCACTGAAGCTTACATCAGTCAATCCCCAGATTTCTACGTAAAGCCGTCTTCATTTGGACATTGGTGGTTCTTCTGGTTCAGCTTTCAAGTATTTACCGCCCAATTCATATACCTGAGCTCAGGAAAACCTTGACTGAGTTTCAATAATATTTTTAATAAAAACTTCTAACATACCACAAAATTCAGGGTTGGTAAGTTATACAAAGGTAAGTATTTCTGGACTAAGAGCCCGCAGCGTGCGGACATGCATGAATAACTTCACTGATATCATGAGACACTGTGCTGGATGTCTAGATGTTTGCAAATGCAGAGGCATTATTTCTACAAACGGCCAGTTTTAGCCAGTGCTTTATTGACAGAATTTTCTGCATATTCTTTGAAGTAATTGGCCTTTAAACTTGATGCATGTCCAAAGAGTTGTTAAGCACTGAATTCCTTTGCTGTAGCTTCCATTTGCATGTTCTAGCCTTACATAAAAACCTTGTTTCAGCAAAATGGGCTACTATTTTGCTGAAATAAGTATTTTTCTGTACTTTAAAGACAAATGTCTGTATTTTGTGTTTTCCTCCTTTCTATCATCTAAAAAGTAAACTATAGAGCAGAAGAGGAAATGGCAGAATTTGAAAAAAATAATGTGGATTGTTATTGTAATCAGAACTCAGTATAAAGTATTACTAGATATACAACCTCTTCATCAAAAGCCTGGTTTCCACGGTGACCAGCACATCCTCTGCTGGTTTTTTTTTGTTTTGTTTTTTAAAGACCTTGCTCTTTAGTGTCACCCATCCCCACAATTAGTATGCAAAATAAGCTCAGAGAAATGTGATAATTTTTTTTCCTCCAAAATCTAAACCAAGTGGAGGACTTAGATGCCCACACAGCACCAGCATAATGCATGGTGCTTTTTATCTAACGCAATGTGATCTGATTATGAAAACTCACCCATCCAACAGAGTTACTAGCAGCTACTCTGATGAAAGTGTTTGTCAAAGAATTCTCTAAAGCCATCTGGATGACAGTGACAAATAGGTGAACCACTGCTCAAGCTCATCATGCTCCAGCTTTAAATTGTGTAGGAACATAACCTAACGTTTGTTGTGCTGGGTCAGACTAGAAGACTTCTAGTCCACTTGCTGAAGCATTCTGTCCCCAGTAATAGCCAGAGGTCATAATTTCCTGCCACCTTTATCATTGTTAAAAGTGATCACTTTTTCCCTCACCCTATAAACTGAACCATTGCATCCTCCTAGACACGACAGAAACCCCATTCTAACCAGCTATAGCTTAAAACCAAGTGGAGCTTGTGATTTTCTATATATACACCAACATAGCTGCTTGTTACTTTTGCTATTTCCACTTGGCTTATATAGTCCCTTCCCCACTTGCCACTCATGACATTTGATATAAAGAAAGATTACAAAGTGTTGTGCCTCATCTCTTTGCATAGGAGGAAGCACCTATCACCAGATCAGTCAGATGCTGTTCTTGTCCCCGCAGTACCAGTTGTAACAATACACACAACTCCCAAATTATTTCAGTTTTCAAGAAGTTTTTACAAAACTAACTAAAATCACCAGTAACCCCTAATCACTATGAGTTTACATAGCATTCAAAATTTATATAGTATAGACACAGACTATTCCTCAGAGCAAATTGCATCCTCTATTCAGCTGCCCAGCACACTCAACATCTAATTCAGATCCACATCCTATTTTTAACAATGACTCATTTAATTTCATCCTCACCCTCTTGCGGTCTCGGTTCAAGACTATTATATAACTCAACCCAGCAAAACATATAGCTAAAAATTTTTACTGTTACAGCTTCATTGCTTGCTCATAATTTATAGCAAAGATGCCTTTTACTCCAGTGTAATAGAGGATGTTTACTAATACAGGTTCAAAACTATCAGCTCTACTAATAACAGAAGAGATAATATTTTGTTTAATCTGCTATCCTGAAGGTCACCTAGAGGGGTCTGGTTTCTCCTCTATCAAACACTACCCTTGTGACCTTGCAGAACAGTTGGATAATGGCTCCACCTTTCCGTTTCTTCTTCCCTCACCTACCACCCACAGAATGGCATAGCGTAGTATCTGCCCAAGAAACAAAAAAATATTAAAAGCCTGTTTTCAACAAACTTTAGGTGCAGCTTTTTCTTATCTTTATGTATTGAGCTGCACTGGTGCTCTCCCTTCCCCCACAAACTTAATCTCCAGTAACTTCTTTTCACTCTGCGGTATTTTCACCTTAAAGACTGAAGTTATCAAGGATGTGAATGACAGCATTTTTGGCAAGGGAGAAAGAAGAACCCAGGGGAGTTATTTATAATAAATAAGAAAGAAGCATGTAGGTATTTGTGCATGAGGTGTGTTTGCAGTTTTTAGTCCTGATGTGCAAAAGACGACTGGGCTTTGAGAACTTGTCATTTGCAAAGCAGCAATTACTTCTGTAACTCCATAGTGGTATCCAATATGTGCGCTTCCCCCCCCCCATGTAGACAACAGGGAGTAAGTGCCCATTTCTGGGGATTTGTGCAGCTTTATTTCCAGGATAGAAGGGAAACAAGCAGGTAGGAAACAACGGACAAAAGGAAGCATAGACATTGCAGAGAGAGAGAGCAGTTGTGTGACAGCAAAATAGGGCTTGTTCTATAAACGCAGTAATACCAAAGGCAAACGCGCAAACTGACAGGAGACAGCGGCACTGGTTCTAAAAATATGCGTAAACAAGTTATGCTATATTTGAATAACAGTTTTGTTCATCCTGTGTTAGATTACCTTATACTGCAGCGCAAGCGGGTCTGTCCATTGATTCCAGCCGAGTTTAATCAAAGTCCTGAATTTCAAACTAAAACTCAAAGTAAGGGGGCTCCTGCACTCTGGTAATTAAGATTCAACTGCAATCATGTCGGTAGACTTTGGAATTCTGTCCAAGGTTTTTTGCCCCCCACAATAAATGCTTCTCGGTCTTCTTAACCAAAAGACATTGCTTAGACATAAATGCTGTGGAAATATTAAAACGGATCAGACACAAGCACAAAGCAGCAGATAATCTGTTGGACGCTAGATCAGCAAGTGCCAAATAAGCCCCCTGCTTACCTATTATAGAAGCAGAGGCTCACAGCTGGAAGCTGGCCACGGACCAGCTCTCTGGAGCACGGTGAGCCACTCTCCCCTCGGCCCTAATCAGCCAGTTCAGCAGCCTGCCACCTCCCTGGGCCCACGGACATCCATCCTGACCAAGTGAGAGCCGCAGGCAACACCGTGGTTTGCTCTCCTTATTGGTCTCTGTTTTAACCTTTGAGTATCCTGAGGCCACAAGCTAAGCAAAGCACCTTGCCGGTGAGCCAGGGGGTGGGAAACCGCTTCTCTTGCGGCAGCCAGGAGGAGAGGAAAAGCTACACAGAGCTTCCTCCAGCTATCTCCTCCTCAGACCTGAGCAGAAGCAGGCTGAGGGCAACCAGAGATACGTAGCTGGAAGTGTCTCTTTCCTGGAAACTGTATAAATGAGGAAAGCAAAACAATAGGTAGAAAAGGGAGGACAAATTCATAGTATGCACAGAGAAGGAAGAGCTGGGCAGGAAAGAGAAGGAAAACAGGAAGAGATTTTCAGAGGTATACAGTGAATATTAGGGGAATGACTAAAGAGGAAGAAATATAAAAATGCAAGGAAAAATGAACGAAGAGAAGGAAATAGAGTAGGTGAAAGTATAGACAGCATTGCATTTTCCAAATTGGCATCTCCAAGCTTTTTTCTGGAAATTGATTATCCTTTAATGGAAGAAGTGATAGGAAACAAACCAAGTTACCTTAAACCAAGCTTTAAAGATGGAGGAAGAAAATAAGTAAGGTCTTTATTGCAGTTATTGTGCATAGTTCATTCAATTTTAATTATACGGCTCTTGCTCTTTGTCTCAGTCTTGTACAGCAGCACTACACATGAATGTTTGGCATGTGAAACTCTGACACGTCCTTTCTCTTTCAAAGGACCAAGACTTCATTATCCATATCAAATTGAAAAAGCTCATTAAAAAATTCTGTTTTCTTTATGGTTTTCCAACATTAGCCTTTTTTTTTGCCCTGGTTCACTCTCTTCAACATGACTATCAAAAGGAGATTTATCATAAGGTTCTTTTTGTTAAATAGGTTTTTCCAGCACAAGGATATATCAGTTACTTACAGATACAACACTTCAAGGTTTAACTGCGCTATATTTTCTAATGAGCAACAAAATAAAAAGCACTCTATTTGCAGACACCTAAATTTCACTGGAGATAAAGTTGGGAAATGTACTACTTTGATTCTGTAAAGTTAACAAGAAGATATTAAATAATAATTTTATACTTGTCTTTTACTATACGCTAGTATTTTGGTTATAAAATATGCAAGATGATAGGTACACTGTTCACAAAGAAAGGCATGTCATTGACAGAAGAGTGAAACAGATTGCTGTTTTGCACAGCATCAGTAAACCCCTATTAAAGAGCTACTTAAACATTTTCTTCTTGCACTAAGTCTTAAAGATTCTCTAGCACTAGAAGGCTTCAATTGGAAGTGGTACAGAGACACACCCTCATATAAAAAGCAGTTCTGCTGTTACTGACCAGAACTCCATCCTAACCCTTTTCTGCATTAACTGACTAGCATACAAAACCAGAATATTGCCCAGAGAAAAGGAGTCTCCATGAAATCTGACATTCAAATCAATTCTTATTGCACTGACTGTGGTCAATGGACATTGCAGAAACGTATTCAAGGAAGAATAAGGCAACCAAAAAGAATGAAAGCTTACAAATCCAAGTCTGTGCTAGCTATGTAGCAATTTGAGAAGGAGACAGTGTATTACAGACCCTCCTGAGTTTAAATTCACATGAAGCACCAGCAATGAGCAAATGGAGATAGCATCAGATTCCAGTTTAAATTTGTGCAATAGTGTGCCAACCTCAGATCAGCAAAAAGGGCAAATATCCACATTCTAGATAAAAAGAAAGGCCAGGCCTTGTAGTTAATTTCAAAAGAGATGTTTGCAGAAAGAGAAGACTAGAGAGTAAATGAACTTCCAGTTCTAAAGATGCTCTCTACAGACAAGATTGAATCACACGGATACAGCACTACAGGAGGCACACGTTAGCATTGCTAGTGTTAAATGCCTTCAACCAACAGAGCATGATCAGTGCTGGTTAGCATTTCTAAATGCACATGTTATAACAGGAACTACCAGCTCATTGTCCTTAGGCAAATTTTGGTTTCTCATTGGTAAGAACCATTAGACAATCAGATAAATTGATTTCAATGGCACAACTCTCAAGTCCAAAATTAAGCATACATTTAATTGCTTTGCTGGATCAGAACCAGGTAGCTCAGCAGCTTCTAGGCTTGATCCTACAATAAGGTCAGAAAGTTACAGAAATTTCACAATTTTATTTCCTTCCTTTTAAACATGAGTTTTTTAGAATGATCTGTGCACTTAACATAAGCCAGAATTTTGAGTAAACAATATTACATATCTCTGAATCACAAAAGCAATCCTATTGGTAGCCAGAGCCTTGGAATTGGTTAAGTACATACATTTAGATCTTTGGAAGTATAGACTTAATGGCACTCTCTGTCCCAAGAGTCAGCAAGGACACTAATGGTATGAAAATACTTAATGTTCTTATTAAGATCCCAATTCATCATACTTATTGAATGCAGTATGCTTTTTAGCCATTTCAGGTTTAGACTTAAACAGATTTAGTCTCGTTATATTCAGGGGAAAAAAATGCATACACTGCATTTCAGGAGAAAAAGATGACAACACAGCACTGCAGGAAAGGCATTCCGTAAAAAATTGCACTCGTCCCTAATTTTGATCAAAATAGCGAGCAGTTGCTGGGAGATTCTTCTGGTGGTTGAATGAAAGAATTAAGAAAGATAAGCCTCTCCTCTTCATGGCAACACTGATTAATGAACAGAGACATAATACCTGTGTTAGCAGACAGGACAGGACAGTAGCGAAGACAGGCTGTTGGCAGCCAGGGCACCGAGATAAGGCTATGCAGTTATCCACTGGGCTGCATCATTTCTTGGGTTCAGCTGAACTCAGAGTCCCCAAGTAACACTTTTGCAAATGATATTTTTCCTCTTTTTGAACCTCACTAGGAGCTCTCTATTAGATAGGTTTCTGCAGTTTATGACTATCTCTATTCCACTCCCTCTTAAGACACTGTACTGAGAATACCAAACAAACCTCCCATAATGGTCCCTGCCTCGATGCGACCATAAAAAGAAAATATGCAGAGAAGCACAAGCAATCAGCAAAGCTGTAGGTACAGCAGATTTTGCCCTTGGCAGTTAAAAAGCATGGAAATTCAAGTGAGGATTATAATCAGAGATAACACAGATCTGTTTTCTTTCTACTTCTCAATTTTGTAATTTCATCAATCTCCTTGTAACTGAAAGCCAAGCAAAAAGAGGGGACAACCTCAGAAATAACCATCACCTTTCCAATTCCCTTCTTTCTGTCTTCACCTCCCTCTTTCCCTCCCATATACAGAGTGTGTGAGCCCCACATACAGGGCTCCTTAAAAAAAAATAAATCGGTGACATAACTACAAACTGTAGACCAAACTAAGCCGCTGACTTCATTACTTGTTTACAGGTTAATAATACACACCGAGGTCTATGGAAATTTTGTCTGGTTACGCCCAGGCTGCTGTATGTTGCTCTGCATCTTTGACAATGCCTTCGACCATGGTAAGGAGTGTCAGCACCATCTTGTGGCTTTCAGTTTTGTAGGCAGTCCGCAGTTAGGCAGTTTATGAGCCCTTCAAATTAAGATTTGCAACTGGAACTTGTTAACTCTAAGTGCTAGCACCAGCAGTTGCTTATCAGTTTCTTCACAGTCTGAAGGCTGCTGGTCAGGATAAGTGGATGGATCAGATGCCTGTTCTTCAGAACTGGCTATTTCCCAACCTTTATAAACACTAAAGTATTAAATAAACAGAAATTGAAACCTACTGTCTTGTTTTTCTTTTTCTAAATAGCTTTTGTTTTCCTAGTCTAAACACAGCAAACGTTTTTACTCTCTTATGAGCCCTCCTCTCCTATATTGTTCTGGGAGTTCTTCTCTGCTCAAGCTCCAGTACATCTCTATCCTTCTTGAAAATAAGCAGTCAATTGGGGTAAACAACTTTAATCTCTCCCTCTGTGGCAAATCATTCACCTGAGACATCCCAGGCTTCCATTTGGTTTTTCACAGCTGCAGCAAGCACCCTTCTGATTTATCATCCTCTATCATTTCCAGCTGAGGACTGCCAGTTCACAGGAGGAAAAAAAAGAATCCTGTTATGTGCAGTCTTGAAACATGCACTATTGTATTTCATCACTTTTCCCTTATTCTGTTCCCAAAAGCCATCCATTTCTTCCTATCTGACATTCAGATTCTCCTCTGTAGTGATGATGTCTCCCAGCTTAGACTCATCAGCACATCTCATCAACGCACTCCTCCTTTCCAGGCAGAAGTCATCCATAAAAGTATTAACCTTGTTTCGAAACCAGTACTGGGAAAACGTCACTATTAATCTTCCTCTCATTTAGTACTCCCCCTCCCAAGACTGTTGTCATGTCCCCCTCAATCATCTCCTTATTCACATTATAATTCTTCTAAGTCTCATTTTTCTCCAGCTGAACAAATAAATTCCAAGTCAGGCCAATACTATTCCTTTTACAAATTCAGCTAACATTAGATCTGTTCCACTCACTTCCTTTGCATCTAGCTTATCAAATAAATTTAACTGGGGACCTACACCATACTAAAAAGTAGTCAGTGTCACAAATTATTTCTTTATATAGCTTTTTACTGTTATTGTGTGATTTAAAACAGGCCTTAAAAGCTGCATGAGATGAGACAGCTCTGTCAAAAAATATATGGAAGCTGCAGAGTCAAAAAATCCATTTATGAATTTAAGTAGGCACTTACATACAAATCACAAAATACATGATAAATTAATTTGATTTTTGTCTATGTCAAATACTGCATTCACAGCAGGTGGCAATATCTTGCAGTGTAGAAACAAAGGGGAAAGGTTTGATGCTATGATTGCACCAGCAAAATAAAATGGAGAGGTCACAGGAATTTACGCAAACAAAACAGGGGCCCTGAGCTGCAGCCAGACTTCCAACAGATTTGAGCAATGAATCTGCAACACTCTTTGAGATTTTCTTATGTTTGCAAAAAGTTGTGTACCACTATCATAAGAATATTATTTTTTTCAGAAGTGCATGTTTCTGACCAACTACAAGACAGGCCCAGGTGCATCCCTGAAGAGGGTCCAGCTGACTCACGCCCTTTGCATTTTCCCTGTCTCTGCTGGGAGTACAAGTTCTCCTGAAATAGCTCAATTCCATACATTCCCACACCAGGGATCAGGCACAGACCCAGAAAAGACACGTAGGTGCCTGCTTCACATTTCTGTTGCCTTGCTGCGATTTAGGAACCTAAATACATTTTAAGGAAGACTCCACCCAAGTAAGGATGGAGTAAGGTCCCGTAACAGTAGAGAAGGGCAAATAAAGTACCTTAGGTAATTACAGCCCAGTCAGCCTAACATCGATATTTGAAAAGAGATGGTGACAAATTAGTAAGCAAGCAATAAATCAAGCCGTCTGTAAGAACCTTGAAGAAAACAAGATGATAACAGAGAGCCAACGGATTTGTCAGGAACAATTCATGAGAAATCAATATAATTGCTTTCAAAACAGCTGATCTAGCATACAAGGGGACAGGTCCCTCTAATGAACAAACAACAGAAATACAGTGTAGCTGAAGGTGCGCTGATTTCAGGTCAGAAGGGCTTGAAAGAAAAGATTCAGATTGTTATTGGTAAAAATGGGAATTCATTTCAAGAAGACACAGAGGTCTTGTTATAGTCAATATTTTCATGAATTATGATATTTTGTGTTTCTTTAAATTTGCAGATGACAGAAACTTGATAGGTATTGTTCAGCTCCTCATTAATTTCTACCCAGTGCAAATTATTCCTCTCAATCCAGCTGGTGTTGTCCAGCAAAGTCTTCTGGATATTCTGGAATATATTGTTCAATGTCACTAAGCATTGGATAATGATCATAAGAAGAGACAAAGTTAATCAACAGGAACTCTTCAGGACTTGGTTCAAAAACTGATATGTAATTATGAAATAGATACATTCCTCTCTGGCACTCCCTCACTAGATTTCCAGGTTAGGAAATCAGTATGGAATAATTTCTCATGTTTTGTCCCATTCTCAACAGAAGCCTGCTTTTTTATTAACCAGTGCAATCCTCCCAAACACATTACTTCAAATCACAAGTAACGGTAAAAATTCAAAAATTCCCTTCCAGAGTACATGAAATTGATTGATTCTGATGTCAACTATACTCCTATACCCAAGGACAAAATTTGACACTACTCCGTAAATTATTGAGCATTGCAGAATGCTGCAAAGCAACAAAACCACTAAATTGAGACTAATGTTTCAAGTAGGATGCAAAGCACCCACTCAGACCTGCTCCCCAAATACTATTAGCTGCAGTTCTCTCTCTTTCGTACTGTGTATCCTAATACATGGAGTTTTATTGTGTCGCTACCTTATTTTCTGCATCACTGTGTTGTTGCTCTGAACACTGAAATTCAGCTCAGACGTCCCCAAGCACAGGTTATTACAAGGCCCCGAACATGCCCTGCTCAGGAGGAAGGAGCCAGAATTTTCCCACCATCAGTAGTTAAAAAAGAATTCTTTTGAAACGGCAATGTATGTATTGTTTGCATTATATACTGGTGGTTTACCATCATTTGTTTTTTAAGAACTTGTTATTAAAATGTTACAGAGAGTTTGATGAAAATTCACAAGAGAGAAGCAGCACAGCAAGCATGGTGGCATGGTGTTCTTTTGCATATCAAGTTCCTGTAAATGAGCTGATCAAGTAGTTTTAGGCATAAATGAGCCTGGATATAATTTTAAGTTATAGCCTACCTCATTAATCAATCTCTAAGTTACCCTCTGTCTTTTCAAAAATTCCCCCATTTCAGCTGATGCAGTACTCTTGCTTGAGCTTCCACAGATGTGTCGTACGCTGCTCAGCAGCTGTTCTTTGCTGCAAATAAGCTTTTCAATCGTGGCAAGTCAGTCCCTGAAAACTGATAAAGTTTAAAAAACTTGAGGAATCTTTGCATTAGAAGCATTATAATAAGGCCCAGTGATATGGATTACCACTGGTGTTACAGACACGACATCCAGTCATCCAGAGAAGCTGCTGACACAACACCCTTCTACCCCTATGCAATACAGTAAAGCACTTCTAATCAATATATACCAAACACTTCACTTCATGCTTACATGCGGTACCCTCTCCTCTGCTGCAGGAGACATTTAGATTTAAAGTAATCCTATGGATTATTCATTGTTTCACTGGATATAGAAATTAGGACATCAACTCCTCAGGATGAAGACTGTATCTTCTTGTGCTATGAGTCATGCTTCGCACCAGGACCTCCCAGCCCTGCTGGAAATGGACATCACTTCTGGGCTGACCTGTCACCATGCTGCTATGTGGCTCTTCAGTGCAATACTTTCATAAAATCTCACTGTGAACTCTTCAAAGACCCTGTAGCTTCTTAAATTAAGATCAAAATTACGGCATTTGTATTTGACTTGTTAATATAATATTCTACTGTCACCTTTGGCTATATGCATCTGTACTTCAGAATTGGAAAATTGTTCTGAGGTGCTAGGAGGTCCTTATCAAGTTTTATTACAGTTTTATTATACTTCTACTATTTTATTTTAACTAACGTTTCTCCTCTTTTCCACAACATCACCTCTAGGTGACAGGTGCCTGTGAACCTTACAGTAAGGCTCACTTGCCACCTCACTGTCCCAAAACAACAACTTCACAATTAAATCCAGAGTTGTCACTCCTCATATGGGAAAAGCATCTCACAGCAGATACAGTATTTCTATCACTAAAACAGGTGGTAAAATAAACTGTGATACAAATTAAGCTTCCAGAATATAGTCACAGAGTTCATACAAAGAACACTGGATTGTGAACAGGAGGTGCAGATTTATACTGCTCTTAACTGTAAGCAGAAAAATAGATAAATAACAGTCACAACATTTAAAATGTCTTGAATTGTTTAGCGTTTGCCCTAACAGTCCTGCTTTGCTAGCATTACCATCACAGCAGGCATTAGGAATGGTACTTGAAGTGCTGGAGCCCAGGATTTTTGGCTGCCAGAAGCATCCAGCCAGCTCCTGAGGATGAGCCATGAGATCAGAAAGTTCTGGGAAGGGAGAAATCAGTTTTGTTTGGATTTCACCACCACAGAGTTTCAGGCCCATTATTTTTTGGCAACATGCAGTAATGACTACATCAGTTACACTAAATTACACTTACGTACTACAATACTTACAATGAAAAAAGCATTAATACAAACACCACTAATATACATATTTGATTATAATTTTTACTACAGATTACATTCAGCCACTGTTGTCAACAAGTATTACAAACATTTTAAGACCTAGGTCAGCACCAGGTATTTAGACCAGTCCTTTCCCAGCATTACCTCTTTCAATACTGGATCCACTAAGACCCCTCTCCCCACATATACCTTTCTGCTACCTGGCACCTAAGCAGAAACTTGCTAATTCCTCCCACTTAGCAACTAAAAAAAGGCAGCATGAATTAAAATCCTTTTACAGGGTTTCAGTGAGGAAGAAGGTAGATGAGGGCCTCATTCGCCAGCCGGAAAAATTCACTGAGCTCATGCCCCACTTCCTATCATCATCGTGTTCACAAATTCTCAGATACAAGTGGGAGCAAACTATGGGTCATGTGGTTTGTCCTAACACCACAACCCTTTATCAGCCATCATCCTTTATCTGTTAGGACAAGAGGAAATGGCCTCAAGTTGCGCCAGGGGAGGTTTAGATTGGATATTAGGAAAAATTTCTTCACAGAAAGGGTTGTCAGGCATTGGAACAGGATGCCCAGGGAAGTGGTGGAATTGCCATCCCTGGAGTTATTTAAAAGACAGGTAGATGTGGTGCTTAGGGATGTGGTTTAGTGGTGGTGTTGGCAGTGTTAGGTTGATGGTTGGATATGATGATCTTCAAGGTCCCTTCCAACCTAGACAATTCTATGATTCTGTGATTCTGTCTTTCCTACAGACCCCGAGAGATCTCCAAACCCCAGTCTGGAAGCGCCTCATCACTGACCAGCATGCTGCTGTCTCTGATAGATTCTGATAGACATAAGCCTTGTAACAGAGTGGGAGCACAAGGGTGTTCCCATGGGTGTAATGGGATGCCCCTTGTACATCCTATTTTGTGATTAGCCAGGTGCTCGTAGCATTTTGGATACATGATGGACATATCAGGGTATCCTCCACCATGCAAAGTTTTATGACAGGCACAGAAGACAGGATACTGTCCTCAAATGCCTCCTTATGCTACCATGGATCCAACCTCATCAAACAGTTGGTCCACCAGTTTTAAAGCAAATATATGCTAATTATATTATTGTGGCTGAGAACATGATGCTCTTTGTTTCTGATACTATTTAATTTGCCATGAGGCAAACTATTTGAATCAGGATTACTCAGCATAAGCATAAATTCCTTCGTGAAGTTTCTGTGGTCTAATCTAATCTTTCCTTAGGAGCAGTCAAAGCAGTCTGGCAGCACAAGTAGTGTCCCGGTTGGAGGTAAAACAGAACCCATTTTCTGGTTTGTAATTTTACTTTGCAGCTAAGCCTCTTCTAACTGAACTTTCTCAAATTAACAGCAAATTGTGCAGAAACTGTTCACTCTCAGAGTGATAAGACCTGATTAGTTGCAATTTATGCCAAGGAATGGTATGCAGAGAGGCTCTTGCTTATATTTATCTCTATAACACCCAAGGCCAGCTAACTTGGTTATTTGCCCCGTTGGAGGGTCAGAAGCGGAAAAGCGTAAAGGGGTCCCACCTGTGGGGAGAAGCAGACAGGACAGGTGACCCAAAACTGACCAACGGGGTATTCCATCCCATCTGCCTCATGCTCAGTATAAAAGCTGAGGGATCAAAGGGTCAGCTCTCTTTCCTTCAGCGGCCGGTGTCCAAGGAGGACTCGGTCTGTTTGTCTGCCTTTGAGCCCGACCCCTGCATTCCTGAATCAAGATCCAGAATCCAGCTCCCGTCTGTTGCTGAGTCCACTCTGGGACTTTCCCCATGCCTGCCAGTGACCCAATGTCATCCTGGGAGCTTGATACGGTTTTGTATATATTGTATATATCTCATTATTTTCTTTTTTATTATTTTATTAATTTACTAATATTTTCTTTAAAGTTGTTTAGTTTTCTTTTAAACTCATAAGTCTTTTTCTCTCTCTCCCTCCTCTCCTTGGAGAGAGAGGTGGGGGAGAGCATCTGTCGCTCATTTTCAGTGGCCTCTCCGGCCCAAACCAGGACAAATAGCTATTTAACCAGAGCACTAAAACTGCTGATTAAACTAAGTTATGACATGTAAAAAACTAAGCTCTGACACTGAAAAAAGAAATAATCACTTACCTGTAGAATCTTGACTCAAAGTTTCTTGACTGCTACTGCTATAAGAAGGCACTGGAGTGATAGAAAGCGAAGCTGGGCAGGATAATGGATATGATAAGTCATTTTGTGTAGCAAAACATTGAAATACAGGAACATAGGCATCTTCAGAGAAGGTGAGAGGGAGATGAGGGTTCCCATACACATACGGATTTTTCCAACGAAGCAGTCCTATTGCAAGAGGGCCAACGGCATCAGAACCTGACAACAAACATCAGGGGTTAAAACCTGTGCCCTTTTACTGTAGCAGGTTATAATTCTCGAGAAGGAAGCTATAATAAGGTAATATCAACTCCGGTTTTGATCATTAAGTTAGCCTGCCCCCTGAAAAGCAATGCCATATTTTATTCTGGTCCCCTATCAGTAATGCTGTTAAATGCTTCTGTAACTCTGAAATTATACTTTCAGTACATGTTTCCCTTGTACTCCTGACAGCATTTAAGATGAAATAAGCCATCACAATTCCAACAGGAATCTACAGTTTCTTGTGGCCTTGCTTATACTTAGATGTCTGTGGGTCCCCTCTCTCACATTACAACCTGGAGGTTTCTCAGTGAGACTGGAAAGCCAATGTTGATGATTTTTTTTTTTTAAATCAACATCTTTCCGCCACAGGCCCAATCCCTGCGAGGTTCAGAGCTCACTGGAAACCCAGAGCTGGGAAGCAGAGCCATTCCACTGCCTCCTCAGATCCCGCTCTGCTGTTAGATGGGCAGGCTCTGCCTGGACACAACCCTCCGCCTTCGTGCTATAGTCCTCAACAATTGTCTTATCCAACAATCAACAGCTTGGAATTTTTTTTCAATCTATTGCAGTTTTTCCTTAAATTACTCTTGATTTTGTATTCTTTAAATATTTTTGCACTTCTTGAAGACTTGTGTTCTATCTTACTAGTAGCTTAACTGTATATGACATTGTGACAAAAAACAATAGGGCTTATGACAGTATGCCACCAGACTCCGGAGGAGATCTGCCCTGTAGAGGTCATTCTGCCACAAGTGATATCACTTATCTTACCTTTGATGGATTCTTTTAAAGGAAAACACCATCTTATTTCCTTTTTAATTCTCAGGTTTGTGATATTTGCAAGACTGGCATGGCAACGTCTGAGTACAAAATGTCCCATCCACAAAACTGGACTCTCAAATGCAGACAAATGCTTCAAATCTGTGATGGTCCTACAAGCACCCTCAGGCAATTATGGCAACGCTCACCTGAGACTACAAGTGCTGCTGCATCAAGCACTGAGATATGATGCAACAGCTCAGACTTCAGACATGATCATGTAATGAATTCTTCTAGAGAAAACAAAGTATTTAACAGTAGAGCATGCCTGAATGGAACTGGTCGGCCATACTACTGGCTCATAATTTCTGCAAGAGCAATATGAGTATCTAATGTAATATTACATTTAAGTCTCTCTAAACACAATTCTGCCAGGTACTGCAACTAAGCATCAAACAAATGCACATGAAGAGTGGCAGTTGTCTAAACGTAGATCCCTTAAAAGAGCACAACAGAACAGACATTGTTCATCAGATCTTTCAGAAGAGGAGCCTCTAGGAGTTAGGAAATAAATGTGTGTGCAAGAAAGAGTTATCTGAGCTGCCCACTAGACAAGATAGATGCATACATCAAGGACTCTCAAGTGTGTCCACTCCACAGAAAGAGCTGGGTGGCACTGCAGAAAGTTCAGTGAACTGTAGTAAAATATTGTTCAATACTAGTCAGTATTGCAGTAGGCATGAGTCATGTTTACCAACAAGCCCCCCATCTTCCCTACTTTCATCCTTTTCTTGATACAAAACTTCACTTCATGCTTTTTTGGAAATATAACATTGATGGATTTTCAAGGGAGTTAGCTGCCAGTATATTATTGTATTTCTGTTGCAAACATCCAACACATTTGAGCCTATTGATAATACTGGCTGTGGAGCTAGCAACACGTGGCTTTGTCTGGCAATACCTAAAAGGACACAGCTTTTTAATCTGCTTTCCTACTTGTAATTTGGATTTCTTTTTATACAGATACCCACTAACTAAAGACAACACTTATCCCATACTGCCTGATGGCTTTATCCTGAATGCTCAGGAAAATGAGAGCATTAATATGTACCTGTGTCTATAGGATATGATATTTATGTCTGTTTTTAACTGTCAATATAATAATGAAAAATCTATAAGCACTTCTATCATCCTACTTTATGTTCAGATTTTTTAAATACGCTTCCAATCACTCCTTTCTCCAGTATCATTTCCAGTAGATATTGATTTTCACTTTTACGAATAAAGAGTCATTCTATAAACTCATCTGAAAGTACATGGAATTGATCATTTCCGAGAAAAAAAACCAAAACAAACAGATACATCACACTGAAGAGACTATTAGTCGTCCTATTTATCTGTTCACCAGTGCAAGGCCATTTTGCCTACACTAAAGCCTCCAGCTTCGCTTGCACTTTTGTCTGCAAGGGAGCATGTGCTGCAGCTGTACGCATATAACGCACAGACTCCAAGATTGAAAAACTAAGCTGGACTATAAAAAAATTATAAATAAAACTACTCAAAACTCTTGAGAGAAGGCAAGCTCTCCAAGTTTTTGACTTTGTTTAACCTCATTAGTCCCATCGGTTAACAGCAGCTTTCACCATAACCACTCCTTGTAGCCACATTAAAATTATTGCCTAATAAAAGTAATACATACAGAAATGCGTATATATAAGCGTACCTAGGTATGAATATATATACACATATACAAACACATACCCATGAAAGCACAAGAAAGCGTGTTTGTATGAGAAGCTGGGACACTCAGAAAGTGTATGTAATAGTTTTAAATTATTAAATCACAAAGCCATAACAGTAGTTTCTGTTGTGCTTGGTGAAGTTGCAGAAAGCTTTTTTTTTAATGGGAAAAACAAAAATGGCCCTGAAGACGTTTCATTTTAAAAAAGCAAAAGCCACTTTTAAAAGTTGTCAGAGTCCAAAAACATATCTTTCAAGGTAAGCCATGGATCATTGCAACAGGCAAGGAATACTGGCTAACCCTGCAGCAGTACAGACAGATGCGCTTGACTGCACGATATGTGCAGGGGCTGTTGCTGCCTGCGTTGCTTTACCAGCTGACACCAAACCAACTGCTGAAACAGAAGAAAGTATCTGAAGAAGAAGCTTCTGCAGCAATAACATATTTTTTAAGTTGTGCCAAGAGTTTCACAATTACAACAGCGAAGGAAAGCAATATCTAGCTAACACAGCTTCTCAATGGCAAGGCAGGGAAAGGGTTGCTGAGACGTGCTGAAGAAGGCTGCCGAGCAGCGGAATAGAATTTGTGGTTGGAAACACAGGGACACTTAGGAATCTGCAGACAATGTTCCTGCCGCAAGCTTAATGCCGTTCCCAGGTGTTTAGATACAACTACGCTTTGCAAAAAAAACAAGCACAAGCACCCTTTATTAGCAACATGGAAATGAAATTAAATTGTATATCCTGGAACTGTTTCTCCCAGTGAAGAGGACTGAAAGGGGCTTGATAGTCCCTCAGAGCTCTGCAGATGCAATGCCCTGAGGAGTACATCTTAAAGCTTGAAAATGGATACAAACCCGGCTACCCCTGTTCCTCTGGTTTTCCTATCAGACAACCACTGTTTATGCACTCCCTTGACTGTTACACATGTTTCCCTTTCTCCCTGCAGTTTTCTGTGAAGTGGTTGATTTGCATCTCTGAGTTTTCTCTCTGCTGTGCCTGGATTGCCCCCAGGTTTCTTCTCTCACAGATGCCGCCACCATGCCCAAAAATTCTCCCCGAAAACCTAAAATTTTGTATATCCTCCTGAAACAGTAATCTTCAAAAACAATCTCTGATATTCCTCCTCCCCCGTGAATGCAGTAATGCCGTACAACAACTACATAACTCAGTAAACTCCTGCCTCTGCCCCATAACATCGTGAGCCAAAACTATTTAAGAGAGGTGGAAAAATAAATTTGTACCCCACATGGTCCATGCATTTGCCCTACCTGGCCTCCAGGCTGAGTTTGCTGCTGGGTGGCAGCGGACCGTCAGTCGTGCCCCGTGCACCTGCAGAGCCCTCCTGTTTGCCGGTGTCTGGGAATCCTCCATCCTGCAATGTCTCTTCTCCTCTCTGCTGCTGCCGCCCAGCCGGAGCCTCTCACATGTGCTCCTGCTGCCTCCTAAAGCCCGTATGGCACATGCTGGCCAGATGCTATAAGCTCAGTCTTGCCATTTAAAGCTTTTTTTTTTTCTTCTTTTTTTTTCCCTCCCTCCTCTCCTCTCACTTCTCCAGCAAGTCCTGATCCTGGCAATCAGGCACACCTTTCTCCTCCTGCAGCCGAGGTGGAGCACGAGCTGCTGTCTCTTCTCATGGTGCATGTGGCTGCTGCTCCAGCCAGGCTGCTCCATAGGGAACCGAACTCTCTCAGCACCGGGGGATGGAAAAAGGCACCAACGCGCACGGGAGGATTTGCAAAGACATATGTGTGTGTATTCACCTAACACCACCTTGGTGCCAAACCCTCCCTGAGCCATGGGGGCAAAGGATAACTGGACACAGTTGCATGGGGACGCGAGGCTGCGCCAGGGTGGGATAAATGCATCTGCACAAAAGATTGTACATTAAAAAGAAGTGTATATTTGGGGAGAAAGCCCCCACATACTGCATTCTACAACAAAACAAAGCTGAGTCCAAGAGATTTGGGTGACAAGTTTCACTGCTACATTACCACCTGAGATGCTCTCCCACCTCACCGGCCCCTGTTCAGAGCAGGAGGCAGAAAACCCAACAGATGAGCTGGGCCTGATGTTTAGTCAAGGTCAGGACCCAGCAAGCTCCTCGCCTACACCAAGGCCACAGGAGGCAGACTGTGAGTCACACACCCTGCCACTTTCCTCCAAAAGCTTAAGCCCAGCTGTGGGTGCCCAGCTTGCAGCTTGCTGGAAACTCCGAAAACCCCTTTCCAGACCATCACACTGAACCCCTCTAAGAGAGTAACCTTCTGAAAGGCCTCAACATGCTGTGGAGGATCTGCCACTGGTGGTCACAGCTGGCCCAGGCAAGGCAGGACGCTCCTTGTCTCCTGGGGTAAAGATCCCCCAGTAACAGCTCTGGGTTTGTCCCAAGCTAATTAAAAGCTCTGTAACGCAGGGAGGGAGGGCAGAGGAGGAGACGGACCATGCCTGGGATCAGAGCTTGCCTTGCTGCCTGCTCAGTTTGCTTACAAACCTGACCTGAAATACTTCCTAGGGGTAGTAATATTCTCTACATTCTAAGCAGTTAAAGGGGTTTGGACACCTAATTTCCAAATTTAGTTTCCTTCTTTGAAATAATTTGTTCTGAATAAACCTTTGCATTTCTTTCCACCTGAAAGACACATTTTGGGAATAGGTGACATATAGGTAACGTGGCAACAAAAATCACAATAACAGACTAACAATACCAGGCTTTAAATAAAAAAACCTCATAAGTCTATATCAGCATTTTTTAGTCTTGCATATTTCTGGTACGTATATAGATATATTTAGCCAAATGGGATGACAATAATTCCTTTCAAGAAATTCTGTTCCAGCTAAGCATATTTGTTATTCACACACAGCATAAAACTGAAAGTGCATACGTGGGACTTTTTTCAAAGTTTGGGTTAGGCAGAAAAGCAGCTTTTAGCCTTAAACTATCCATATATTCCCCAGTTTAAGCTTTTGAGCTTAACATCTCCTTGCCCAGTTTTCAAATACTGGTGTTAGCTGGCAGACTGTCTAACGCCTAACCAGGTACAAAGAGCAAATTGACCATGTTATGTTAACAGGGATAAAAAGTGGCTAATTTCTTTTCCACCTTGGCAATCACTCTATCTTTTCACCTTTATGGAAAGGGAATTATCGTTTAGGTGCCTCTCATTTGGGTACATACTCAAGGGAAAGACAGATTTCCCATGGTTGTTATTAATTGCCTCACATCTAAACTGGACAAGAACTGAAATTTATGCAAACTTTTGGTAAAAAATAAACACAGCATTTTATGTTTCCTCTACTGAAGATCTAAGTGCCATTTATGCATATATTTAAGAAACAAACAGAAAAGTATTATTATTGTATACCCCGGCCACACTGCACCTGCTGACATGTGAGTAATTTCCTATGGTTCATGTCAAGACTACACATGCACATCCAAGGACAGAGTTTTGGGTTCAGTCACAGAAGAGACACATAGCAGACCATATGGCATACAGCTGAAAAGCATGTTCTCACTGCCTAACTTCAGTTGGCTGGTGTCCATAAGTTCCTCTAATAAATGGAGAGAGCAAGATCAACTCAAGAGTAATTTGTAGTAAGATCATAACTGTGGTCGGTGAATCATTCTCGATAAGAGCTTTTCTCTGTCTCCACCAAGTACAGATACAGCACAAAGGAACTAGCTGCCTAATTTTGCTGGCTAAATTAGTTTCCTGAAGATGGCAAGAGTAAACAATGACCCCAAGTATCCATTTTATAATTCAGTCTACTTCCAATTTTTGCTGGATTCAGTAAGCACTGATGAGCTTATTGCGGAGATGTGATTCCACAAGTGCATTTCCCAGTTCCGTGGGAAAGGGCAGCACCAGCCTCTGCCATCGCAGCTTGTCCTCCTCTGCACAGAGGATGCACCAGGATCGGGACAGAGTGCAAGTCATAAGCATATGATGGAGATCATGCTGGCCATCTATACAGCTCAAGGCAAAATACGGTATCAAGGACAAGGTGGTGTTTCCACAGGTCTTACTGCAGAGCAGTGAGCACAACACCTGGCAGAGCCAGAACAGCCAAAGGGTTCAAAAACTGCAAAAGAGTTCCTTGTCTTCTTACCTAAGGATTTTGAGACTGCTTCCTGTGGAAGGAGAGAGTGTAAATAGCAGTTTTGGAAACATCTAAAAGAAAAAAAAAAAAAAAAAGAAAAAATTTTGCCCGGCC